>JBBMOL010000037.1:1800000-2337500 GCA_037954665.1 Laguncularia racemosa
TGATAGGTTAGTGGCTACATGAGGGTAACTATAGGGATGATGATGTAGTGTAGTTGAAGTGTTAGTGATGTAGCAAATGTAGTTATTGCAACAATGGCGATGATGGTAAAGTAGTGGCAATAGTGATGGTGACGTAGTATAATGATGGTGGTAGTAGTGGTGGTTTATGATGTTTTTAAGATATTAATAATAATGTGAAGGTGGTGCAATGGTGGTGTGCAAGTAGTAGTGATGGTGTAGTAGTAACAATGTGGTGATAGTAATAATGACATGGTACTAATGTTATTAATGACGATAGCAAGTGGTGGCGATGGTGATGGTGGTGATGGCAATGATGGTTATATGGTCAAGGTGGTGATAATTAAATGCATTTGCAGTGGTAATAATAGTGAGGTGGTGGTGATTAAAATGAAATGTTAATTTCAACTTTTGTTAACAAACTTCTTTTTTTCCTATCCCAAGATTTTGTACCACCAAATCTAAAGAACAAAAATCTTGGGATTTGCCATGTACTATAGAGTAGGTTTTGTCCTACATTAGAATCATTCTTTAAAACTAAATATTGTTTAATGGATATTTTCCTATCCAATACCTCAAAAAGTTGCAAACCAAATATTACATAAGAATCCTACCTTACTACACTACCTACATAAGTTAAAAACACTCTTAACACTTAGAAACTGTAAAACTATTCAAGGAAAAAAAAATCTATTTTACCACAACCTTAATTTTTATTTATATAGGACTTTGGTCATGGGGAAAAATGAAAAAGTTTAATCAAACTAAAAATAAATGTGCCACCAACCAAGCATGATTTTCTCATTAAATCTCAAAGCATGCAAAGATAGTATATTAATGTACATTAAACCTTCTAAAAATAAAGCATAAGAATAATATTTGAAAACACGAGTTACCTAACCTATCATACCTATAAAATACACATACATATATTTATTAAATATTTATTAAAATTAAAACCAAGGTTAAATAATGTAAATAGTTAAAAGATATGGGAGGTAATTTGGTCTTTTAAGGGCAAGGTATATAAGCCTTAACCTATTGCTTCCCTTTTTCTCATTTGTATATTTACAACCAAAGAGGCACTCTCAAAGATCCATAAGGCAACCTATTGAAAACCCACAAAGATCAACCCGCTTTCATTAGGTAAGGGTTCTAATCGTTAAGATGATTATGTCTAATGATAGATTCGTAGGTCTAAGTGAACTTGGTGACATGTTGTTAGAGTTCGGAACAAAGAGTGAGATAGAATGGGCATGGAATCAAGCAATTTGAGGATTTCAATCACAAATTGAAACAAGTAAGTGCGCAAATCCATATAATGTATTAGGACTAACAAGTTAATAAACTAATTAGACTTAGATTCATATAAATTAGGCTAAGGAGAAATTAGAGGAGGAAAAGGGATTCACGATGGAACAATAGAGTACACAGCCAACTACATGCCTATAAACCTACCTGTGTTGAAACAGGAACGTGTATAGAAAGATACATAGTCATACAACACAATTGTGTACTTGGGCATGTCGAATTGCGAAAGTATACAAAAAAGATACACAACCACAATACACAACCATGTACCCTACCGTGTTAAAGTATACGATTGAATACACAACCGTATACCTAGGCATACTAAAAAAACTATTATAAATAAAAAGGTACACAATTGTTAAACTGACTATGTTCCCTTCCATGTTCCTCTACAACGCCACTCACATGGTTGTATTGTTTTGAAACACTCACAATTCAATTATATTTCATTTTTCGATAATTTTAAATTAAGATTTATGCATAATAAGACAATGGGGAAGGGAATTACGCAATTATGACATAATTAAAGGATTAGTGAACTTAGACTAAGTTATAGGATAGAACTAAACTCAATCTTTGGAATTTGATAGGTTAATATCCTTTTGATAGTGACATAAGAGCAATTGTGAGATCACTTCTCTGAGTAAGTATTTACCTTATTTTGTTGCTTGTGATCATTAGTGTACTTTATTTAATGAATTTAATGGAATATTGGAGTTAAGAATGTATGCTGCTTGTGCTTAGCTCGGCTTAGGGGCCTACAATAGTAAATCCTTAGGGGACACCCTGATGATCAATATGTCACATTATCCCTAGTGGAGTCATGTACTAAAATGATCTAAGGTAGATTAGGATTAGATGGAGCCCATAGTGACGGTTTTCATTTAGGATTATATATATGTAAATACTATATGTGTATCGGGATTATGAGTACCCCTACATTGATTGTAGATTAAGTGATTATAAGTAATCTAATGACTTGATGTGTTCTATATTACTGTTGTATATATGTATGTCATATTTCCATTTGTATGGCACATGCATGTCTATGTAGTACTCCCATACTAGGCTTAAGCTTATTCCTTTTTGTTTTTCAATTGCTGGTGAGAATGATGAACACATTAATTATAATGAGAACGGAAACTTAGTGGGTTATTATATGGGTGAATATGAAAGATAGCACTACTATTATATTGATGAAGAGTAATGTGAAAATCAATGAAGAATTCCTTATTAGAATCTAAGTTGTGGATTTGAGAATGTGGAGATAGTTATTAGATTCTTAAACCTTTTATTCCTTTATACATTTCAAGACATTTACTCTAGTTTTGAATTTGAATTTTAATGGATTGTTTTAAGTAATGAAGATTAAAATGATTCATCTGAGAGTCATTTGTGTCTATTATTGAAGTTGCATTGACGTTAATGTATAGTGGAGATGAACATAATTGATGTTGCATGGAGAATTAGAGCCTTAGCTTGTTGCTTCTCAGTAGTGACACATGGTAGGTTATAGCGTTCCAAGTTCTAGGACATTACAACTTTGGTAGTATCAGAGCTTAGCTTATGATCAATAGAGTATAAGTTTGTAATCTATAGAGTCTAGGTATGAAGATCATTAAGTTCTAAGTTATTGATCATTAAGTGTAAGCTTAATCAATAGAAAACAAGGTATGATCTTTAGATGGATTAAGCATGGAAATCTATATAACAGTAATAGATGAAGAGAGTGGGTAAATTGTAGGACAATTGATTTGTTTAGCAACTTAGTTTATTTCAATTATTTTATCTACTTATACCTTCTTTTAAATTTCTACTTTACTTATATATGTATATATATACGTGTAGACTTAAGTAATCATAGATGTATACCATCACCAACTCTTCACACTGACTCTAACTTTTGGAATCATTTTGTTTCCTCATCTTAAATAGAATGCCTTTTAGAAGAAACACCAAACAAGGCTCATCTAGTGCTAAACAAGGTAGAGATGCTCTAAAGGAAAGGTATCCTCGAAGACCACCTTAATAGGGAGCTCCAAATCAAGCTAACGTCACAACTGCTCAATTACTAAAGACTATGAATGCTCTAGTAGGGATGTTAGCACAACAGCAACAATAGGCCATGAGACTTGCCAAGCTTGCAAAAGAAGACGTTGAGGCATTCATGGTGCTAAAAGATAGTATGGTCAAATTTACAACATTTATATTGAAGAGATCAACTCTAGACTTGTAGAATAGTACATCTAGGTTAATAGGAGTTCCTATCTAGTGATAGAGATTTAAGGAGTTATTTTATGAGAAGTACTTTCCCAACAGTATCAAGGATAGGATGAAGGCAGAATACTATAATTGCTAGTAAGGCAATCGAACTATAGAGGCATATGAAGTGGAGCCGAATCACTTAATTAAATTCTTGCCTAAAGCTGTTAGAATTGATGATGCCTCTAGGGTAAGAAGATTTGTTAGAGGCTTAAAGCCTAACCTCCAACATAAAGTGAGGGCCTTTCAATTACCCACTTATGCAAAGGTTTTGGATAAGGCTAAATTCTTATAGCAGAGTAGGAAGAAAATTGAACATCACCTATCCTGTAAATTGAGAATTGCCTTAGGGAAAAGACCTACCTCGAGTATACTACCTGCAGATAAAGGAAAGAAGCCTACAATATATCAAGCTAAACCAATGGCTTTTACGCCTAGACCTCTTCAATCTAAGCCAGCGCCTTTAGTACTACCTTCGCCACTACAAGTAGGACTAAGAAGGAGATGTCTTAACTGTTTGGGACTACATAAATTATAGCAATGCAATTGATCCAAAGGGGCATGTTTAACCTTTGGTAAGATAAGACATCCCAATAAAAATTGTACAAAGAAATTCATTCCTCAGACTTTCTTTTACACTTGTAAGCAAAGGGGGCATAGATCCTTTGAATGTGGTGCCTCCCATAACCAAACAGTTACATCTCAACAATTTCCAACACAACAACCAGTAAGACTTACACTTAGAGGACCAATGGGTAAACCTCAATACCCTAGACCATGATAAAGAGCACCCAGTCATGTATTTACCTTACAACAATAGCAACAATAAGATGCTTCAGACTAGGATACCATTGTAGGTACACTACTTATTAACTCGAATATAACTGATGTTATTTGATACAAGTACCACACATTCATGCATATCACCTGTCTTTATGCATAGATGTGGATTGAAACCTGTGTTATTGAGTGATGCTATGGTTGTAAATACTCATTTTAGAGTGGAAGGAAGATTAGATTAGATATTTAAGGATATGGAAATTATAATACATGGAAAGAAAATGCTAGCAGAATTGTTTGTGTTGGAGATGATTGAATTTGATATGATTTTATGTCAATTGGTTGTCTAAGTATTATACCACTATAGATGATCACAATCTAGTGGTTTATTCTAAGTTTCCTAATGAAGACCTAATAATATTCAAACCAAATGCACAAAGGCCTATAACTCTTCCTACATATGAGTTGCAAGATAAGGGTAGAATATTAGCATTATCAATAGAGACAAGGCAAGCCATGAAATTAGAAGATGTATATGTTGTGAAAAAGCATGCAAATGTCTCTCTAGAAAATCTGCTAGGCTTACTGCTAGTCAGAAAGACAAAATTCTGCATTGATTTGATACCGGGAATAGCACTAATATTTAAGACACCTTATAGAATGGCACCTACTGAATTGTCTAAGTTAAAGACCTAACTTCAAAAGTTGTAAGATAATGGGTTTATTAGGCTAAATCTCACCATAGGGTACTCCAATACTATCTATTAAGAAGAAGGATGGAAACATGAGATTATGTATCAACTATAAGGAGTTGAATTGAGTCACTATTAAGAATAAGTACTCCATCCCTAGAATTGATGACCTATTTGACTAATTATAAGTAGCTTAGTTCTTCTCTAAAATTGACTTAAGATCAAAGTATCATCAACTAAGGATCAAGGAAGAAGACATTTAAAAACTGCTTTTAAGACTCGGTATGGACATTAAAAATTCCTAGTAATGCCTTTTGGATTGACAAATACTTTAGCTGCTTTCATGGATTTGATGAATAGAGTGCTTAAGGACTTGTTAGATCAGTTTGTAGTAGTATTCATAGATGATATACTCATCTATTCCAAAAGCAAGGAAGAACATAAGACCCATACGAGAATAGTTCTAGAAAGACTATGAGAAGAGAAGTTATATGCCAAGTTTAGCAAGTATGAGTTATAGTTGGAACAGGTATTCTTCTTAAGACATAAAGTAAATAAAGATAACACATTAGTAGATCCTGAGAACATAAAGGCAGTGATTGATTAGTATAGACCAAGAATTATGACAAAGGTCAAAAGTTTTTTAGGACTGATTGGCTATTACAAACGTTTTATAGAAGGGTTCTCTCAACTAGCAAACTCCTTTGACCCAATTGACAAAGAAGAAGAACAAACTTGTGTGGAATGAAGGTTATGAAAATAATTTTATAACACTGAAGGAGAAATTGGTGACAACTCCCATGTTATCCCTACCAAAGATAAGGGAAGAATTTGAAGTGTTTAGTAATGCATCAACTCAAGGCTTGGGATGCACGCTCATGTAAAATGAGAGAGCCATTGCATATGCCTCTAGCCAACTAAAACTTTATGAGAGGAATTACTCCCACATAAGACCTAGAGTTAGTAGTTGTGATCTTGGCACTAAAATTGTAAAGACATTATTTGTATGATGAGAAGTGAAAAATTTTCACAAACCATAAGAGCTTGAAGTATTTATTCACATAGAAAGACTTGAACATAAGACAAAGAAGGTGGTTGGAACATAAACAACTATGATGTGGAGATTCATTACCACTCTAGGAAAGCAAATGTTATTGTAGATGCTATGAGTTGGAAGAAACAAATCAATGTAGCAACTCTAATCACCTCTTAAAGATAAATATTGGAAGACATGCGTAAGTTAGAATTAAAGATGTTGACACATGAAGTGGAAAGCAGGTGAGCTACTCTTTGTATTCAACCATCCCTCACTGATTGAATTAACACAGCACAAATTGGAGATTCTAGAATCTAAAAGATTAAAAGCAAAATAAAACAGGGTGAAGCCACTGAATTCAATGTAAATACTGCAAGGGTAGTTAAATATAGCATAAGGTGGTGTGTTCCAAATGACATGTAATTAAAGAATGAGATTATGAAAGAAGCCCATTACTTAAGATACATAGTACATCCCAATAGTACTAAGATGTACAAAGACTTGAAAAGTCATTACTAATGAAAAAATATGAAATGGGAGATAGCTAAATGCATATCTAGATGCCTAACCTACCAACAAATCAAGATTGAACACTAAATACCAACTAGTGAGTTACAACCACTTCCTATACCTAAATGAAAGTGGGATCATATAATTATGGACTTCGTAGCAACACCCACCCCCTACCTAAAAAAAAAGAAGGAAAAATATAATGTAATCTAGGTAATTATAGATAGATTAACCAAGTCTACCCATTTCCTACCAATTAAGGTGGACTATAGATTAAAGAAGCTTACTCAATTCTATATTAAGGAGATTGTCATATTACATGGTGTACCAGCCACTATAACATCTGACATGAATACTGAATTCGTGAGTAGGTTCCAAAAAAGTTTATATCAAGCTTTAGGTACTTAATACTTTCCACCATCAAATAGATAGGCAGTTTGAAATGACCATTCAAATTCTAGATGACCTATTACGAGCATGTGCTTTTGATTGTGGGGGTAATTGAAATGATCACCTACCCTTAGTGGAATTTGCATACAACAACAACTATCAAGCTACTATTTAGATGACTCCATAAGAAGCACTATTTGGCAAGAAGTACAAATCTCCCTTACATTGGAATGAAGTTAGTGAAAGACAAATAATAGGGCTAGAGATAGTGCAGAAAGCTATCGACAAGGTGAGGGTGATAAGATAGCAAATTCTTTCCACTTAGAGTTACCACGAAAGTTATGCAAATAGAAAGCGACACCTCATGGAATTTCAAGTGGGAGATTAGGCTTTATTAAAGGTATCTCCAACTAAAGGGGTACTTAGATTTAGTTTGAGAGGGAAGTTAAATCCAAGGTATGTAGGTCCATTTAAGATTCTAGAAAGAATTGGTATTGTTGCTTGCAAGTTAGCTCTACCACCAAGTTTGGCTAAGGTACATAATGTATTTCATGTATTTATGTTGAGAAAATTTATGCTAAATTTAGACCAAATAGTGGCTTTGGAGCCTTTAAATATACAGTTAGATTTATCCTCCATTGAAAGACCTATAAGGATTGTAGACACTAAAGAGCAAGTGTTTAGGAGAATAGTGATTCCCTACATCAAGGTACAATGGATAAATTAGACAAAACATAAAGCGATGTAGGAGTTAGAAGAAGACATGCAAAGGAAGCATCCAAAGCTCTTTCCAAACCCCAAGTAACTTTCGAAGATGAAAGTTTTTATAATGGGGAGAGAATATAAAATGCACGCATATATATTTATTAAATATTTATTATAATTAAAACCAAGGTTAAATAATGTAAATAGTCAAAAGATATGGGCATAGTTTGGTCTTTTAAAGGTCAAGGTATATAAGCCTCACTTGACCTATTGCTTGTCTTTTTCTCATTTGCACAATTGCAACTAAATAGGCACTCTTAGAGACCCACAAGGTGACCTAATGAAAACCTACAAAGATCAAGCCACTTTCATTAAGTAAGGGTTCTGATTATTAACATGCTTATGCCTGATGATAGATTCATGGGTCTAAAGGAACTTGGTGACATGTTGTTAGAGTTCAGAATAAGGAATGGGACAAAATGGGCATGAGATCAAGCAATTTAAGGATTCTAACAAAAAATTGAAACAAATAAGTGTGCAAATCCATACAATGCATTAGGATTAACAAGTTAATGAAACCAATTAGACTTAGATTCGTAGAAATTAAGTCGAAGAGCAAATTGGAGAAGAGGAAAAGGGATTCATGATAACATGGCCAAGTACACACTCGTGTGCTTGCCCATGTTGAAACATGAATGTTTATAGGAAGGTACATGGTCATAGGATATAACTGTGTACGTAGGCGTGTCAAATTGTGAAAGTTCACAAAAAGGTATATCGCCACAATACACTGTATATTCTACCATGTCAAAGTACATAGCCAAATACAGAACCATGTACAAGGGCATGTTGGAAAATTGTTATACACAAAAAGGTACCGATGTGAAGCAAGTGTACCTATCAAATTTTATAATATAATGTATAAATATACAAATATTATCCTATAGAGATTACAAATACTAATACTAACCTATATATTATTATTTAACCAGAAAGTTGTAGAGTTGATCAATCAAAAAATCATAACGAAATATTAAATTAAGAACTAAGATATTATAGAAAGATAAAAGAGCAAATCAAATTAAAATTAACTTCAAGTCGGTAAAGCTAGTATCTAGATGTTACTTCCCCTGAGTATTATTATGTGACATTAGCAAAAAGCATTCAATTTCTTCTTATAATTCATTAACCAAGAAAATTCCTAATTTAGTTTAATAACTTTTTCAAGATTATTAAACCTTAATCTTAAAATCACCTATTTGAATCTCTTCACAATAGCATAATTAAAATATTACGATAAGAACAACAAATTCTCGTAACTCAATTAAATAATTCCGAAAGAACCATGTAACTTATCTCTAAGATTACATAAATTCTCTTCACACATGTAAGATCTAATTATATATCAGATTTCTCAATCTCGATATACAATATCAAATAGACAAATTTATATACTAGAAATATTAAACCAATCAAAATAAAGAACACATGCACGAATTAATAAACATAAGAATTCATTGAATATTACAAGAAAATCTCAAGTCACATGATAAATCTAAGTTCCACAAGTTTAGATACTAAGGAAATTAAGCACTAAACATATTAGGAATTGAATTCATCAATGATGTAATGGCATGCATTATTAAGGAAATCAATTTAAAGTAATAAAAACCTTAGATACTTGAATTCTAAAGAGTAGTCATCTTCTTCCTCTAAAACCCTAGAACAATTAAAAAAAATACAATTTGATATCTTTAAGTGTAAAGTCTTCCTCTATTTATATAATGCATATCCGCAACTCTATGTTTTTAGGTCGACACATTGTCCAACATGGTCATGCTTCAGGTCGTATTCATTTCATTGCTCAAAATTGCATAAAATATGGCGTTCCAATAGACATGGTTTCAGATACAATTGTGTCAAACCTCGTGTATCTTTCTGTGACTCTTCAGCCACAACACAACCAACAACACAGTTGTGTCAAGTCCCTATGTAGCTTTCTATTAACCTTCAGTGCAACATGATCTTTGAGCATGGTCATATTTGGGCTATGTCTAGCTTCAACACTTCATAACTTTTTCTATTTGGCTTTAAATTGAGTGAAATTAGATTCATTTTCTTCTTTTTTAATTGAATTTTCCATTAAAGCCCTAAAATCCAAATATCACTAAATTGAAGTTCACATTATTCAAAAATGTGCCAGAATTAAGGGAAAACACATTAAATTTCACTTAATATATATGTCTAATTCAACAGTTATCAAACTTCCCCACACTTAAGAATTTGCTTGTCCTCAAGCAAATTAATCAAATTAAATAGGAAGATAAGAAACACTTGATCAAATTACTATTATTTAAGAAATAAATCAAATAATTATTATTTAACCTTATAATGTCTTAAGAGATAAACTCTAAATAAACTTACAGTTCTAAAGAAGATTAACTCTAACTCTTATATTTTTCACTTAACCAATTGTCTTGAACATTTGAGAGATTTAAAACCTGAATAATCATCTCCTAAATCAAGAAAAAGTCATAAACACTTTACTAACTTTAATAAAATGTATACACACCCCTCCTTAATTTTTCTAAACATTATAACCTAAGGTAAATATATCCACTTATCCCTTAATCATTTCTCTAGTTTTCTTTTCTTTTCTGTTTTTCAGGTAGTTTCATCAGTCAATAAGTCCCAAACTAAACATCTTAGGCTACTAGGTTTTAAGATACTCCTTTGAACCGTCTACTACCTTTATTTAATAGAACTTATTTACTTACATTTAGCCTTAACATTGACTTTTCTCTTGACCCTTTTAACGAGCTTTCAATTGATAATCATGAGTTCTTCACTCAAGTTAACAAATGTTATTCCACATAAAAGAGACACCCGGCAAGTTTAATTACTTAAGTCAATGATGCCCGCAGCTAAACTTTACTCAATTTATTTATTTTATTTTTAACTCAATTAATTTATCCAGAAATTTTCAAAGGATAAGTAGTATTATTTATCAAGGATTATAGTGTTTAAAAATACTAAAATGGAAAAAGTATGCATCAAAGTAAAATAAAAAAAAAAAGTTCATGACTAATTCCTAACTATTGATGTTATTCAAATCTCTAAATCTCCAAGTTCAAAACTTTGATCGAGTATTCAAAACTATCCAAAGAGTTGTTTTCCTTTTCAAAATTGCAACTTTACAATTTTCATATTAAATAAGCAAATTTTCAAAACTTTGATCGAGTATTCAAAACTATCCAAAGAGTTGTTTTCCTTTTCAAAATTGCAACTTTACAATTTTCATATTGAATAAGCAAATTTTTTATTTCTGTAATTAACTACACATTTAAAACTCCCTTCCCCACACTTAAAATCTTACAATGCTCTCAATGTATGAATAAAAAGAAAATTTAACAAACTAAGAATCAAAGAAAAACATAGAAAACTTGAGGAAGGTAGTGTGAAGAAGAACCAATACTCCCCCGAATATGGCATCTATTCCATTGCAAAATGAGCTTAGCGTGTACAATAATTGACCTTGAACGCTTGGAAACATTGAAAGCTACAAAACATATAAAATGAAAGGGAACAAAAATCTAAAATAGTTGTGAATAGAAAAAGAAATAAAAAAGAAAAAACAAAAAGTTAAAATTTAGTTTTAGTAAGTGATAAAAGTTATAAAGTACTAATTATTTATATAAATTATAATAACTGTTTATTTAATTTTCTTATATTTTAAATAAATATTGTACTTTATTACTTTATATTTTGATTTTAGAGTCTAAAAATATACTTTATGATTTGATACAAAAATTATATGAAGATTGAAGTAGAATATACAATTTTTACAAATTGAAAGTGCAACAAGTGAAACAAATATAGACATGTCCAACCATTCATCAGCCATACAGCAAAACCAAGCAAATCGGGCAGCAAACCATGTAAATCACTGTGGACGCAAGCCGAGCAAGCTCCACACACGCACGGAAATGCCCATGCTTAAAGACGTATCGAAGGAAATTTCGGACAAAAATGAACATGGCAGCCGACACGCCCGTGCTGGTGGGCATGTTGACGCTAAAATCTGCACAGAAAAGAACACGACAAGCAGACACGCCCGTGCAATATTAAGTCCCGACCGTACTGAACTGAACTGGAACGACTGTGTATAACAAGCGCGACACAACAACCGAAAAATCAGCAAGGAGAATTCGCTCACCGGAAAACACGATAGGAAGCTCCACCAGAAAGTACGCCAGGAAGCTATGCTGGAAAACACGCCAGATTTGATCGTGCAAAGATTGAGAAGATCAGGGAAGATTCGTCCGTTTTGGCCCGCTGGAAAATCAGCTGGGAAGATATGCTATGTTGCACGCCGGAAATTATGTCCGTGTTGATTCACCGAAGATTTCATCCGAGAAGAGTCCATCCTTATCATCCAAGATCGCGAATATATCATCTGCATCCAACATATATATATAACAAACGAAGAAGAAGAGTAATAGCAGTAGGATGGATTAGATTAGATGAGATAGATAGAATTAAAATTTAGATGAAAATATTAGATAGAATTATAGAGTAGAATAGAATTAAAAGATTAGAGTAGATTAGGAGTTTTATATTTTAATTTCAATACTTTTTATTTATGCACTCTTTTTATATTTTTATTTTTAGATTTAATATGTATATAACTTAATTTCTTTTATAATCTATATATGATGAACCTTAAAATGAATATGCAATTTTTATAATATTATTCAATAATTTATTTTTCTTGTGATTCAATTATATGTTTTTTATTGTTTTCAATTTAATATTGCTAACATATTAGTTGAAATTTGATTTCTTATATAAAGATTGAGAGATTTTATATAAGAATAGATCTAGCATGATTGAAAAGAGTTAAATGCAATCCTAGAGATAGGACAACATAATTCTTCCGAATTATGGTGAAACCTAATAGTGGAATTCATAAATCGAATATAATGCAATTTTAAGAGCTTTAATTAGGAAAAGATTATAATTAATCAACCTAAAATTAGAAATTAATATGACTAAAAAGAGTTATTAGTTCAAATTAGAAATTCCCACAGTTTAAAAATAAAATAAGAATTTGAATAATAATTAGTTAATTACATTAGTAATTCTAGGGGATTCAATACTTAAATGTATTTTTATTGATTATTGCTTTCTTTAATTTATTTGTTATTTATTTTATTTACTCATTTATTTAATTTTTCCGATTAGATAATAAGAAAAAAGGTAATTACTAGTACTCGTAATCCTTGTGGGATCAACACTCGATATCTTTATCCACTATATTATAGAATCGATAGGTGCACTTGCCTATAAGTCTAAAGTTAGATAGTAGGAAGACTAATATATCAGTAAGCCATATAAGTCTCATTAGTACATCAAAGAAAACAAAAAAAAAATAGTCATTATAATTATGATTAGAATCTCCTCATTTTCCTATGTCCATGCTCACAAAATAGCAGATTCAGGGTCAACACAGTCGAGATGTAGTAGTGTCCAAATACCGTCTAACTTTCTATAAGGATACGTCCAATACAACCTTAGACACGACTATATCTAAAGGTCGTGTAACTCTCTATGCAAATTCACCTTCATCAGATGTTTTGATATGACCATGACATGATCGTGTTTAATATTCGTGTTATATCTGAAGAACAGTACCATTTCAACACACCCTTTGAAACAACCATATTATTGGACATGTTAAACTCACAAAAATTGTGACTTGCTTTTTCTTCTTCTTTTTTTTTCTTTTTTTTTTATAACTAGGTGTAAAAATGAAAATAAATCTAATTAAATTAAACTAAACTAACGAAAGCTAAAAAAAAAAAAAACTAAACTAAGGTTACCACCCAAGAAGCACTATTGTTTAATGTTGTTGGCTCAACGCACTTATCTATTTCTAATTAAGTGGATGACCATGAAAATTTTAGCACTAAACTAGCGTGAATTTATCCGAACCCTTTTTCTTTCCATGAATGAGATGTTGTGAAATTGGATTTGTATAAATAGCATCCAACACATAAGCAGAACCAAGCAAGTTATATGCATTTAAGACATAGTAAGTTTTGTTCTTCTAAAAGGGTTGTTGATGTTGGATCCTTAATCCAACGTTGGCCTTATATGTGAAACGATTATGTGTTGCGGGCTGTCATATTAAGTTAAGCTCAATTAAAAGTGATCAATAAGATTTGGTTATTTGAGTCTTAATGTATCTAATAGGATATGGCCCCTTTTATGTGTAAAGACCTTATGGATAGTTTCTCTTTTTATGATAGGCTAAAATAGAAATATCAAAAAGGTAACATATAGTTATCTATATAAATAGCGGTTATGGTTCCCAAGTCATACACACACCTTTCTTGTCTCTTTATATCTCATCATCAAATAGACTATAGAGAGAAAACAAAAGGGATCTCTCTAAAAGAAAATGGATTAACCTGAAAGGCCGACCACATAATCTAAGAATCGTGGAGTGTAATGGATTTAGGTACACTTCCGCATATTTATTGTTTAATTCTTAATGATCAAACATGAAAAGATCTAGTATTTTGTTTGTGATGATTTTTACATAAAGATAATTCAAGATTCAACAATTGGTATCAGAGCCTACTGATAGAGCCATTTTATACTCAATCTTTATAGTATGAATTGTGTTAATTTATTATTGATTTTATAGAAATCATAAGGAAATGGTACTTAATTTTATTATGGTGATAAATCAGGTTTAATGGAGTCAAGAGTGCTAATTCAAGTAATTTAGAGAAGTCATCTACAATTTGGATCAAAGACAAGGATTTACACCGCCGGAGGATAGTACATGGGCGTGTAGTTGAAGTACACGGCCGTGCACTTGGTTTAGAATCAATAGAAATATACACGGTTGAAGTACACGGCCGTGTATCTATCTTGAAGAATCAACAGAAGGTGGCACGATTTGTGATCTGGCCGTGGTGGAAGCCGTGTACTTGGTTTAGAATCAATAGAAATATACACGGTTGAAGTACACGACCGTGTATCTGTCTTGAAGAATCAACAGAAATATATACGGTTGAAGTACACGACTGTGTATCTGTCTTGAAGAATTAACAGAAGGAGGCACGGCTTGTGATCTAGCTGTGGTGGAAGTCGTGCCATACACTGAACAAGGATGAAGAATTGTAGATTATCCACAGAGGAAGGCACGGCTTGAAATCTGGCCATGTTGGTAGGTGTGCCAGGCAGACGATTATTCACTTCTCGAGATTTACTTGAAAAAGGAAAGATATTTTCGTATCTTGCTAGCTAAAGATCCTCTGCCATTCCCTTAACAATATAAATAGAACCAACCCTAGAGGAGAAAGGGAGTTTTTTATCTTGGAGACAAGAAGGAAGAAGAAGAGGCAGAGCAGGAAACCGGAAACAGAGACTTATCATGTTTTCACTTTTAATTTTCGTTTTGAGGATGAACATGTGTAGCTAAGCAGATTTTCTAGCCAAAGAATCATTGAAGTTTAATTCTTCACGAATTGTGAGATCTAATTGATTTACCTTTACTCTATTCTTTGTTTTTGGATATTTATATATCTTCTAGAAGTTTTGTCAATGTTATCTTTGTTGATTGGTATGAATTAGAGCTCTTCTACTCAATTAGCAAGTTAATATATTGTCAACTAGTACGTCAAATCCGTAATGGTTTGATAGTTCTAGTCTTGGTGACACAATAACATGTTTGATTATAAAATAGATAGTTGAATTCATGTTATGGAGATATATGATTTTGTTTAAATAGGTTATCTTATAATCTATTGGCATGAATTGGTAGTCTCTCTTGTTTTTAATGCTATTGATAGATTAAATCCTAAGAGCTTGTTTAGGGTTGTCTAATCAATAAGAGAAATAATCAAAGAGCATGTTTTGATTATCAAGGAAGTAAGGAGAGATAAGTTATTAGAGCTTGTTAATAACCATAACCAGTTTATCTTGAATAAAGAATAGAAAACATTTGCATCGATGATTAATTCCTAAAATTAAATTATCTTGATTCCTTTGGCTAGGCTTTTATCATCATTCAATTTTATTATCTGATTTCAATATTATTTTGATTCACAAACAACCCCCCCCCCCCCCCCCCCCCCCCTTCTTCTTTTCCTCTCTATTCTCTTTTTAACAGAAATATATTTAACCAATCCATGTGGATACGACCCTACTCACTACTATATGCAAATCATATAATTGTCTAGGAGTAGGTTTTTATTTTTGTTGGATTTGACACCCATCAAAATTTTGGCGCTGTTTCCGGGGATTGGTGTTAAATTTATTTCTATTCTTGTATGACTCGTTCTTCTCATATAAGTGCACTCATTTATAATCCAGAGATTGAGAAGACTCTTAAAAGGCTGTGAAGAGAAGCTAGGCTGAGTCAAAAAGAAAACGATTCATCTTCATCCCCTGGACTAAACTTGGCATCGGATTTGTCTAATTCATCCATTGATTCTGAAAAAGAAGACGATATGGCAAATCCTGAAAGAACATTAAGAGAATTGGCTGCACCGGATGTGAATCAACAACCACTTTGTATTCACTGTCCTGAATTAGTTGTTGAATTTGAGTTGAAATCTGGTTTGATACATCTGTTACCCACCTTTCATGGTCTTGAGAATGAGGATCCTCACAAACATTTGAAAGAGTTTCATATAGTGTGTTCTAGTATGAGGCCGTAAGGAATAACCGACGATCAAATCAAGTTACGTGCTTTTCCATTTTCTTTAAGTACTAGAGCTAAAGACTGGTTGTTTTATTTGCCTCCAGGTTCTATAACTACTTGGACAGATATGGTGAGGCTCTTCTTAGACAAATTTCTCCCTGCGTCTAGAGCTGCTGGTATAAGAAGAGAAATTTGTAGTATCAAACAGAGGGACACCGAGACTCTTCATGAGTATTGGGAGAGGTTCAAGCAACTTTGTGCAAGCTGTCCACAACATGGGATATCTGAACAACTTCTCATTCAATACTTCTATGAAGGCCTGCTTCCGATGGAGAGGAAGATGATGGATGCTGCTAGTGGAGGCGCCATAGTGAATAAAACCCCTGGTCAAGCTAGGGAATTGATTTCCATTATGGTTGCTAATTCGCAACAATTTGGGTATAAGCATGATACATCTTCAAGGAAGGTGAATGAGGTAAGTGTTTCTAACCTTGAACATCAAATTTCTAACCTAACCTCCCTTGTGCAACAGATAGCTCTTGGAAATACACAACAGGTGAAGGCTTATGGAATTTGTGCTGCTCCTAATCATCCTACCGACATGTATCCCTCATTGCAAGATGACAATCATGAGCATGCCAATGCTGTAGGAGGATTCCCAGGACAACCACAAAGGAAATATGATCTCTACTCGAATACTTATAATCCTGGATGGAGGGATCATCCTAACTTCAGATACGACAATAAACCACAAAATTTCCAACAATTCCAACCTAAGCCATCAAACCAAGTACCACAAGCTCCTTCCACTTCAGGTATGTCTCTTAAGGAAATTGTTAAATTACTTGTTGTTAATACAAAACAATTTCAGGATGAGACAAAGCAGAGCATTCACAACTTGGAAAATCAGGTAAGCCAACTTGCTTCTTCTATAAACAGGTTGGAAACTCAAGGTAAGTTACCCTCTTAGACTATCACAAATCCAAAGCAAAGCGCTAATGCAATTACCTTGAGAAGTGGAACGAAATTGCAGGGATCAAATGAGAAAGGATACCGAACTAATCTTGAGAAAGAGACTGCAACTCCGAGCCAGCAGAACAACCAGACCAAAGGATCCCTCATTGAACCACCAAAGGTCATGATAACAACACCTCCATTCCCTTCTAGATTAGTGAAAACTAAGAATGAAGCTGAAGAAAAAGAGATTCTTGAAACTTTTCGCAAAGTTGAGGTAAATATTCCTTTGCTGGATGCAATTAAGCAAGTATCTCGTTATGCTAAATTTCTCAAAGAATTGTGCACTAACAAAAGAAAGCTGAAAGGTAATGAAAAGATTAGTGTGGGTGACAATGGTTCAGCTATTCTTTAGAAGAAGCTTCCTCCTAAATGTAAGGATCCAGGTATGTTTACTATTCCTTGCAAAATTGGTAATCTTGGAATCGCTAAAGCTATGTGTGATTTAGGAGCTTCAATCAATGTTATGCCTTTGTCTGTTTATCAATGTTTGAATGTTGGTCCCTTGAAGGAAACAGGTGTTATTGTTCAACTTGCTGATAGGTCCAATGTTTATCCTGAGGGAGTTCTAGAAGATGTTTTAGTACAAGTTAATGGGTTGGTTTTCCCTGCAAATTTTTATGTGCTTGACATGGAGAATGATGATT
Organism: Laguncularia racemosa; assembly: GCA_037954665.1. Classification (NCBI taxonomy): domain Eukaryota; kingdom Viridiplantae; phylum Streptophyta; class Magnoliopsida; order Myrtales; family Combretaceae; genus Laguncularia; species Laguncularia racemosa. Next base: position 1,818,085 of record JBBMOL010000037.1, read on the forward strand.
CTCGTAATTCATCAATGATATTATTAGGGAGACCATTTCTTAAGACATCCCGAACAAAAATTGATATACATGACGGTAACCTCACTATGGAATTTGATGGTGAAGTGATTAAATTTAACATTTATGATGCCATGAAATATCCTAGTGATATCTCCCCTGTTTTTGTTGTGGATGTTATTGACCCATTAACACAGGCTACATTTGACTTGATAGACGATGATGAGTTGAAAATTGTACTTAATAGGAGTCTTACTATTAATGCATTAAAGACTCTTAAGGAGAAGCTTGTAATATCCACTGATTTACAAGACATGATTTGGGAGTTGGAATCATTAAAACCTATCAGGTATGATGTGTCCTACATTAATTTACCCCCTTCTAACACAAGACTTCTTCCCTCTATTGTGAAGGCACCAAAGTTGGAATTAAAACCCTTACCCGAACATCTAAAGTACATTTTCTGAGGAGAAAATGAGACTCTTTCTGTGATAGTCGCCAACAAACTAAGTACTTTAGAAGAAGAAAAGTTGATTCGGGTGTTGAGGGAGTACAAAGAAGCCATTGGATGGTCCATAGCTGATATCAAAGGACTAAGCCCCTCCACCTGCATGCACAAGATATTAATGGAAGATAATTGCAAACCTTCAAGGGAAGTTCAGCGTCGTTTGAACCCACCTATGATGGATGTAGTTAAGAAAGAAATCTTGAAACTGCTTGATGCAGGTATGATCTATCCAATTTCCGATAGCAAATGGGTAAGTCCAATTCAAGTTGTTCCAAAGAAAACAGGCTTAACTGTGATTGAAAACTCTGATGGTGAGTTAATTCCTACTTGGGTTCAGAATGGATGGAGGGTTTGTGTTGATTACAGGAAGTTAAATGCGTCAACTAGAAAAGATCACTTCCCTCTTCCTTTTCTAGGTCAGATGCTTGAACGTTTGGCTGGCCATTCTCACTATTGTTGTCTTGATGGTTATTCAGGTTTTCATCAAATTCTAGTGGCGCCGGAAGATCAAGAGAAGACTACTTTCACATGTCCATTCGGTACTTTTGCATATCGAAGGACGCCTTTTGGGCTCTGTAATGCCCCAGCCACATTCTAAAGATGTATGGTTAGTATATTTTCAGATTATGTGGAGAATATCATAGAGGTTTTCATGGATGACTTCACTGTCTATGGTAACTCTTTTGATTCATGTTTGACTAACCTGACAAAAGTGCTTAAAAGATGTATAGATAAGAATCTTGAGTTGAATTATGAAAAATATCACTTTATGGTTGAACAGAGTCTCATTTTAGGACATATTGTATCTTCTAAGGGGCTTGAAGTCGATAAAGCTAAAGTAGAATTGATTAAATCTCTACCTTACCCTGTAAGTGTACGGGAAATTCACTCTTTTCTTGGGAGTGCAGGATTCTATCGACGCTTCATCAAAGATTTTTCCAAGATTACTCAACCCCTATGCAGATTGCTGCAAAAAGAAGTGACATTTGAGTTCGATGAGGCCTGCAAGCATGCTTTTGACACATTGAGGGATAAGTTAACTTCTGCTCCAATCATCCAACCACCTTACTAGAACCTCCCCTTTGAAATTATGTGCGATGCAAGCAATTATGCAGTTAGAGCTGTTCTTGGCCAAAGAGTTGGGAAAGCTTCTCATGTCATTTATTACGCTTCCAGAACATTGGATAGTGCTCAATGCAACTATTCCACAACGGAAAAAGAACTCTTGGCTGTTGTTTTTGCATTAGAAAAATTCAGATCATATTTACTTGGTACTAAGTGATAGGAATCAAAATCCGATAAGACTTATCACTAGGGCAATAACTAAAGGATTTCGAATCTTGGCGATGAGGACCCATTTTGAGCAAATCGATCCCGGAATTATTTATATACTAACCTCTTTTATCTTATTCATGTATTTTATATTCCAACAGGAATACTTATCATGCTTTACAGGGCAATGGATAAACTCACTTAAACTCAACTTGTGGGTTATCCATGGACCGACCTGAACCGACGATGAGCTGGGCCGATGGATCCTATAGAAGACCGGCATCATGAAGAGCATTTCTTTTATGTATTTTTCATTTTATGAACTATTTTAGTTGTATTTTGGTTTTTGAACACTTTTATTTCTTTGTAACTTTCATTTAGGGTTAACTACCTTAAAAGTGGCAAACTTGTAATTTTGAGCACTTTTTAACCCTAGAAGTAGCAAGTATAAATACTTGCTTAAGAGAGGGTTTGAGAAGCTAATCATTTTTCATAATATACACCTCTTTTCACATGAGAATTAGGGTTCATACTTTGGTTCCAAACTCTTATCAATTTCAATCCCAAGAGTTGAAATTGTGGCGAGTGCAACATCTTGAAATTGTGAGTTATATCAATTTCATTTTGTTGTGATTTCTTTTCTTCTCTAGTGTGTTATATCTAGGGTTGAATTGAGATAGTTCTTGGTCAGATTTACTTGTTGTTATTCACGAATTCTTGTGATTATTTGAAGTATTTATCAATCATATTTCATTCATCATTGAAAATTTCCCTTAGAAACGTGGTTTTCACCATTGGGAAAGGATTCATATTTTACGGTTTTCTTTGTCAAATTGAGGCTTCATTTGCGTGGATTATATGAAATTAGAGTGTTGTTAGAAGGCATTTTCATTGAGGTATTCTGATTATATCATTGGTTGATTGAATTTCATCATTTCATCATTAGGATTCATTTGAAAAGTGCCATTTTTGGATCCGAATTTACCTTGACTTGAGATAGTTTTTCTTAAGTCTTTTGGATGTGCTTTTAAGTGTGTTTAGGCACATCACTAAGGTAATCGTTTACTCTGATCATGCAGCTCTCCAATACCTGCTCGCGAAGGAGTCGAAACCAGGACTTATTCGATGGATACTCTTACTACAAGAGTTTAATCTGGAAATACGCGATAGGAAAGGCTCTGAAAACTTAGTTGTCGACCACCTCAGTAGAATACTTATCAGTGAAGGGTCAATACCAATACAAGATGATTTTCCAGATGAGCATCTCTTTTCTATTCAAAAGACAATTCCGTGGTATGCTAATATTGTCAACTATTTGGTTACTAAGACACTACCAAGTGATTTATCTAGGGCTCAAAAAGATAAAATTAAAAGTGATGCTAAGTACTATGTATGGGATGATCCGTATTTGTGGAAACATTGTGCTGATCAAATCTTTAGAAGGTGTATTTCTCAAGACGATATTCCTTCTGTCTTGCAATTCTGTTACTCATATGCATGTGGTAGACATTTTGGCCCTAAGAGGACAGCTCAAAAAGTATTAGGGTGTGGTTTGTTTTGACCTACATTGTTTCGTGATTCTTTTATGTTTTGTAAATCTTGTGAACGATGTCAAAAACTTGGCAACCTAGGGCGTAGAGACCAAATGCCACTGACCCCTATTCTTGCTTGTGAAATATTTGATATATGGGGTATTGACTTCATGGGTCCTTTTCCTCTTTCTTTCAGTAATGTTTACATCCTTCTTGCTGGGGATTATGTCTCAAAATGGGTGGAAGCCAAAGCGACTCGAACTAATGATGCCAAATTTGTTGTGGATTTTGTTAAATCTCATATTTTTGCTAGGTTCGGGACACCAAAGGCTCTTATTAGTGATCGAGGCACACACTTTTGTAATAGAGTAGTGGAAACTCTACTTAAAAAGTACAGGGTCACTCATCGCACTTCCACCGCATACCACCCTCAAACCAATGGATTAGCAGAAGTTTCAAATTGAGAAATCAAGTCTATTCTAGAAAAAACCGTCAATCCAAGCAGGAAGGATTGGAGCACAAGACTTGAAGATGCATTATGGGCCTACCGGACAGCTTACAAGACCCCTATAGGTATGTCTCCTTACCGTTTGATATTTCGCAAACCGTGTCATCTCCCTGTGGAGTTGGAACATAGGGCGTACTGGGCTGTAAAACAATGTAACATGCGAATGGATGAGGTTGGTGAGCATAGAAAACTTCAATTACAAGAACTTGAGGAAATTCGAAGAGAAGCTTATGAGAGTACTAAAATCTATAAGGAAAAAACAAAGGATTTTCATGATCAAATGATTTCTCGAAAGAATTTTTCTGTAGGTCAAAAAGTATTACTTTATCATTCTCGATTGAAGTTGTTTTCTGGAAAACTATGATCACAGTGGGTTGGTCCTTTTGTTATCACTAACATATTTTCACATGGTGCAGATGAGATCGCAAGTCTTGAAACTGGTAAGAACTTCAAAGTCAATGGTCATCACTTGAAACCTTTTTATGAAGGATTTCAAGTATGTAATATTGAAGAAACCAGTTTAACTTACCCCGAGTATTGTGATTAATTACAGGAACATCTAGCCAAAGACGTTAAAGAAAGGCGCTTCATGGGAGGCAACCCATATCAATTTATTTTATTTTAGTTTTGTTTTGATTTTAGTTTAGTTTTGATTTTTTCTTTTGATTAGCTGCAACAAGGGTATATATCATCAGATGACACTCTCTAGTGCTTAAGGGGAGAACTCCAATTACTCTACACTTCATACCAGGGAAGTACCAGTATTCCTTTTCTCTTATTCTCTAATGTTCCTTGTGTTGTTAATTCCTCTTTAATTGTGCTGAATTAGGAACAGTGCGGACACTGTTCAAACTAAGTGTGGGGGAGAGGATAATAAAATATAGAGGATAGAGAATTGACTCATACTTTGAATCTTTGAATGTTTGTCCTTAAGCAATTTTAAGCCAAATTTTTCAAAAATTATCATGAAATCTGGAGATTGTACTAAATGTTGTAATAAGCATCTACAAAATGTGAAATTGACTTGTTTAAGTGCTTTACTCACCCACTGCTGTGATTAGAATACTTGGTTAAAATTAAGTAGTAAAATCTTTAAGAAACAAATTTACCTTGTATTTAGCTTTAGAATTGGAAGTCTAAGAGTAAGTCGAGTCCCTAAGTGAAAAATAAACAAGTTTACTTCTAGGTTATATTAGCTACTGTATACTCTTTGAAGTTGTTTGTGAAACAATTATAACACTTAGTGAAAAAAAAAATTGTGGAAAAAGAATCAAGCATAGCCATTACTCCAATGATTCAAGTAATTGAGTTAAGAGTATTCAAACTTGAATGTTAGAGTGAGGAAGAGTCCGTAGGGGTATCTCAAAACCCGGTCACTTGAATGACGAGCTCAAGATGTTACCGACTCAATGAACTCACTATAACGATAAGGGCGAAAAAGGTGAAAGTTCATGAAAAAGAAGTGGGCAAAAACCCGTCAAAATAGATGCTTGATTAAATCATAAGAACATGAATGTAAAAATTCATTGAATGAAACAAGACTTATAATAAAAAGGGAGAAAATCTAGGGAAAGAGTTGATACCATATGCTTTTACTTTATGCTGCAAGGATTATATGCTTACTAATATCCAATGAAGTTTAATTGGGTGTTTTTCCTTATTGGAGTATGTATTTACTTTTGGAATAAAAATTCTTTTGCTAAACATGAGGATTAAAGTTTGTTTTGTTTAGATTAGCTATTAAATTTTGTCCATGGTAATTTGATCACAGGAAACCAGTTTGGTTGAAACAGTAGACATTAAAATTACAAGTCATGAATTATAAATGAATAGATGCTTGAAATGATGAAAAGAAATTTCGTATAATCTATGATGGATTTCTCAATTGATTTGATTCAATTGCTTGAAGACAAGCAAGAGTTTAAGTGTGGGGGAATTTGATAGAGCCATTTTATACTCAATCTTTATAGTATGAATTGTGTTAATTTATTATTGATTTTATAGAAATCATAAGGAAATGGTACTTAATTTTATTATGGTGATAAATCAGGTTTAATGGAGTCAAGAGTGCTAATTCAAGTAATTTAGAGAATTCATCTAGAATTTTGTTAATTTATTATTGATTTTATAGAAATCATAAGGAAATGGTACTTAATTTTATTATGGTGATAAATCAGGTTTAATGGAGTCAAGAGTGCTAATTCAAGTAATTTAGAGAATTCATCTACAATTTGGATCAAACACAAGGATTTACACCGTCGGAGGAAAGTACATGGGCGTGTAGTTAAAGTACACGGCCGTGTACTTAGTTTAGAATCAACAGAAATATACACGGTTGAAGTATACGGCCGTGTATCTATCTTGAAGAATCAACAGAAGGTGGCACGGTTTGTGATCTGGCCGTGGTGGAAGTCGTGTACTTGGTTTAGAATCAACAGAAATATACACGGTTGAAGTACACGACCGTGTATCTATCTTGAAGAACCAACAAAAGGAGGCACGACTTATGATCTAATTGTGGTGGAAGTTGTGCCATACACTACACAAGGATGAAGAATTGTAGATTATCCACAGAGGAAGGCACGGCTTGAAATCTGGCCGTGTTGGTGGGCGTGCCAGGCGGACGATTATTCACTTCTCGAGATTTACTTGAAAAATGAAAGATATTTTCGTATCTTGCTAGCTAAAGATCCTCTGCCATTCCCTTAACAATATAAATAGAACCAACCCTAGAGGAGAAAGGGAGTTTTTTATCTTCGAGATCTTAGAGACAAGAAGGAAGAAGGAGAGGCAGAGCAGGAAACCGGAAACAGAGACTTATCATGTTTTCACTTTTAATTTTCGTTTTGAGGATGAACATGTGTAGCTAAGCAGATTTTCTAGCCAAAGGATCATTGAAGTTTAATTCTTCATGAATTGTGAGATCTAATTGATTTTCCTTTACTCTATTCTTTGTTTTTGGATATTTATATGTCTTCTGGAAGTTTTGTCAATGTTATCTTTGTTGATTGGTATGAATTAGAGCTCTTCTACTCAATTAGCAAGTTAATATATTGTCAACTAGTACGTCAAATCCGTAATTGTTTGATAGTTCTAGTCTCGGTGACACAATAACATGTTTGATTATAAAATAGATAGTCAAATTCATGTTATGGAGATATATGATCTTGTTTAAATAGGTTATCTTATAATCTATTGGCATGAATTGGTAGTCTCTCTTGTTTTTAATGCTATTGATAAATTAAATCCTAAGAGCTTGTTTAGGGTTGTCTAATCAATAAGAGAAATAATCAAAGAGCATGTTTTGATTATCAAGGAAGTAAGGAGAGATAGGTTATTAGAGCTTGTTAATAACCATAACCAGTTTATCTTGAATAAAGAATAGAAAACATTTGCATCGATGATCAATTCCTAGAATTAAATTATCTTGATTCCTTTGGCTAGGCTTTTATCATCATTCAATTTTATTATCTGATTTCAATATTATTTTGATTCACAAACAAAACCCCCCCATTCTTCTTTTCCTCTCTATTCTCTTTTTAATAGAAATATATTTAACCAATCCCTGTGGATACGACCCTACTCACTACTATATGCAAATCATATAATTGTCTAGGAGTTGGTTTTTATTTTTGTTGGATTCGACACCCATCACCTACATTATTTGATCATTAGGAATTACTTTTGTAATTTTTTATAAGGTGTTATTATCTCTAATTCTGGAGATTAGGTTTTAGACAAACATTAAAACATGTAAACATTTGTCTCCATAAAAGAATCCTCAACTTCTGGATTTGTCAAAATCAATGGCCATTGTCTTGTTTAATATTGTCTCTACGAACAGTATTTAGGAACAACATGATTCTGATATGTTATCGGATCTCTACACGGTGATTTTGCTTTTCGTGATTGTAATTCACCACGGTGAATTAAGGTTTTCTTCACGGTCCGTTTTCGAACGAATTAGGAACCGCATCAATAAACGATGTAGCACGTTGCTTCCTCTACGGCCAAACTCTTCCGTATACATGGTCTCGACCCATAGTTATACACGGCTGTATACTCAAATTGTGTAACATTCTGTTAGTTTTTGGCCAACATACACGGCCGTGCCTTCAATTGTGTATTCAAACCATGTAACATTCTGTTAGTTTTTAGCCAACATACACAGCTATGCCTTCAGCCGTGTATTCAAACCGTGTAACATTCTGTTAGTTTTTTGGCTAACATACACAGCCGTGCCTTTAGCCGTGTATTCAAACCGTGTAACATTCTGTTAGTTTTTGGCCAACATACACAACCGTGCCTTCAGCCATGTACTCAAACCGTGTAAGATTCTGTTAGTTTTTTAGGCTAACATACACGGCCGTGCCTTCAACCGTATACTCAAATGCATATTCATAATCACTTATAGATTGATATTTAAGTACGCCAATTTTTCTTTTGAACTCTAATTTTAATGCTTGAATTATTGAGTCATGTTTAGATATAGGTGCTTAGACCCAATAAGTTTTTTAACTAAAATTAGAGTTGCCTTTGACTCAATGTTTGATATAATTTTAAATTTGAATATTGGCATGTTTATATGTATTTTGAGATGAATTAATGAAGCAACATACTTCCAAAGGAATCCCTCTTGCAAAAATTAATTCATTTCAAAATATAAAAGGATGTGTGCTTACAACTTCTATGAATTTTTAATCGGCCCAAAGGAAGGTTAATGTTTAACAGAATTGGAAGTACACCTGTGGTAATAAACTCGTGATGATTATTTGGTTTTACATGTGAACAATAAATCGGCCCAAAGGAAGCTTTTTTATTTGATATATTCTTATTGTCAGTGTTTGATTACTACGCCCTTAGTAGTTGATATTTTGTCCAAAGATGAAATATTAATGGGCTACCCAGTATTTTGAGATGGGGTTTACCTTTATTTGAATTTATTATTATTTTGTTGTAAGGCTTATGTAAGCTTGTTTATTTGTTTGTTGTTCTCATTCAGCTATGAATAATCCTGCTAATATTACTGCCAACATCAATTCCATTACTATGCTGAATGGCACTAACTTCAAGTCGTGGAAAGATAATCTATTGATAGTACTTAGAGTTATGGATCTTGACCTTACGTTAAGAACTGATTCTCCTTCACCTCTTACTGATAAGAGTACCTCTGATGATAAGAGGGAGATGGAAAAGTGGGAGAAATCAAACCGCATATGTCTGATGATCATGAAGAAGGCCATTCCAGAAGCATTTAGAGGTACAATATCTGATAAGATAACTAAGGCTAAGGAATTCCTTAATGAAATTGAGAAAAGGTTTGCCAAGAATGAAAAGGCAGAAATAAGTACACTCCGGCAAACCTAATCTCAATGAAGTATAAAGGCAAGGGCAATATTAGGGATTACATCATGAGATGTCTCATCTTGCTTCCAAGCTAAGAGCACTCAAGCTAGACCTCACAGAGGACTTGCTAGTGCATTTGGTTTTGATTTCTCTTCCAGTACAGTTTAGCCAGTTTAAAATGAGCTATAATTGTCGGAAAGAGACTTGGTCTCTGAATGAGCTCATCTCACACTGTGTTCAAGAAGAGGAAAGGCTAAAGCAAGACAAGATTGAGAGTGCTCACCTAGCCTTAACCCCTAAGAATAGGAATAAGGATAATAAAAGGAAAAGGGATAAAGAAGCCGCAAATATGACACCTCAGAAGACACAACCAAAGAAATCGGATGCATCAAATGGTATTGGTTGTCACTTCTGTGGAGCTATAGGGCATTATAAGAAGCAGTGCACTAATTATCATGCTTGGCATGCTAAGAAAGGTACACTTCTTAATTTGGTTTGTTCTGAGGTTAATTTAACTTTGGTACCCATAGACACTTGGTAGATAGATTCTGGTGCAACAACTCACATCAGTGTGTCTATGCAGGGTTACCTACATTGTCGAAAACCAAGTGATGGTGAAAGATACATCTATGTGGGCAATGGCAAGATAGTTGAAGTTGAAGCAATTGGGAAGTTTAGATTATTATTAAAAACTGGATTTTATTTGGATCTTAATGAAACATTCATTGTACCGTCATTTAGACTGAATTTGATTTATGTTTCTGCTTTGGACAAATTTGGTTATTCTTGTTCATTTGGAAATAAGAAATTTAGTTTGTTTCATGATTCAAAATTAGTTGGATCTAGTTCTCTATCAGTTTATGATAATCTTTACTTAATTGATATTATTGCTTCATTTAATGAATACCTACAAGTAAGTACGCGAAGTGTAAAGAGAAAATTGACCAATGAAAATTCAGCTACATTATGGCACAAAAGATTAGGTCATATCTCCAAATGGAGAATGGAGAGACTTGTGTTAGATGAAATTCTAAACCCCTTGGATTTTACAGATTTTGATTATTGTATTAACTGTATAAAGGGGAAACAAACCAATAAAAGGAGATTTGAAGCCAATAGGACCTTAGACGTCTTAGAACTTATACATACAGATATTTGTGGGCCATTCCCTACAGTTGCCTGGAATGGTCAACAATATTTTATAACATTCATAGACGATTTCTCACGATATAGCTATCTTTATCTCATTCATGAAAAGTCACAGTCCTTGGATATGTTTAAAAATTATAAGGCTGAAGTTGAGAACTAACTCAACAAAAGGATTAAAAGCATTAGATCTGATCGTGGTGGTGAATACCATGGTAGATATGATAGTTCAGGTGAACAACGTCCAAGACCTTTTGCTAAATTCCTAGAGGAATGCGGTATTGTCCCATAGTACATTGTGCACGGTTCACCCACCATGAATGGTGTTGCTAAAAGACGAAATAGAACGCTTAAGGACGTGGTAAGGAGTATGATTTGTCACTTCACCTTACCAGAATCACTTTGGGGAGAAGCACTTAAGACTGTAGCATATATCCTTAACAGGGTTCCAACTAAAGCAACTAACAAAACCCCTTATGCACTTTGGACTGGGAAAAAGCCTAGTCTAAAACATTTACATGTGTGGCGATGTCCAGCTGAGGCACGGCCTTATAAGCCCAATGAAAAGAAAATGGACTCAAGAACAGTAAGTTGCTATTTTGTTGGGTACTCTGAAAGATCAAAAGATTACAAGTTTTATGATCCCACAACTAAATTGATATTTGAGTCGGGAAATGCTCGGTTCTTTGAGGATGTCGAGTTTGCCAAGGGAGATACGGTTAGAGATAGTGTCTTTGAAGAAGAATACGTTGATATTCCCACAGGTGTTATTGAATTTGGTCAAGATTCTATTCCTGATCTTCTTCAAGACACAATAGAACAAGACAATATTGGAGATCCTATTCAAGATACTGTTCCAGAAGAACAAACTCTACCACCTTAAGAACCTATGCCATTGAGGAGATCCACTAGACAAAGAAGAAGTGCGCTGCCAGATGGCTACATTGTATTTCTTCAAGAACATGAGGTTGACATTGGAATGATGGAAGATGATCCAATTAACTTTCATCAAGCCATTGAAAGTTCTAAATCTCATAAGTGGATTGATGCCATGAATGAAGAGGTAAAGTCTGTAAAAGATAATGACGTTTGGGATCTTGTCCCATTGCCAGAAGGTATGAAGCCTATTGGTTGCAAATGGATATTTAAGACCAAGAGGGATTCAAAAGGCAATGTGGAGAGGTACAAGGTTCGTCTTGTTGCAAAAGGCTTTACACAGAAAGAAGGCATCGACTATAAAGAGACTTTCTCACCGGTTTCTTCGAAAGACTCTTTTAGGATTATAATGGCATTAGTGGCACAATTCGATCTTGAGTTACATCAGATGGATGTAAAGACCGCCTTCCTCAATGGTGACATTGATGAGACGATCTATATGGTACAACCAGAAAATTTTGTATCAGGAGAACCAAAGAATATGGTTTGTAAACTTAAGAAATCCATCTATAGACTTAAGCAAGCATCTCGACAATGGTATTTCAAATTTCATCAAGTGATCACTTCGCATGGTTTCGAGACGAATTTGGTCGATGATTGTATATACCTCTTAGATTATCACAAAAGAGCTATATCGAAATGGTACACAAAAGGTATGGCATGCAAAATTGCAAACCAAGTGATACATCTGTAGCTAAGGGAGACAAATTTAGTCTTAGTCAGTGCCTTAAGAATGATTTTGACAAAACGGAAATGCAAAAGATTCCCTATACATCAATAGTAGGGAGTCTAATGTATGCTTAGGTTTGTACGCGTCCAGATATTGCATACATTACAGCAATGTTGGGCAAATACTTGAGTAATCCAGGATTAGACCATTGGAAAGCAGCCAAACGGGTCTTGCGGTACTTACAGAGAACAAAAGATTACATGCTTACCTATCGGAAGTCAGATCAAATCGAGATCATTGGGTATACTGATTCCGATTTTACTGGATGCCAAGATAGTATAAAGTCTACATCAGGCTACATATATCTGTTAGCTGGGGGAGCTGTCTCTTGGAAGAGCATAAAACAATCCCTTGTTGCTTCTTCTACTATGGAAGCAGAGTTTGTAGCATGTTATGAGGCATCCAATCATGGAATATGGTTGCGGAATTTTGTCACAGGGTTACGCATTGTAGATACTATTAATAGGCCACTTAAATTATTTTATGACAATAAGTCAACAATTCTATATTCTAACAACAATAGGAGCTCGACGAAGTCAAAGCATATAGACATCAAGTTCCTAGTTGTAAAAGAAAGAGTTCAGAGTAGACAGTTGTCTATAGAGCATATAGGAACAAACTCTATGATCGCGAATCCACTCACTAAAGGAGTGCAACCTAAACTGTTTCATGAGAACATTGCTCGTATGGGTGTCAAGACCTTAAGTGACATTAAGTTTTAGTGGGAGTTTGTTACCTTATATGCATTTATGTCATAGACAAACTATAATAAGTTATTTTGGTTTATTATGTTTTGAGGATATCTTCTGCAAAAATAAAGTATTTTGTTTGCCTACACTCTATTTTTGGTTTATGGTTTGATCTCACTAAGGTTTATGGTGGACCAGTAGTAAATAGACATGTTAAGATCATATTGCATGGAATTTTCTTGCTACACATCCATATCATGATCCATGTCACTCAATTATATCAGCATTGTGACCATTGATGGGTAGAGTTACGATAAACGTGATGAATACCTCTTTCATCCTATGTTGATATGACTGATGGACCGGATTGGTTATAGATACATTCAGTTCATGACAGCAAATTTGAGCTCATATGGTTTTGCAAAACATGATTGTAAAGTTACACATATAGTCCAAGTGGGAGATTGTTGGATCCTTAATCCAGCGTTGGCCTTATATGTGAAACAATTATGTGTTGCAGGCTGTCATATTAAGTTAAGCTCAATTAAAAGTGATCAATAAGATTTGGTTATTTGAGTCTTAATGTATCTAATAGGATATGACCCATTTTATGTGTAGAGACCTTTTGGGTAGTTTCTATTTTTATGATGGGCTAAAATAGAAATACCAAAGAGGTAACATATAGTTATCTATATAAATAGTGGTTATGGTCCTCAGGTCATACACACACCTTTCTTGTCTCTTTGTATCCCATCATCAAATAGACTATAGAGAGAAAACAAAAGGGATTTCTCTAAAAGAAAACGTATTGACCTGAAAGGCCGACCACACAATCTAAGAATCGTAGAGCACAATGGATTCAGATACGCTTCCGCATATTTATTTTTTAATTCTTAATGATCAAACATGAAAAGATCGAGTATTTTGTTTGTGATGATTTTCACATAAGGATAATTCAAGATTCAACAGTTGAATCATGTCAGGCGTCTTAAAAGTTCTTTGTCTATCCCCTAGTTTTAGAGTTAACATTTAATTTCCTACATCTATAATTGCCTTAGGTGTAGCTAAGAAAGGGCAACCTAAAATTAGTGGTGCTTTGATATCCTCATTTTTATCTAAGATTACAAAGTCTATGGGAAAAATGAATATACCTACCTTAACCAAAACATTCAATAATACCGATAGGGTACATTATGGACCTATTAGCTAATTGAATGCTCATATGTGTTAGCTTAGAGTTCCTTAATCCTAACTTTTTAAACATATAATGTGGCATTAAATTTATACTTGTGCCTAGGTTAACGAGAGCTCCATTTATTGATAAATTGCCAACTAGAACTTCATTTATTAATAAATTGCCAATAAAACAAGGTAAGGTAAAACTCACTAGATATTTCAATTTTTGTGGCAACTTATTTCGCATTAGTGCAAAGCATTCCTCATTCCTCATTTAATGTCACAATTGATATCTCTTCTAACTTCCTATTGTTGGATAGCAAATCCTTCAAGTATTTGGCATACTTAAGCATCTATGATTAAAGCATCAACAAGTGGTAAGTTAATTTGTAATTGTTTAAAAATGTCAAGAAACTTATTAAATTTTTCATTAAAGTGGTCTTTCCTCAAACACTAAGGGTATGGTATGGGTGGTCTATATTTCTTTACTTTTGGTGGCTCTATACTCTCTTTTTCCTTAACTTCCTCTTCATTCCTTGCTAACTCTTCTATAGTTATCTGTTCAACTTGCAACTCCCATTGACTTCTAAGGCTTACTACTTTCACATGTTCTATTAGATTCATCTCAGGATTTCCTGGCAGTGTCCCTTGTTACCTTTTAGCTATCATCTTTGTAAGTTGTCCCACTTCATTTTCCAAGTTATGGATAGAGGCTTCTTGATTCCTTAAAGAAGTTTCTATATCTTGCAATCTAGCCTCACTAGTTTGAATATATTTAGTTAAAAGTTCTTCTAAACCTAATCTCTCTTCATGTAGTGGGGTTATCTAAAATCTTCGAGGAGGTAAGTTCATCCTCTATTGATTTTGACTTTGATTACTCCAAGAAAAACTCAGATAATTTCTCCCACCCTTATTGTAGGTGTTACTATAGAGGTTGTTTTGTAACCTAGAGGGGTTTCCTAAATAGCCTAACTCTTCCCATTGACCCTCTATATCAACTTCTCCTATGTAGCATTTAAGATTGAAGGAAAATGCATCTAACTTTTTACTAATGGCATCAACCTTATTGGTTACAATTGTCACTGCATCTAATTCATAGATGCTCGCTGCTTTGTTCCTCACTCTACCACTTTCCCATTGCAAACTATTCATAGTCATGTCCTTAATTAACGATTGAACCTCTTTAGGTGTTTTTGTTTTCAATGTTCCACCTACAATAGCATCTATCATTTGCCTAGTTGATAAATTCAAACTATTGTAGAAAGTTTAAATCTAAATCTAAAGTGGTAGGGCATGATGTAGGTATTTCCTCAATAATTCCTTATATCTCTCCTAAGTTTCATACAAGGTCTTAGCCTCTAGTTGAGCATATGATGATATGTTCTTTCAAAGTTAGGCTATCTTAGCAAGTGGAAAGTATTTTCTAAAAAAGTTCTAAGCCAAATCATCCCAAGTGGTGATAGATCCCCTTGGGAGTGAATTTAGCCAATGCTTTGCCTATCCTCTTAGTGAAAAAGGAAAAAGTCTCAATTTTATCACGTTATCTAAAGCTACATTGATCTTAAAGGTGTCACAAATCTCCAAAAAATTAAATATGTGAACATTAGGGTCCTCATCCTATAGTCCATCAAATTGGACAAACTACTACACTAGGTGTATTATACGGGGTTGAATTTGAAAGTTGTTAGCAATGATATGTGGCCTTACGATACTTGAGTTAGCTCCGAGTAAAGAAGGTTTGGAGTAATTGGACATCATCTGCTATTGGTTCTAATTTTCATCACCCATGAGCTCCAATTTTTTCCCTTCCTCTTCCATCTTAATTCTCAAAGGAGATCCTTAACTTAGTTCCTCCACTATTTATCGCACTGTTTTCCATAACTACTATGTTCTCCTTTCAATTTCTGAATAAAAAATCAATACATCTGGTGGATTGTTTTTGGTCATGCACTACAAAAAAAGAAAATAAAGAGATAAATAAAATAGGAAACAAAACAATGGTTAAATTAATAACGTGATTAGTATTCTTAATCTTGAAATCCTTGGCAATGGCACCAAAAAATTGATGTAAGGCAAGTGTACCTATCAAATTTTGTAATATAGTATATAAAAATATAGATATTATCCCACATGAATTATGAATATTAATACTAACATGCACTATATTATTTGACTAGTAAATTGTAGAGTTGATTGGTCTAAAAATTATAATGAAATGATAAATTAAGAACTAAGATTTTACAGAAAAACAAAAGAGCAAATCAAATTAAAATTAACTTCAAGTTGGTAAAACTAGTATCAAGATATTGCTTCCCCTAGGTATTATATTATGACATTAATAAAAAACATTCAATTTCTTCTTACAATTCATTAACCAAGAAAATTCCTAATTTAGTTTAATAACTTTCTCAAGCTGATTAAACCATAATTTTAAAATTACTTATTTAAATCTCTTCACAATAGCATAATTAAAAGATTGTGTTAAGAATAACAAATTCCCATAACTAAGTGAAATAATTTTGGAAGAACCATGTAACTTATCTCTAAAATTACATCAATTCTCTTCACGCATGCAAGATCTAATTATATATCAAATTTTTCAATCTCGATATGCAATATTAAATAAATGGATTAATAAACTAAAAATATTAAACCAATCAAAATAAAGAACACATGCATGAATTAATAAACATAACAATTCATTAAATATTATAAGAAAATCTCAAGTCATATAATAAATCTAGGTTCCACAAGTCTAGATACTAAGAAAATTAAGCACTAAACATATTGGGAATTGAATTCATCAATGATGTAATGACATGCATCATTAAAAAAATCAATTCAAAGAAATAAAAACCCTAGATAATTGAATTCTAAAGAGTATTCGTCTTCTTCCTCTAAAACCTTAGAATAATTAAAACAAATAAAGTCTAATACCTTTAAGTGTACATTCTTCATCAATTTATATAATGCGTATCGAAAACTCTGCATTTTTAGGTTGACACACTATCCAACACGATCATGCCTTGGGTCATGTTCATTTTGTAGCTCAAAATTGCACAAAATATGATGTTCTAAGAGACACAGCCTCAGATACGGTCATGTGAAACCTCATGTAACTTTCTATGAGTCTTCAACCACAACACAACCGATAACACAATCATGTCAAGTCCCCATATAGCTTTCTATGAACCTTCAATGCAATACGATCTTTACACATGGTCATGTTTGGATCATATTTAACTTTAACACTTCATAACTTCTACTATTTGGCTCTAAATTGAGTGAAATTGGATTCATTTTCTTCCTTTTTAATTGAATTTTCCATCAAAGCCCTAAAACTCAAATATTACTCAATGAAAGTTCACATTTTTCAAAAACATGCCAAAATCAAGGGAAAAAATATTAAATTTTACTTAATACGTATATCTAATTGAGCACATATCAACTACATGGCCATTAGCATGGCCATGTTCCCTCCCATGTTTCTTTGCGCAGCCACTTACATGGCCATGTTGTTCTAGAATACTTACAATTCAATTATATTTTGCTTTCCTACAATTATAAATTAAGATTTACGCACAATAAGACAATGAGGAAGGGAATTTTATAATTAGGACATAATTAACCTATTAGTAAACCTAGATTAAGTTATAGGATAGAACTAAGCTCAGTCTTTGGAATTTGATAGGTTAATATCCTTTTGATAGTGATGTAAGAGCAACCATGAGACCACTTCTCCAGGTATGTGTTTACCTTATTCTGTTGCTCGTGATTGTCAACGTAATATTGGAGTCAAGTATGTATGTTGCTTGTGCTTGGCTCGACCTAGGAGCCTACAATAGCAGATCCTAAAAGGGCACCCTAATGATCGGTATGCTACATTGTCCCTAGTGGAGCCATGTACTGAAATAATCTAAAGTAAATTAAGGTTAAACGGGGCCCATTGATAGAGCCATTTTATACTCAATCTTTATAGTATAAATTGTGTTAAATTATTATTGATTTTATAGAAATCATAAGGAAATAGTACTTTAATTCTATCATCGTGATAAGTCAGGTTAAATGGAGTCAAGGATGCCAATTCAAGTATTTTAGAGAAGTCATCTACAACTTGGATCAAGACAAGAAATTACACCACCGGAGGAAGCACGGTTTAAGGCACGACCAAGTTTCAAACCGTGTTACACACTGGACAAGAAGGCGAAAATGAGGACTTTGAACAGAGAGAGACACGGTTTAAGGCACGGCCGTGGTGGAACCCGTGGGATAAACCGTGCTTGAAGCCGTGGTGGAAGATAGATGTGCTAAGGAAAAGAAAGTGTGGAACATCAACCAGATGAAGACACGGCTTTAAATCTAGTCGTGGGTGTAACCGTGCTACACACTGGACACGGATGAAGACTTGAAGATTATGCACAGACGAAGGCACGGCTTGAAATCTGGCCGTGTGTGTAACCGTGGTTCACACTGGGCGCTGTTGAAGACTTGAAGAATATGCACAGAGGATGGCACGGCTTAACCCACGGCCGTGTGGTGGGGTGTGCCAGGCAGACGTATCTTCACTTCTCGAAATCTACTTGAAAAAGGAAAGATATTTTCGTATCTTGCTAGCACAAGATCACATGCTATCCATCTAATAGTATAAATAGAGCCAACCCTAGAGGGTTAGAACAACTTCTGAACTTTTGATCTTTGGAATCTTAGATCTTGAAGAAGGAAACGCGGAGGCAGAGCAAGCAACCGGGTTCATTATGTTTCTATCTTTTATTTTCGTTTTACTGATGAACATGTGTAGCTAAGCTACTTTTCTAGCCAAAGGGTCATAGATGTTTAATTCTCCACGAAATGTGAGGTCTAATTGACTTGTATTTATTCTATTCTTTGTTTTCGGGTATTCATATATCTTCTGATTGTTTTGTCATTATTATTTTGTTGATTGGTACGAATAGAGCTCTTCTACTTAATTAGCAAGATAATATATTGTCAACTAGCACGTCAAATCCGTAATTGTTTGATTGTTCTAGTCTTAATGACGCAATAACATGTTTGGTTGTAAAAGAGATGATCGAATTCATGTTATGGAGGTGTGTGATCATGTTTAAATAGGTTATCTTATAATCTACTGGCATGAATTGGTAGTCTCTCTAGATCTTAATGCTATTGATAGATTAAATCCTAAGCGCTTGTCTGAGGGATTGTCTAATCAATAAGGGAAATAATTCGAAGCGCTTGTTGGAGGTTATCGAGAAAGTAAGGAGAGATAGGTTGTTAGAGCTTGTTAATAACCATAACCAATTTATCTAGAACTAAGGATAGAAGATATTTGCATCGATGATCAATTCCTAGAATTAAACTATCTTGATTCCTTTGGCTAGGCTTTTTATCAGTATTTGATTTTCTTACTTTGCTTTACTTTATTTGATTCACAAACAAAACCCCCCATTTTTCTTTTCTTTATTGTTGTATTTGAATAGAAATATCTTTACCAATCTCTGTGGATTCGACCCTACTCACCACTATATGCAAATCATATAATTGTCTAGGAGTAGGTTTTATTTTTGTTGGACTCGACACCCATCACCCATAGTGGCAATTCCCATTTAGGATTGTATTTATGTAAATACTATATGTGTATTGGGGTCATGAGTACCCCTATGTTGATTGTGGATTAAGCGATTATAAGTAATCTAATGACTTAATGTGTTGTCATATTGTCGTTTGTATGGCACGCACATGTCTGTGTAATACTCACCTACTGGGCTTAGGCTCATATCTTTTTTATTTTTCAATTGCATGTGAGAATGATGAACACATTGATTATGATGAAAATAGAAACTTAGTAGGTCATTATATAGACGAATATGAAAGAGAGCACTACTATTATATTGATAAAGAATGATGCGAAAATCAATGAAGAATTCCTTGTTAGAATTTAATTAGTGGAATTGAGAATGTGGAGATAGTTACTAGATTTTTAAACCTTTTATTCCTTTATGCGTTTATAGAAATTTACTCTGGTTTTGAATTTGGATTTCAATGTATTGCTTTTAAGTAATGAAGATTGGAATAATTCACTTGAGAATTATTCATGTCTATTATTGAAGTTGCATTGACGTTAATGTATACTGGAGACAAACATGATTGATTTTATATTGAGAATTAAAGCCTTAGCGTTTCACTACTCAATAGTGACACGTGGCGGGTTATAGCATTTCAAGTTTTAGAGCATTAAAATACCAAACTCTTAGAGCTTGTTTGAGTCTATGGAGTGTTTTCATTTTACAAACATGGTTTTTTTTTTTTTTCAATTGATAAACATAGTTGTGGAGCTCACTATATTCAAACTTTAGTAGTTACTTTACATAAACTTCTTCTTTAATGAAGCCATTTAAGAATATGCTTTTAACACCCATTTGAATAGGTTTGAATTTTTTAAAGGCAACAAATGCTAAATTCATTTTAATGGCTTTTAATCTAATAACTGGGGTTAAGGATTCATCAAAATCAATTCCTTCTTCTTGATTGTATGATATCCCTTTGCGATTATGTAAGCCTTATCTGGTTTCATCTAATTTGCTTCTATAAACCAATTTTATTACAACTACCAATCAATCACTAAGCTTAGGTACTAGATATCATACCTCATTTCTTTTGAATTAATTAATGTCTTCTTGCATGGCTTCAATCGAAAATATATCGTTTAAAGTCGCATAACTATTTTCATGTCTTAATTGAGATATGAATACTAGACTCACTGTATTCTTAAGGGATGTTCTTGTGATTATTGTATTAAAAAGTTCTCTTATTGTTAGGTCCTTAAATGATCTTTAACAAACCCTCATTCTCTAAGAATGCATAGATTACTAAATTAATTTCCACCGATGTCTTCCCTAATATCATCCTTTTTAAGAGCTTCAAATTAATTTTCATATAAGTTAACCATATTCATTTGAAAAATAACATTATTAATTTCATTAGAATCCCTAAATTAAATACAAATAGAATTATCAAACACAACACGAATGAATTCCTCCATCACTAGAGTCCTTCTATTACATACCTTATAAACTTTTATTGATTAAAAAATATCTAAGAAGATAACATGATTCTTTTATTGATTAAAACGCAGCCAACAAGATGACATGATTTGATTTAGCATCAACCTTACTTAGTTTATCCTTACCATTATTTAGAATGTAACATTTTGTTCCAAAAGGATGAAAAATATGAAATCTTGTATCTTTTGCCTTTCCAAAGTTCATAGGGAATTTTCTTAACGATTGGCCATATAAAAACATGATTAATCGCAAAGTAAGCAGTATAGTTAACTTCAGCCTAGGAATATTTTGGTAAATATTTTCATAAAGCATAGTCTAAGCCATTTCAATCAAGGTTATATTTTTCCTTTTGATGACTTTGGTTTGTTGTAGAGCTCTAGGTGTTGAATAGGTGTGTTCTATACCATTTTTATCACGAATATCATCCATTTCATAATTTTCAAATTCTTACCCATTATCACTTCTAATAGTAACAATTATTAGAACTTTTTTCATTTTAGGTTCTCTTGCAAAATCCAAAGAACACATGACTGGATTCATCATTGTTTACAAGAAAGAAAAATCCATGTGTATCTAGTAAATTGTCAACAGTCACTAAAGTATTTGAAATGTCTCAAAAATTAATTAAAATAGAAGGACAATATTATAATTTAATTAAAGCTAGAAGAGGAATGTTAATACTTGTAAAAGAATAAAATATTAAGTAGTGACATTCTTGTAAATAGTGAGATAACTGTGTTGAGGTATAGATTTAACACATATGGGTCTATACCAAGGTTATCCTAAGTATATGAAGTATACTTAGATGAAGGAATGTTAAGCTTGAAGAAAATTGTCAAAACCAAGCGAAACAGGAATACACGGTTTGAGGCACGCTCGTGTATTGATTTCAAAAGATCCACAGAAGCATATACGGCCTGAGGCATGCCCGTGTGTTGAGTTCAGAGATCCATAGAAGCATACACAGCCTGAGGCACGGTCGTATATGCCTAGGCCGGCTTAAAGGCCGCCGGCGTTGGAACCTAAAGGCCGTTGGCCTTGAAATCTAAGCCGCCAGCGTTGAAAGTTAAAGGCCGCCGGCCTTGAGACTTAGGCCGCCGGCTTTTGAGCTGGCGTAAGTCCTAAGTCGGTTGATTATTGTTGGAATATATATATAGTCGTAACCTTTTGTAACCAAAGTGTGCAGAAGACGAAAATACACATGAGGAAAACCTAAAACACAGCAGGCGTGATTCCTAAGCCTAGAGAGAGTTCTAGAGAGGGAAATCGCCATAATTGATCCACCGGCTTGTAATATGACTATGTAATTCACTAGTGAGACTAGTGAAGTGTGTAACCCATTATTTTTTTATAGTGGAAGTTTGTGTGCAGCGGTCCCATGGTTTTTTCCCCAAATTGGGGTTTTCCACGTAAATCATTGGTGTTGAATTTTGTTTTAATTCTGCATATTATTATTGATTGTTTATTGTCAATTGTGAATCGCACAGGCAAGAGGAATAGAACAGGAGCTTCTTTTCCTAACAAGTGGTATTAGAGCACCGGGTTTCAAAAGAAAATTAGGGTTACGCTACAAATTGTCTTAGGGTTTTATGTTTCCGTTCGCAGACAAAGCTAAATCTTCAGGTACAATGATTAAACTTAACTCTTCTAATTACTCTATCTGGAAGTCGATGATGAAAGATTTGTTATACTACAAAGATTTGTATTTGCCTCTAGGTGGTGATGTTGCAAAGCCACAGGATAAATCTGATGTAGAGTGGTTGATACTACATAGAAAGACTGTAGGATACATTAGACAGTGGGTTGATCAGAGTGTGTATCATCATGTTGCTCAGGAGACTAGGGCTGATGTCCTATGGAAGAAATTAGAGTCTATGTATGAAAGACAAACTGCCCTGAATAAAACCTCTTTGATAAGAAGGGTAGTTAATTTGAAATACAGGGAAAGCTCGAATATGTCAGAGCATTTAAATGATTTTCAAGGACTCGTGAATCAATTGACTGCAATGAAGCTTATGCTTGAGGATGAGATCCAAGAACTCCTATTGTTGAGCTCATTACCTGAGAGTTGGGAGACCCTTATAGTATTGGTTAGTAATTCAGCTCCAGATGGAACCTTGACCTTGTCTATGGTTAAGGACAGTTTAATCAATGAAGAAGCCAGAAGGAAAGATTTGGGTACTGGTTCTGAATCCAAGGCACTTGTTACATGAAAATATGATAGGAGAGGTAGAAGTAAGAACAGAGGAAATAATGAAAAATCTGACAGATCAAATAAGTCAATGGGGAGATCCAAATCAAGGGGCAGAAAGAACTTTAAATGTTTTTTCTATGACAAGCCAGGAAATTACAAGAAGGAATGTAGGTTGTAGAAGAAAAAGCAAGGAAAGGTTGATGATTCAGATGAAGACACCACTACAGCAGCAGATGGTGAGATAGTGGTTACATGGGATGAGGGTTGTATTAGTCTTGCAGGTCATGACAGTGACTGGTAGTTGATTCTGCTGCCTCCTTTCATGTGACAGCACATGGCAAGTTTTTCTCATCCTACATTGCTGGTGACTATGGTAATGTTAGGATGGGAAATAATGAAACCTCAAGGATTACAGGCATTGGAAGCATTATCTTAGAAACTAATACAAGTTGTAAACTCGTTCTCAAGGATGTGAGATATGTACCAAATATCCACCTGAACCTAATTTCAACAGGAAAATTAGATGATGAGGGCTTTCACAGCTACTTTGGTGATGGTGATTGGAAGCTCACCAAAGGGTCTCTGATTGTAGCAAAAGGCAGAAAAGATAACACACTTTATTTAATGCCAGCAAAGCTAAGTAAAGGTGAATTGAACTTAACTGATGATGCTACTGTAGAGATGTGGCATAGACGGCTTGGGCACATGAGTGAGAAAGGACTCTAGATACTTATGAAGAAGAAGCTTCTACCAGACTTGAAAGGTACTTCTTTAAAACCATGCATTGACTGTTTAGCTGGTAAACAACACAGAGTTAGTTTTCAAAGAAATACACCTAGTAGAAAAGCTCATATATTAAATCTGGTTCATACAAATGTTTGTTATATGAAGGATTTAACAATGGGTGGTGCAATGTATTTTGTTACATTTATTGATGACTGCTCTAGGAAGCTTTGGACTTATGCATTGAAGTCCAAAGATCAAGTTTTGAATGTATTCAAATAGTTTCACTCTAGAGTGGAGCGTGAGACCAGCAGGAAGTTGATATGTGTCAGGGCTGATAATGGTGGAGAGTACAGAGGCCCCTTTTGAACAGTACTGTGCTGATCATGGGATAAAACTGGAGAAGATAGTCCCAAAGACACCACAACAGAATGGTGTTGCAGAAAGAATGAATCACACTATCACTGAGAGAGTGAAGTGCATGTTATCTCAGGCCAAGCTGCCTAAGTCATTTTAGGGTGAAGCTATGAGGACAATTGTTGATTTAATAAATCTTTCTCCCTCATATGCTCTAGATGGTGATATCCTAGAGAAGGTCTAGACAGGTAAAGACATTTCTTACAATCACTTATGCGTCTTTGGTTGCAAGGCTTTTGTGCACATTCCAAAGGATGAGAGAGCAAAGCTTAATGCTAACTCTAAGTAATGCATTTTCCGTAGATATGCACACGATGAGTATGGGTACAAATTATGGGATCCTGTTGATAAGAAGATTATCAGGAGCAGAGATGTGGTTTTCGTAGAAGACCAAATAGTTGAAGATATGGAAAAGACTAAGAAGCCAGCATTCTCAAGTCAGATTCCCACAAATGTAGACCCTGCACCTTTATCTGACCTTACTGATGGAAGATTGATAGAGGGCTCAGGTAATGAATTACAGGAGCCATAGCAGTAGGCTGAGGTGAGGAGATCTTCTAGAGATAGAAGACCATCAGTGAGGTATAGTCCATATGAGTATGTGATGATTACTGATGGGGGAGAACCTGAATGTTATGAGGAAGCAATGACTCATGACAACAAGAAAGAATGGGTAAAAGCCATGTAAGAGGAAATAAAATCCTTGCATGAGAACAAGACCTATGACTTAGTTGAACTGCCTAAGGGCAAGAGACCTCTGAGGAATAAATGGGTATACAGATTGAAGACTGATGAAAGTACTTCTCAGCCAAGGTACAATCAAGGCTGCTGGTGAAGGGGTTCAATCAGAAGAAAGGGGTCGACTTTGAAGAAATTTTCTCACCTATGGTGAAGACGTCATCTATCAGGGTTGTGCTCAGTATTGCTGCTAGAATGAATCTAGAGGTTGAGCAGACGGATGTGAAGACAGCATTCCTCCATGGTGATCTGGAGGAAGAGATCTATATGGAGCAGCCTGAAGGGTTTAAGATCAAGGGGAAGGAGAATCTTGTTTGCAGACTAAAGAAGAGTTTATACGGACTGAAACAAGCTCCAAGGCAGTGGTACAAGAAGTTTGAGTCCTTCATGATTGATCAGGGTTATATCAAGACTGCTACAGACCATTGTGTCTTCATTAAACAGTCAACCAGGGGTGAGTTCATTATGTTACTACTTTATGTAGATGATATGTTGATTATTGGCAGGGATGTCAAGCAGATCAAAGAACTGAAGATTACATTGAGTAAGTCCTTCTTTATGAAAGACTTAGGACCCGCTAGCCAAATTCTGGGTATGAGGATTATCAGAGACAGGAAGAGCCAAAAATTGTGGTTATCACAGGAGAGATATATTAAGAAGGTGTTAGAGATATTCAACATGAGCAAAGCAAAAGCTATTTGCTCTCCACTTGCAGGTCACTTCAAACTGAGTTCATCTCAGTGTTCAAAGAGTGAAGCAGACAAGGAAGATATGAAGAAAGTCCCATATGCTTCAGCAGTGGGAAGTCTTATGTATGCTATGGTATGTACCAAGCCAGACATTGCTCATGTTGTAGGTGTGGTGAGCCACTATCTCTCAAATCCAGGAAAAGAGCACTGGACAACAGTTAAATGGATTCTCGGATATCTCAAGGGCACTTCCAGGTTATGTTTGCAATTTGGTGATGACAACAAATTTGCACTAAAGGGGTTTTCAGATGCTGACATGGCTAGTGATTTGGATTCCAGGAAATCCACTTCAAGTTATCTGATTACTTATGCAGGGGGGGGGGGGGGGGGGGGGGGGGGGGGGGGGAGGGCAGTATCCTAGCAATCAAAGTTACAGAAATGTGTTGCACTTTCCACTATTGAGGCTGAGTATATTGTTGTAACAGAAGCCTGCAAGGAAGTCTTGTGGATAAAAAAGTTTTTAGAAGAATTGGGTCAAGAGCAGGAAGAGCTGAAGCTGTATTGTGATAGTCAGAGCGCTATATATCTCAGTAAGAATCCGATGTTCCACTCCAGATCAAAACATATTGATGTTAGGTATCATTGGATCAGGGATGTGCTAGAATCTAAACAGTTGAAGCTTGAGAAAATTCACACTAATGATAATGCGTCAGATATGATGACAAAGGCTCTACCCAAAGAGAAGATTATTTGCTGCAGGAAGATTGCAAGGGTGATGGAACCCCCCATATGAGTTGGAGGGGGAGTTTGTTAAGGTATAGATCCAACACATATGGGTCTATACCAAGGTTATCCTAAGTATATGAAGTATACTTAGATGAAGGAATGTTAAGCTTGAAGAAAATTGTTAAAACCAAGCGAAACAGGAATACACGGTCTGAGGCACGCCCGTGTATTGAGTTCAAAAGATCCACAGAAGCTTACACAGCCTAAGGCACGCCCGTGTGTTGAGTTCAGAGATCCACAAAAGCATATACAGCCTGAGGCACGACCGTGTATGCCTAGGCCGGCTTAAAGGCCGCCAGCGTTGAATCTAAGCCACCGGCGTTGGAACCTAAAGGCCACCGGCCTTGAAATCTAAGCCTCCGGCATTGAAAGTTAAAGGCTACCGACCTTGAGACTTAGGCTGCCGGCTTTTGAGCCGATGTAAGTCCTAAGTCGGTTGATTGTTGTTGGAATATATATATAGTCATAACCTTTTGTAACCAAAGTGTGCAGAAGATGAAAATACACGTGAGGAAAACCTAAAACACAGCAGGCGTGATTCCTAAGCCTAGAGAGAGTTCTAGAGAGGGAAATCACTGTAATTGATCAACCGGCTTGTGGTGTGATTGTGTAATTCACTAGTGAGACTAGTGAAGTGTGTAACCTAGTATTTTTTTATAGTGGAAGTTTGTGTTCAGCGGTCCCGTGGTTTTTTCCCCAAATTGGAGTTTTTCACGTAAATCCTTGGTGTTGAATTTTATTTTAATTCTGCATATTATTATTGATTGTTTATTATCAATTGTGAATCGCACAGGCAAGAGAAATAGAACAGGAACTTCTTTTCCTAACAAACTGTAATTAGGTTTTCACTTGTAACCCTAACTCTGTAAATGGGAAATGAAACTTCTTTATTCTTCACTCCAGTAAGTTTCCTCTTACTATGATGTGGAGAAGGAGAAAAATAGAGAATAAAAAATTTCCTACAAATCAAATAAGCATACTAAACTTCTAATTATATATATCAAGATTAAGTGTAGATTTTGATATTAACAAAGGATATATTGCAAAACTATACTTCATGAAAACTCAATATCTATAATAAGTGAAAACGTATGAAAGTTGGGTTTATGAGCATATCAATCATTACTAATTTCAAACTAATACCTATAAAGAAGTAAAAGTTATAAAAATATGATTTAACAATTTGATATTACAATAAAAATTTTGATAATCATAATTAACTCATAATTATAAAGTTGACGAATTAATGAACCCTAGAAATTAAAGTATTTAAGGAGATTGAATATGCTTAAAAGTAGGCTCCATAAAATTAGTTATGTGCAAGAAAAAATTTGAAATGTGGAAGAAACCCTACTATAATAGAAAAATTGAATTTGTAAGATCAAACTAATATGATATTGATTAAGATTTATATATTGGAATTAAGGTTTATATAAGAACACAGATTTCAATTTAATAAAAATCATAAAATCTATTTGTAACATGAGAACACAGATAAATTAGATGGAAGAATTAGATTGAATGATAAAGATTGATTGATCCCTTTTCCATACCAATTGACCATTCATGCTAGTTGACCCATTGATCTTTAGTTAAGCGTTCTAATTCTCATGTGAAGATAATTTTTCATCAAGGTAAAATTAGAATATAAAAACCAGCATGGTAAATCTAATGAAATGAAGGTAAAGAATATGGGGAAGAAGCAAATAGAATAAAGTTTTTTCAGATTTGTGAAAATGTTATTACTTAATCATGTATATAGTGGAAACAAATAATAAAGGAATTAGAAATACGTAAATTTTCAAGGTGGGTACTATTGTTCGTTTGATGATTTTGTATGTTATGTTAGATAAAACTTGACTAATGAATATTTGGATAATTAATTGATGTATTGTTTGTGTTTGTAATTGTAAGTTGCAGTCTAACTATAATTAGTGTAATCATTAATACGGATTATGATCTAGCTACAACCAGTGTAATTGTTAAGATGGATTGTGGTTCAAGTGTAATTGGTGTAATCATTGATATTGGTTGTGATCCAACTATAATTGGTGTAATTGTTGATATAGGTTGTGGTCCAACTACAATCGATGTAATCATTGATATGGGTTATGGTTCAACTCTAATTTATATCTTGTATATATTAACTTGCGATTCATTATTCATGTGAAAGTGGAATATGTGCTATTCTAAATTCTTATTGTCAAAATTATACTATTTAATGGATCAATATTATTTAGATAATTGATTGGTTATATATTGCATTTAATATTCATAGGCACATGTGCAAGTATTGCATATCTATATGTGTATGTGTGGTATAGTATCTCATTAGATCGAGATGAGAAAGAAAAAAAATTGAACCACGAAAAGAACCAAATCAAGATATCAATTTTTCACTCTTTTTTTTTTTCAATTCACATCTTGATTCAATCATAGGTAATCTATTCATTGTTCAGCTTAAATAGACAAACCAAATTAATTGTTTTGAACCATACCAAACCATCGATGTTAAGAAGAAAAAAAAAACTGTTTTTCCCTTTCTGTTAGTCTAGCTTACTCACCTTTCTATTTTGGGTATTTCACACTTTGCGGAAATTCTTTCTCGCTGGTTTTAAACGATGCACTAAACATACGTTGGTTTCAATGAATAGGCACTAGATAGGACGGCTAATAGGACAAAGGCAAAGTTGAAGAATTTTCTTGATAAGCCCTTTTCTTTTACTACATGAATTGAGGAATGTTTCTTTGTTCATTCTCTATTGGATGAGATAAGCATAGTGAAAAGGACATCAATAGTTAAACAGAATATAAACCAATACATATCAAATAATGACCATGTTTTCACTGGAGATAAGATGTGATAATGGACCTTTACTTCTAATGGCGATCTTCTCAAATCCATAGCCCGTGGGTTCATTTTTATATATGAAAAAATAGAGAAACAGAGCGCGGCCCTGGAAAAAGAAATATAATAATATTGCGCATAACTCAACAGGAGGAATGTTTGGCTTTGTATATCAGGAAATGCAGCGGAATATATATATTTTAAATATTTCTATGAAACCTTTCCTAGAATGCATATCACATGTAAAATAAAATAATTAAAATTTATAAAATTACTTTCTTGTAATGAAAGTGTTCTTCTCCTCTTCCTCATTCTAGGAATAGAGTTCTAAGTAAGATTTATAATCCACTCTACCTTTTGTCAATTTATGTTCACCATAAAAACCCTAAATATAGTCTCTCTAACAGTATCCATACACATAAAAATAAGAATTAGTTTTAAAAACTCCAATAGTTAATACTATCAACTAGAATAAAGTATTTTTAAAAATAGTTTGAACCAAACCAAATTGCATTTTAAGTGGTTCGATTTAGAACCCCAAACTATTAAAAGTGGGTCAAATCATTAAAGGTTTGAATTAAACCATTTCAAATGCGATTCGGTTTGGTTAGACCCTTAAACCAAACTAAATTGAGCCATGATCAACCCTACTTTTATATGGAGAAGAAACCAATGACATTAAATATGTGTTATTCTCTATTCATAAGTCATATCTAGTATACCTACTTAACTTTGGGCATCCACTTATATAACTTGAATATCATTCCTTTGATCAAGTGAGAATGACCTTACTCATACAATGTGTTGATCTAATTATCTTTGTCTCCTCTAAATATTTATCCAATCAAAGGCAGCTATTAAATTATATGATGTAATGAAATTCTTGCTAATAATCTATATTTTAATGATTATTCTAGATATACTCTAATTATCTATGGGACTTTATTATAAAATATATATGAGTGGAAAAATATACAAATACAACAAATATTTTCCTTTTATTAATAGTATTCATAAATACATAAAATGTGTCTTAATAGATTATGCACAAATTATAACAAGGAAGCTATCATAAATACAAAGGATATTACAATCAAAGAATGCCTATTCCTAAGGGACCTTCCAAAAAAGGTTGATTTGAGGATCAAATTCAACCATCGATGGGACAAATTATATTGAAGCAAACCATGCCCACCCTTATAAATCATGTGATAAAAATTGAATTTCATTTACTTAGATACATGATAGGAATAATGTAGACCATCTTATACTCAAAATTCTTAGACTATTAGGAACTTTTCATACTTTGACATTTGGTATTATACATTTGTTCAGGAGCCTTCTAAAAGTTCATCCAGTGACTTAATGGATATGTGAAAGCTGTAGAGATCATCTGAAAGAGTATTGAGCATGTGCCCTCAATAGGTAAACTCTCCTTCCATCATTTTCTTCTTTGCATGTACCTTTTTAAGGTATTCTCATATCGACTTTCTTCCTCCTTTGATTCTTCAATTGATTTAGTTTAGGGAAATCACATAGCCATCATATGGAACAAAAAGTAACTACATTATTATATCCTCACATTGGTTGAACTTTGTCCCATCAAACCTATCAAATCTAACAACCCTAAGCTTAATAGATAGAACTCTCTGAAATTGTAAGTGAAACACACTAGTACATGATAAATATATATATAGACTTGTCCAACTTAGACATGTTTTAATGTGAAGACATTTCAATCTTGTTAGCAGGTGTGTAGAAAGAGTAAAGTAATGCAATGAATTCCGTAAGAAGTGTATATTTTACTCAATAGAAGAAATTTTGTATTTGTATTTTGTAACATAACAAAGTAATTTTTCATTGAATGAATTCATGGTTTTCCTGAGTACAAAGACTATTTATATAATTCAACTTTAACTATCTAACTATATAACTAATTAACTAACAAATATACTATAAAAGATATACTATCCTATGTGTGCTACTCCAAGTTGTTTTAGTGTGTGTTGTTGCTTTCTTTGTGTGCACACTTCTCTTGTATGTTGTGTTGGTCTGTTGGTGTGTTATTCTTATATGTGATGTTCCAGAATACTACCCCATGATGTTGCAAGGTGCTAGTCCGATCTTTGTGTGCTACTCTAGAGTGCTACTATAAGGTGCATTGGCACGCTATTATGTGCTACTCCAAAATGCTGCTATAGGGTGCACCCCCTATCCTCCTAAAGTTAAAGCTTAGCAAAGGCCTAACTTGGAGAAATCGAAGTAAAATTGTTAAGCTATAAGAAGTTTCATGAGAACATTAGCTATCTACTATGCAAATGGAATGTAAACAACAGAGACAAAGCCTTCAAAAAAATGATGTCGAATGAAGTGAGAATCAATATCAATATGTTTTGTTCTATTGTGCAAGCAAGGATTATGAGAAATTAGATTAGCTAATTTGTTATCATAAAATAATCAAATAGGAAAAGAAACTAGTATGCGAAGATCTCAAAGGATGTAAGAAGCCTACAGCAATTCCTTGACAGTGGAAGCCATGCTACGATATTCGGCTTCAATCGAAGTAATAACAGTGCTTTGCTTCCTTGATTTCCAAAGGGACAAGAGCATTGCCAAGCATAATATAGAAACCCAAAACAAATCAGCCATCAAATGTAGAAGAGGCCCAATTAGCATAAAAAAACTATGAAGTATGAAAGGATTATTAGCAAGATAAAATAAGTCAAGCTTAGAAGATCCTTTTAGATATTTAAGAACATGGTAAGTAGCTTGTACATGAGGCCGACGAGGACAAAGAGAAACTGGCTAAGCTTGTTCATAGCACAGCAAATATCTGGATGAGTTAAGGTTAAATATAATAGCCGTCTAACAATGCATCAATAAAGATGAGGGTTATCAAGAACTTCTCCATTATCCTTATGCAGCATAACACCATATGGCAAAGGTAATGACACTACTTTACACCGATAAACCAATTTCGAGTAAAATGTCAAGAATGAAGTTGCATTAATTAAGGACTGTGCCCACTATAGTCTTACAAATCTCAATGCCAAGGAAAAAATAACCAATCTCAAATCCTTGATAGTAAACTGAGAATCAAGATCACTTTTCAAAGAAGAAATAATCTAATCACAATTACCCATGATAAAAGTACTACTTCAAAAGTATCCTGATGAGAAAAAGTAACCAAAGAGTGATGATGAGCAAATTGAACATAACCTTTCTGAATCAAGAATTGGGAAATCTCAATATTCCATTGTCGAGAGGCTTGCTTGAGTCCACAAAGTGAGCGTTTAAGTTTACACACTTGATGAGGACCTACTTTAGAATAACCAAGTGAAGGCAACATATAGATTTCTTCATCTAATGAACCGTGAAGAAAATCATCATTAATGTTAATTTGATGTATAGGCCAATTAGATGCAATAGCCACAGCAATAAGAAGTTACATAGTTCCAAGCTTAGCAACAGGAGAAAATGTATCAAGATAATCAATTCCTTCAACTTGGGTAAAACCGTTAGCTACTAGTCTAGCCTTATATCTTTCCAATCAATTGCTTTCTTTCTTGCTGGTAAGTTAGTAAACTCCGAAGTATCATTCAATTCTAAAGCTTCAATTTCCTTATTCATTGCATCTGTCTATTCTTTAGTTTTAAAGGCTTGAGAATAAGATAAAGGTTCATGGATTGTCAACACTTATGCCAAAGATGCGATGTAATCAGTAGGAAAATCATGAAAGGTAGATGAGTCAAACAATGGGTATGTATAATTTGCAAAATTATAATCAACCAAGCTTGAAGACAACGAATGCACAAAGTCTGTTAACGAAGGAGGACTTTTACGTTCCCTAGTAGATCTTTTGACATTAGAATATTTGGTGGAAGAAGAAGAAGGAATAGAGTTATCATCCAAATGCAAAATGATTTCTAATCGTGGACAATTTTTAAAACTAAATTCTAAGTTGCTAGGAATAGAAAAATCTACATAAAAAACAATAGGAAATAAAACTGGAACTAAAGAAGAATCTATAGAAACATCTTCTAATATGGTCTGAAATGGATATATAGTTTCATGAAAAATAACATCTTTGCTAAACAAGATCATATACTTGTTTCGTGAAATGGAAATATAGTTTCGTGAATGCAAGTCATATACTTTATAGCTATCTAAAGGCATATCCAAGAAAAACACATTTGATCCCTCTTGAATCAAATTTTGTCTTTATTGGGTGTATTATTAACTATATAACAAAGACAACCCATGATTCTTAAGTGATCAGAATTCGGTTTGTCTTTGAATAAAACCTTGAAAGGAGATTTCCAATGTCATTTTTTCATACGCATTAGGTTGATAAGATATGTTGCAATAAGCACACATTCTCCCCAAAACCATTTTAGCAAACTAGCATAATGTCTTAAGGATCTAGCAGACTCTATAAGATGACAATGTTTTCGTTTAACTTGTCCATTTTGTTCAAGTGTATAATTCATAGTTCTTTGGTTCACAATACCAAGACTAAGGAAGAGATCTTGACAAGCATAAGAAAGAAATTTCGAACCATTATCAGTTCTAACTATTTTTGGTGTAGCTCTAAATTGTGCACAGATCATCTAGAAAAAATTCTCAAGACAACTAGTTACATGAGATTTATTGTTAATGAGATATTTCTAAGTGTAACAAGAACAATCATCAAGAATAGTATGTGATGGACGATCTGACCGTTCTAACAAGTTTAACCCTCTACTCAATCCTAGCTTACGATCAGTTCTCAGGCAAGTGTACCTATCGACTAGTAGTATAGCATAGAAGTACAGGTATCGATCCCACGAAGACTTATAAGTACTAGTACTAACGATTCTCCTACTATGTAACTTCTCACTATTGATGATCTCAACTATCCTAATTATTGCCTAAACCTGAAAGAAACAAATAAAATGAACAAAGTAAATGTATTCTAACACTCCCTTAATTAATTCAATGATTTAAACATACCCTACCCAAGATCTACCCCTAATTATCATGCAGCTTTTATTCAATTCCAAACTATCCAATGATTAATACCCAATCTCTGATCTGCGGAGTTTCTTACACTAGATTAGAGTCTTTCTCAAGATCAATAATCTCTAATCCTAATTAAGCCAATTAAGATCTCTCTTCAATTAACATAATTAAGATTGCAATAAAATCCTAGGACTCTCAATTGAACCAGACCACAATGACCTTGTTCAATACAGAAAACCTCCTATAACCTATCTCTAGGATTACAAGGGGTCTTTTTATCTATGCCAGATCCACTCTATTAAACGATTTCTCAATCTTAATAACAGAGATATAATTCCATCCTAATACTGCGCACATATCAAGAGAACAAACTATAATTGCAACATGAATAAACTCAAAGAGTAGAATTAATTATTGAACATCAACAATTCTGTCACATGACAATCAGAGGTTTCTCAAGGGAACAGGTATGAAACAATTAGCCACTCATGAATCTAATAAGAAGAGCAAAACATAAAATAATTGAGTCTATAAAGAAAATTCAAACACGAAATATCTTGGCTTCAAATCCGAAAACTATTTTAGCAACAGCTTTTCGCAACAGCTTCTCTTCTCTAGGGTTTCTATTGTGCCGCTTCCCCTTTCTCTCATTAGGGTTGTTATATTTATACTTCTTAAGGCATGGCCGAGCATCTTCAGCTGGAAAGATACGACTGTATCTTTCCTTTTCCAAGTGAATCTCGTTAAGTGAATAACGGTCGCCTGGCACGCCTAACAGCGCGGCCAAATTTCAAACCGTGTCTCCCTCTAGTCGAAAATATGTAACTCCTCAATCTTGCTCAGTGTTTGGCACGGCTAGGAGCACAGCTAGGAACACGACTAGCAACACTGCTAGCAACACAGCTAGAAGCACGGCTAGATTATAAACCATGCCAAGTTCTGGAGCTTTCCACGTCTTCGCAGTGTCTGCCACGGCTTCAAGCACACCCCTATCACAAGCCGTGCTTCCTTTCCAAGTGACGCTTTCATCTTTAGGTGTGCCTACGGTTCATGACACGGCCGTGGCTTTCCTTATGTTGTCCATGAGTAACTTTAACTTGATCTTTTAAGCTTCAATTATGCTCCTTTTGTGATCTTTCTCCTTCTCTTTGGTATCATACCCTGAAACATATATATTTATCTATTAAGTACCGAATCCGCATTGATTTTATTCAAAAGACTATACAAATTTATCATTAATGCCCATGATTTATAAGGGTTAATTTACTCTTATCAGTATGGAAAGATCTAGCACTAGAAATAGAAGAAATTGAATACGAACCCCAAACATCGATATGTAATAGATGAAAAAGATGCAAGGAATGATGATCACTCCATGGAAAAGATAGTCTATGCATTTTTGTTCCATAGCATATATCACAGACAAGATTATCTCTATCTAAGTTTGTACAATCTGTCAAATGTTAGAGTTTAGAGGAGGACAAGTGACCTAGTCTATTATGTAGCAAATAGATAAGACTAGTTTTACTATCAACATGACTAAGATTGGACACAATATTCTGAGATTGATCAACTAAAGGTACTGAACCTATCATGGCATTAGGATACAGAACAATAAGCCATTACAAGCTTAAGTTGATGTAATGGTGCATTTACTACGTTAATCTAGAAAAACAAAGGAATAAGGATCAGTCACTACAGTTAATTGGTTATCAATGAGGACTTTTTGCATGAACAATAAGCTATGTTTAAAATCTGGAACATAGAATAAATTTCTAAGTATTGGAGATGATGATAGATGAACAAAGCCAATGATTTGAACAAATTTAGAAGTTTTACCTAGTAAACTAATACAAACTGGTTTGATTCAAGAAAATCTTTCTATCAACAAAGAATAATGTGATTTGATATGACCAGTGGCACCTATATCAATAATCTAAGAACACTAGCCAAATGCTCATTTAACTCCTTTTCTTTCAACAACCTCATGACTTCTTGGCAAACACTATAGATTAGCTTGTCATCTTCTTTGGAGGAACACACTATAATATCGTATTTCACATTATCTAACAGAATCAAAAAATAAACATTTTCAAAAGAAACATGATGAGCAACCATTTTACTATGATTATACTTCCGTTAAACTAACCTGGATAACCAATCAATTGGAAGCAGTTCTCAATCATATAACCCTCGACCTTACAATGCTTACAAATTAATTTTCTAGAAATCTTATTCTTGCCTTTATCAAAACTTCCTTTATGAAAATCTGTTCTCCTTATAATAAAAGCAACAATCTCTGAATCAGAAATCCCATTAATTGTCAACTATTTTTGTTTCTTAAATTATTAGACCAAACAATATGCTTTATTCACTGTGGGAAGTAGATCCATGGAAAGAATCTAGTTTCTCATAGCTTCAAATCCTTCATTCAAACCCATCAAGAACTGGATCAATCTGCTTTGTGATTCAAATTCTACAATCCATTCCTTCATTCAACATGTACAATGTTCTAAATGTCCACACTCACAAACTGGATAGCTATGCAAGACTTGTAATCCCAACATCTTTTGAGTTTGCTATAATAAACTCTTACAAACCGATTCATTTGTTTGATATTATTAAGTTCAAATTGCAATTGAAATATTAATGGCACATTTCCTTGTATATATTGATCAATCACTTCTATCCACAACTCATAAGTTGATTAAGTGTACAAGTAATTTTGTGAGAGATTGCTTATCATTGAATCCAAGATCCAACATCAAACCATATAATCGCATCTTACCCACTTATTCAAATCTGGTGAATTCTGATTCGATTTGGTAATATTTCCATCTATAAATCCTATCTTCAGTTTTGCTCCTAGTTCTAGCTTAATAGATCTACTCCAAGCTAGAAAACTTGTTCCATTAAACATAATATTTCAAATGACCATAGAAGGACTATCAGAAGCAAACAAGAAAAGAGGATCAAGATTTACTATATCAACATGAGAAATATGAGCGTGTTCTATATGATTACTCATCTTCAAGAACCAAGCAAGAATTAACCAAAAAGAACAATTCTTATATCACACCATTGCTTTGATACCATGTGAAGACATTTCAATCTTGTTAGTAGGTGTGCGAAACGAATAAAGTAATGCAATGAATTCCACAAAAGTGTATCTTGTACTCAAGAGAAGAAATTTTGTATTTGTATATCATAATAAGTAATTTTTCATTGAATGAATTGATGGTTTTCCCGGGTACAAAGACTATTTCTATAATACAACTTTAACTATCTAACTGTATAACTAATTAACTAACTAATATACTATAAAAGATATACTATCCTATGTGCGCTACTCCAAGCTGTTTCAGTGTGTGTTGTTGCTTTGTTTGTGTGCACGCTTCTCTTATATGGTCTGCTGGTGTGTTGTTCTTATATTTGATCTTCCAGAATACGGCTCCAGGATGCTGGAAGTTGCTGGTCTGATCTTTGTGTGCTACTCCAGAATGCTGCTGCAGGGTGCATTGGCACGCTATTGGTTGTATTGTT
This sequence comes from Laguncularia racemosa, assembly GCA_037954665.1. Classification (NCBI taxonomy): domain Eukaryota; kingdom Viridiplantae; phylum Streptophyta; class Magnoliopsida; order Myrtales; family Combretaceae; genus Laguncularia; species Laguncularia racemosa. Next base: position 1,855,925 of record JBBMOL010000037.1, read on the forward strand.
CACAGTTAACTCCCTGCTCTTAGGAGTTTTTGTGTCTTCTATCACGAAAGTTTGCTAAGGATCAAGAGGGATCTCTTCCAGTAGACAACTAAGTCTAATAATAATAGGTAACGATCCCAAAATTATTATGAACCAGCTTTTGTTTATGGTAGTTGGTATATCTAAGTTTGCTTGGTCTTAAAGAAAGAAAATATGTTGGAAATTCTAAACTAAAAGCTACAATATAATTTTATAAGCACCATAATGAAGCTAGTCACAAGCCTCTTCAACCATTCTTTTAATTTGAATTTATTCATTTTAATCATATACCTAGTTCTAAGATACATTTTGAATGATTCATAATCATCAAAATGTTTAGACACATTTAGAACACTTGATGGGCATAATGATTCAGTCAAAGTTTCATAAAAACATGAACAAACACTTGATTCTACAAATGACTCTATTTGAACGTCATGAGAACACTTCAAACTCAAGGGGACTTCGTTCAACTTTTGCATACTTCAATCCAACAAAGTCTCGTTCACGAGATATGGGGAAAATGGATTTCGGCGATCCAGGACATAGGGAAATAAAGCACCAGACTACAATTAAATGATGAGGTCAACTCTGCTCTGATCAAAATCCTTATACCATATGCATGCAACAGACATAGTCCTCTCGAGTTTGGGAGTTCTGCAGTATCCCTAGCCGGATTCAAATGCCCACTGCTCACCTAGCCATCAGCTAACAAGAAACAGGGCTAAACATTTTCATTTGACTGTCAAGTTTTGTCATGGGAAATTATATACTTTCATACTGCAAGAACCTTATTTATATATGTAGTAAGTTTGATACGGTTGCAAAAGCTAAGCATTTTCTTTCGCCTTTCTTACATTAAGCATGTCAGAGTATCTGAACTTCAAGCCAACAGAAACCCAATTTATATACGTTCTTATCGCTTGATATAGTTTCATGATAGCACCTATATTAATTGTCCTAAATCAAAATTGTCGAAAATGTTATACACTCACGACCATAGGTACTTAAGTTTAAATAAAAAAATCAAAATAAAATAAAAAACCACTTTTATAGATAATACATTAAATGAAGTGTTAGCAAGTTTTTTGCTCACTACAACACATATCCCTCCATTGATATCTGCATTATAACATATACATAAATGAAACAATAAAACATCAATCCAAGATACGGAGAGAGTATAGTTGTTTTCAAGAATTCTTTCATAGCTGTAGTTCCTTTGTAAAGTGCCTTCTATGAAGGATATTGCAACTTACTTTAAATCTTTTCGGCTATCACATTTAATTAGTGACATGTATTGAGTTGCCTGCCGATTCTTTTACTTGTTCACCTCTCGTGCAGCAAAGTTTGTGAAGCAGAGCGGCATAGTTGGGCTGCTACAAGGGGAGTAAACAAAGAATGCTTTTGGATAATTTTACCTAAAGATCTTCAAAGAGAAATACGATAATATCTTTGCAAGTTTATAACGAAGGTGAGTCTACTAATGTAACTGCATAGTGGAAAGTTGTAATTTATTACGATATATCCGTCAACAAACATCAACAGTTTTCCAGTTTAAGATATGAATCTGCCCATCACATCCGAACTTGCTTGTCGCATTACATATAATAAATAATCCCTTTGACTAAATGCACATATGAAGATAAGTATATGCTATAATGTCATGGAGAAAATGAATAATCTACTAGAAATTTTCATTTCAGTGAGGTCTAAGTGAGGACCTTAGGAAAATACGGTTGCATCCGTATGAAAGGGTACCTATCTAAAAGTCTACCATCATGTCATGTATTTCCCTTAAGGCGAAGAATTTCTCTAATGCATTGGGTGGCATTCTACCGTATTAACTAAAGTATCATTATGTAGTGGATAACCTGCCTTAATTTAACTTTTATGATGTTACGAGCTTGGAAATATGCACTAAAGTGAGATATAATATACAAAAATACGGATATCGTCTCATAAGGGTTATAAATACTAATTTTAACCTGCACCATATTATTTAATTGATAAATTGTAGAATTGATTGATCTCAAAACTATAATGAAATATTAAATTAAGAACTAAGATTTTATAGAAAGACAGAAGAGCAAATCAATTAAAATTAACTTTAAGTTGGTAAAACTAGTATTTAGATGTTGCTTCCCTTAGGTATTATGATATGACATTAACAATAAGCATTCAATTTTTTCTTATAATTCATTAATCGGGAGAATTCCTAATTTGGTTTAATAACTTTCTCAAGCTTGTTAAACCCTAATCTTAAAACTACCTATTTAAATCTCTTCACAATGGCGGAATAAAAAGATTGCAATAAAAACAAAAAATTCCCTTAAATAAATCAAATAATTCCAAAAGAACTATGTAACTTATCTCTAAAATTATATCAATCCTCTTCACACATACAAGATCTAATTATATATCAGATTTCTTAATCTCGATATACAATATCACATAGACAGATTAATATACTAGCAATATTAAACTAATTAAAATAAAGACCACATGCATAAATTAATAAACATAAGAATTCATCGAATATCATAAGAAAATCTCAAGTCACATAATAAACCTAGGTTTCCAAAGTCTAGATACTAAGGAAATTAAGCATTAAACATATTGGGAATTGAATTCATCAATGATGTAATAACATGCACCATTAAGGAAATCAATCAAAGTAAGAAAAACCCTAAATACTCAAATTCTAAAGAATAGCCATCTTCTTCCTCTAAAACCCTAAAGCAACATAAAACAAATACAATATCTCTTAAATGTAAAGTCCTCCTCTATTTATATAATGCGTCTCTAAAACTTTATGTTTTTAGGTCAGCACACTATTCAACACGGTCATGCTTCAAGTCATGTTCACTTCGTAGCTCAAAATTGTGTAAAATATAACGTTCCGATAGACACGACCTTAGACACAATTGTGTTTATAAGTCGTGTCTAAATCAATCAAATCAAAGAGATACATGACCAACAATATGATCATGTCTAGCTCCCTTGTAACTTCCTATGAATCCTCAGCTTCAACACAACCAACTAATACGATTATGTCTAACTTCAAACCTTCATAACTTCTTCAATTTGGCTCCAAATTAAGTAAAATTGGATTTTTTTTTTTCTTCTTTTTTCATTCTACTATCCATCAAAGCCCTAAAATCAAAATATTACTCAATTAAAATTTAAATTCTTCAAAAACATGCCAAAATCAAGTGAAAACATGTTAAATTTCACTTAATATATATATCTAACTAGGCACTTATCAAACTTCTCCACACTTAAGCATTTGCTTATCCTCAAGAAAGTAAATCAAATTAAATAGGAAGACAAAAAATACTTAATCAAATTACTATTATTCAAGAAATCAACCAAAATAATTCTTATTTAACCTTATGGTATATTGAGATATAAACTTTGAATTAACTTGCAGTTCAAAAGAAGATTAACTCTAACTCTTATATTTTTTTACTTAACTAATTGTCTTGAACATATGAGAGATTTGAAACCTAAAAATCATCTCCTAAATCAAGAAAAAGTCATAAACACTTTACTAAAATGTATACAGCCCCTTCCTTGATTTTGCTAAACATTATAATCCAAAGTAAATATATCCACTTATCCCTTAATCATTTCTCTAGTTTTTTTTTTTTTTAAAGTAGTTTCATCGGTCAGTAAATCATAGACCAAATGATCTTAGGTTACTAGGTTTTAAGATACCCCTTCAATGTTTCTTTTCTATTTCTTTTTTTGTTCACAACTTTTTTAGATTTTTGTTCTTCTACATTTTATATTTTGTGTAGCTTTCAATGTTTCCAAGCATTCAAGGTCAACTACTATACAAGTTAAGCTCAATTTGCAATGGAACAGAATCCATTTTTAGGGGGTGTATACATTCTTTTCCCCACTAACTTCCTCAATTTTTGTTTTCTTTCATTCTTATTTTGTTATTTTTTTTTCTTTTACTCGTACATTGAGGACAATGTGCGATTTTAAGTGTGGGGAAGGGAGTTTTAAATGTGTAGTTATTTAAAGAAATCAAAATTTTGTTTATTTCACCCAAAAATTATAAAGTTAACTTGCAATTTTGAAAAAGAAAATATAACTCTTTAGATAATTTAGAACACTTGATCAAAGTTTTAAACTTGAAGAGTTAGAAATTTGAATAACATTACTAGTTAGGAATTAATCATTGACTTCTTTTGATTTTACTTTGATGTATACTTTTTCCTTTTTGATATTTTCAAAACACTATAATCCTTGATAAATAAATAGTAATACTCATCCCTTGAAAATTTCTAGAAAAATCAATATAGTTAAATATGAAATAAATAATTAAAATAAAATAAATTGAATAAAGTTTAGCTGTGGGCCTCGTTGACTCGAGTAATTAAGCCTACGGGGTGCCTCCTTTGTGTGGAATAATACTTGTTAACTTGAGTGAAGAACTTGGAATTATTGGTTGAAAGTTCACTAAAAGGATCAAAAGAAAAGTCCATGTTAAGGCTAAAAATAAGTAAATAAATTATGTTAAATAAAGGTAGTTGATGGTTTGAAAGGGTATCTTAAAACCTAGTAGCCTAAAATCGTTTGATTTGAGACTTACCGAACAATGAAACTTCCTAAATGCAAAAAAAAAAAAAGAAAAAGAAAAGAAAATAGAGAAATGATTAAAGGATAAGTGGATGGTTTTAATGTAAGGCAAGTGTACCTAAAAAATTTTTGTAATATAGTATATAAAAATACGAATATCATCCCATAAGGATTATGAATACTAATACTAACCTACATCCTATTATTTGACTAACAAATTATAGAATCGATTAATCTTAAAACTATAATGAAATATTAAATTGAGAACTAAAATTTTATAGAAAGACAAAAGAGCAAATCAATTAAAATTAACTTCAAGTTGGTAAAACTAGTATCTAGATGTTGCTTCCCCTAGGTATTATTATGTGACATTAACAATAAGTATTCAATTTCTCCTTACAATTAATTAACCGAGGGAATTCCTAATTTAATCTAACAACTTTTTCAAGCTTGTTAAACCCTAATCTTAAAATTACCTATTTGAATCTTTTTACAATAGCATAATAAAAAGATTATATGAAGAACAACAAATTTTGCTTAACTAAAGCAAATAATTCTAAAAGAACCATGTAACTTATCTTTAAGATTACATCAATTATCTTCACACATGCAAGATCTAATTATATATCAGATTTCTAAATCTCGATATACAATATCAAATAGATAGATTAATACACTAGCAATATTAAACCAATCAAAATAAAGAATACATGTATGAATTAATAAACGTAAGAATTCATCAAATATCACAAGAAAATCTCAAGTCACATAATAAACTTATGTTCCACAAGTCTAAATACTAAAAAAATTAAGCACTAAACATATTGGGAATTAAATTTATCAATGATGTAATGACATGCATCATTAAGGAAATCAATTCAAAGTAAGAAAAACCTTAGATACTTGAATTCTAAAGAGTAGTTATCTTCTTCCTCTAAAACCCTAGAATAGCATAAAACAAATACGGTCTAATCTCTTAACTGTAAAGTCCTCCTCTATTCATATAATGCATATCCAAAACTCTACGTTTGTTGGTTGACACACTATCTAACACATTCGTGCTTTAGGTTATGCTCACTGCATAGCTCAAAATCGCATAAAATATGATGTTCTAGTAAACACGACTTTAGACATAGTTGTGTTTGTAGGTCATGTCTAAATCAATCAAATCAAAGAGATACATGACCAACAACATGAACATGTCTAGCTTCCGTGTAACTTTCTATGATTCCTCAACTTCAACACAACCAACCAACACGATCATGTCTAGGTTATATCTAACTTTAAACATTCATAACTTCTTCAATTTTGCTCTGAATTTAATAAAATTGGACTCATTTTCTTCCTTTTTCATTCCACTACCCATCAAAGCCCTAAAATCAAAATATTGCTCAATTAAAATTTAAATTCTTCAAAAACATGCCAATATCAAGGGAAAACATGTTAAATTTCACTTAATATGTATATTTAATTGAGCACTTATCATACATTGATGGAGGATCCTCTTTTAGATTCCATTTACAAGAGGCTATGGCAAAAAAAAAAAAAAAAAAAAAACATAAGTAAAATAATGTGTATGGTTTCATTGTATTGGGAAAATTAGAAAGTATAAGAGATGATGGGCTTTTACATCTATCTAGAGGTGATGTATGTATCTAAAGGTGATGATGGGCTTTACTTGGTGCCATGAAAATTGTTTAGTAAATAAAGGTATTACTTGCACACTCTGCAAGAAGAAAATTCTTCACATCTGAGACATTCAGGCAACAACATGAACAAGGAAAAAGATTAAGGTTGCATGGGCATAGGTTGTTGAGTGGCAAGATGTTTAAATGCTTGACAAATGTTGAAGCCTTTGTACTTCAAGTAGCAGACCTTGAAGAGGTCACTAGTCTCTTTGCAAGATTTCTGCATGGTCCCCCATGTGTATGGAGCTATAAGGTTTGTAACTATCTTTTTATGAACTAACATTGGCAATTGAACTAGTTGAAAATGAACTATAGAATAATTCTTGTGTACACTATATGTGCCATTGTTAATAGTGAAGTAAATTACACACAACAGTATACAGTAAAATATAGTAGTATAAGTAAAAAAATAATAAAATTAGTATTTTAAGTTTTTTTCATGTATTTATGGCACTACCATCTAGAATAGATATATATAGTAAAGATATACAAATAAAATAACTAATTTTCCATTTTTCCATTTCCTAAAATAATACTTCTATTTCTAGATTTCTTCTTCAATGAATAACTATTCATTTGCTACGCTAGTTCAAACAATTTGTGTTCTATTTCTTTTTTATTACTTCATAACCTTTACGCCCCATTTCTTGTATTCAACAAGAAACTTTTAATCATCAAATTGTCAACATAGTATCAAAGCAAGGCATTTTGAAATCCTAAAGAAGCCCTCTAGCACAAGTTAAATCAATTATTGAAAACAAAACTTTCATTTGATGAAACAAAATGTCAAATCAACGAATGGATTGTTCCTACAATGATCCACTTTATCTATTCGGCTTAGATAACTCGGAATCAATGATTGCAAGCATAGACTTTAATGGAACAAATTTTTTACGATGGAGTCGATCAATAAAGCTCGCTCTAAGGGCTAAACCAAAGCTTGGTTTTATCGAAGGAAAATGTGTAAAGCCTACAAAATACTCTATTGATGCACAAAGATGGATTCGTTGTGATTATATGATCAGGTGCTGGATTCTTCTTATTCCACATTTTCATTGCAACTTATTATCAATAAGTAAATTGATATTTGGAATTGATATTATTGTTTCCTTCTATTCAAATATTGTATATTTCAAGACTAGAAAACTAGGAAGACAATTGCTCAAGCTATAAGTAGATGATGACTATGTTTTGAACATAGGTTCAATGTTAGATTCTAAAAATATGTCCTTGTCACATAGTGTTTTCAAACAATATGTCTTTAGAACTCTTACATAGTAGGCTACGACATATTTCTATATCAAAAATGAAGCATATTCCAAGTCAAACAACAATTGAGGATAATGATTTCTACTATGATGCTTGTAGATTATCAAAATCCCATTTATTATCCTTTTCTCTCAGTAATTATGTATCCTATCATGCATTTGATCTCATTCATGTTGATCTTTGGGGACCATATCATACACCATCAATTACTGGTGCAAAATACTTCCTCACAATTGTTGATGATATGAGTAGAGTTAGTTAGACATATCTAATACAAAACAAACATCAAACTTTTCCTACTTTGATTAATTTCATAGCTTATGTCAAAAACCATTTCCATATTACTCCTAAATACAATCGCAGTGATAATGGGAGTGAATTTCTTTCTTATGATTGTCAGAATTTCTTTAAAGAAAATGGAATAATTCATCAAAAAACAATAACATACACTCCTTAACAAAGTGGTATAATGGAAAGAAAACATAGACACTTAGTTGAAACTGCTAAAGACATTAGATTACAAGCTAACTTACTAAAACACTTATGGGGAGAGTGCATCCTAACTGCAACATCCCTAATAAATAAAATGCCTAGATAGAAGCTCATTTGGAAGTCTCCATATCAAGTACTTTTCAACAAATTACCTTCATATTCAGATCTTAGAACAATCAGTTTCTTATGTTATGCCACCATCGTAAATAAAACTAGAGACAAATTTGATGCCAAAGGAAAAAGATGTGTGTTTCTAGGATACCTACACAAACAAAAGGGATATAAATTATATGATCTTACAAACAAAGTTTTATTTGTAAGTAGGGATGTTATCTTTGTTGAACATGTTTTTTCCATATAAGGAAAATGCTTCAAGTGAACACTTGGATCATTTAGAATCGTTATTTCCATCAGAAAACTGTTCTGGTAGATTTGAACTAGAGATAGTTACTGCACCACCTAAATGTTCTGTTTCTATAGATAAGGAGAATGGATTAACATCTAGTTCTATCAAAAGATCTTCTAGAGATAAGAAAACTCCAACATGGCTTACAATTTTTTTACATAGTGCAAAATCAATGCCTTCATCTGTTAAATCACATAATTCATATCCACTTCTTAATCCTAGTAATCTAAACCAATATCCTAAAGATTATATAGCATCATAAGCAAATGTTCTATCCATTCATGAACCACAAAATTATCAAGAAGCTAAGAATGATTCTAAATGGATAGAAGCTATGGAAAAGGAAATCTTAGCTCTTGAAGCTAACTAAACTCGGGAATTATTTGATTTTCCACTAGGAAAGAAAGCTATTAGATCTAAATGGATATATAAAATTAAATACAAAACTAATGGTACAATAGAAAGGTATAAAGCAAGGTTAGTTGCAAAAGGGTATAATCAAATAGAAGGAATTGATTATATACACACATTTTCTCCTAGTGTGAAACTAACCACAGTTCATATGGTCTTAGCACTAGCAATTGTACATTCTTGGCATGTTCATCAACTTGATGTGAACAATGCATTTTTACACGAATTCTTATAAGAAGAAATATACATGAAACCTCTAGAAGGCTATAAGGTCTCATCACCAAGCAAAGTTTACAAATTGATCTGGTTGCTATATGGATTAAAGTAAGCTTCAAGTCAACGGAACAAGGAGTTTACTCAATTTATTTATTCTCTTCGTTTTTTACAATCTAAATATGACTATTATTTATTTACCATGAATCAAGGAGAGGAATTCCTTCCGATAGTCGTATGCATAGATGATGTTTTGATAGTAGGGAATTCATTACAAGCAATTAAGAAAGTTAAAGTGGCCCTGCATAATGCATTCACAATAAAAGACCTTGGAGAAGTGAGATCTTCATAGGAATTGAAGTTTGTAGAACAAGTCATGGTTTTATGATTAATTAAAGGAAATTCTTACTCGATATTTTGAAAGACGTGAGAATGACAGCAACAAAACCAAAGAAGACACCTTTTCCACAACATCTGAAGTTTGATCATGAATCAAGTTCGTTAACTCAAGATCCTACAACATATAAAAGAATTATGGGAAGAATGTTATACTTAACGAATACAAGACTGGACATAAGCTTTGTAGTATAGCAATTAAGCCAATTCGTAAGCAACCCTCGAACAACACACTTCCAAGCAGCTATCCACATCTTGAAGTACTTAAAGGTAACATTTGATAAAGGATTATTTTATGTAGCATCCTCTATATTATCTCTTAATGGATACTCTAATGCAAATTGGGGTGCAAATAAGATTGATCAGAAATCACTCACAAGATATTGTATTTTTCTTGGATCATCATTAATTTTGTGGGGAAAAAAAAAAAAAAAAGCAAGCAATGATGTCAACATCCTCAGTTGAAGCTAAATACAAAAGCATGGCATCAACAACTAAAAAGTTACTATGGATAACATATTTACTTCAAGATTTTCATGTTCTAGTAAAGCCTCCTATTACTTTATACTCAAACAACAAATCGGCACAACAAATAGCAAAGAATCCATGTCTACATGGTTGCACAAAACATACAGAAGTAGACATTATATTCAAAGCAGATTTCTTAAAATTTCTCATATTTCAACCAACAATCAAATAGCAAACATGATGATAAAGGCCCTTAGTGATGTCTAGCTAAACTCCTTGATTTCACATACAGCAATACACAGTAAAATACTATAGTATATAGTAAAAAATAATAAAATTAGTATTTTAAGTTTGTATCATGTATTTACAACACTGCCATCTAAAATAGATATATATAGTAAGGATACACAACTAAAATAACTAATTTTCCATTTAATGAAATAATACTTTTATTTCCAAAATTCTTCTTCAATGGATAACTATTCATCCGCTACATTGGTTCAGACAATCTGTGTTATGTTTCTTGTTTACTGCTTCATAACCTTTACACCCTATTTTTTGTATTCAACACGAAAATTGTAATCATCAGATTGTTAACAGCCATAAAAGTTGACAAAAAATGGCATTGTTGGTACACTATTGTGATAGCATGATAAGTACGAAATGTCTAGTTTCAAGCTTATCAATTATCATAAGAGGGTACAAGCTATGCTATTTTTATTTTTTTTTTGCTGAATTTTGTGACATATATAGTGTATACAAGGATTATTTTGTAGTCCATTTTCAACTAGTTCAACTCATAATATTAGTTGATGACAAAATTTAGTTACAAACCTCTCCTTGCTCACGGAGACTACAGAGAAATCTTGCAAAGAGACTAGTGACCGCCTCGAGGTCTGCTACTTGGAGTACAAAGGCTACTCAGCAACCGATGCCCAGACAACCGGAATCTTTTTCCTTCCGCAACAATCAATTTGTCATCGGTTCATGTTCTTGTCTGGATGTCTCATATGTGAAGAGTGTTCTTCCAGTAAGGTACGCAAGTAGTACTTTTATTTACTGAACAATTATCAAGGCACCAAGCAAGAAGTTCTTCTTCACGTACATCACCTTCAAATAGATGTAAAAATCCATCCTCTCTGATACTTTCTAGTTTTCCCCGCATAACGAAAATCATCTTTTCCACCAAATTGCCCGGACACATTATTTTGCTTCCCTCGAAGTACCTTTTTTGCCTTAACTTCTTGCTAATGGCATCTAAACTAGGATCCTCCATCAGTGCATATATCCGATTCCATAACATTGTAAAATTTAATCAAGAGAGCTTATCCGCTGCATAATGATATTTTACTTAATATAGCAGAAGGCCACCAAATACAATGGAGAAATTCTCTACTTTATGGGAAATACGCAACATGATGAAAGACTATGGATAGGTAAACTTTCATACGGATGCAATCGTGTTTTCCTAAGGTCTTCATTTAAATCTTATTAAAATGAAAAGTTCTAGTAGATTACTCATTTCTTCGTTGCTAATTGAAAAAAACTTCCATACTCGCTCATGAATTTATGGCATATACTTCTCTTCATATGTGCATTTGGTGAAAAATGATTATCTGTTGTCTGTAATGTGACAAGTAAATTTAGAGGTGATGGATGGATTCAGATCTTAACTGGAAAACTAATGATGTTTTTGGACAGATATATCGTATTTCAACTTTCCACAGTGCAGCTCCAGTAGTAGACTCACCGTTCATGTAAACCATCCGAAAGCATTTCATCATTTACTCCTCTTAAAGCCCAATTGTACCGCTATGCTTTGCGAACTTCCTTTATTGGAGGAAAACATGTTAAAGAATCAAAAGTAACTCAATAGGTTTTTGTATCAAAATAAGGTGTATGTGCTTTTAAGAGATTGAAAGTAATTGAACTAAAGGTACATATAATGTAAGTGTCTTCATTTTTGTTTGTCCCAAATTAAGAAATTAAGAGAAGAGGGGTGAATTGATTACATATTAAAATTTTTAAATTATTCAAATAAAAGCAGCCTCTTTGATTACTTAAATTAAATGTGGTGTGAAAACTATATAAGAATTGAAATAAATAAAATATAGAAATCAAAACGATCGGGAGAAGAAAATCAGGCTTAAGAATTATAGTGATTTGGTCTTGTGTCTACTCCATTCTTCCAACTCAATTGCTGAGAACTCAATCTTCTACACTGATGTCATTCCACTAATCCAATAAAAATGAAATAAGAGATTACAACAAGTCTAGCAACAACATGGCCTCAATACTTTACTCCACCTATCTAGTTTACCCTAAGCTAATTACAAATTTATAGAGATACAACGTAATTCTCTTACTAACAAAAAATCTTAACTCTCAAAATATACGAAAAGTAGTTGAGGAAAAAAGAATAAATATCCTCTACAAATCAGTTTGGGTAAAATTAGGAATATGGAAATAAACAGTGTAACCTTTGAGTTAATCTCTTGATGCTTGTAAATCCTTTTTCTTGATAGTAGCAAGTTGTAGTTCAATCTATAACTCAAAATTTTGAACTACAGTTATATTTATCTATCGAGGACCAACTGCGACTTGCTTGATCAAGCTTTATCTTGAGAGATTGTTGCTAAAATCTTATTTTGATCGTTTGAGATGATCTCAATATTTTTAGAGAAGGCCATTTGAAATTTTAACATTTGATTTTTACTCTCTTTGATATTCTTTTGTCATAACTTGGAAAGAATGTTGAATATGTTGTTGATGATCATCTAAATACATTGGCTTGTTGAGATTTGCATTATCTACATAAACTTCTGTTGATGAATTCAAATGTGATAAGATATAGATAACCTCTAACTTCCTAATGATATTGTTGAACAAATAACAACTTCAATTGATATCTTTCTCATTTGAGTTTGAGCTCTAGCCATAGTTGTCAAAACCGCGAGTTAACTCGCACGTTTCTACGATTTTACGAGTTGGTGAGCACATTCCTAGTCAACTCACATATAAAAACGTTTTTGAGATAAAATCGTAGTAAAATCGCGATTTCACACGTGGAATCAGTAAAATCACGATTCTACTAATATTTTTACATTTCTACTACAAGGTCTTATTTTCCATCAATAGGAGGAGTGAAGAGGAAGTAGCTTGGCTTAGTTGAAGACATGCAGCCTAGAGAAGTCTAGTCTAGCCTAAAATTCAAGTAAATTTGTAGGTTATAGCTTTCATTCAATAAATAAACGCACAAGATTTTATCCCAGTTCACCTATTAACTAGGGCTACATTCAGTAGAGGATTCCACTATAATTGGCACCTCAATCTCTTATTTTTATCACGCAATTACAAGTGAAAAAGAGAATATATAATAATAGTTATTCATAGCTCAAGCCCAAACTTTTAATGAACAAATATGGGCTTAATTGCTAAAAGCCCTATGGTGTCCAAGGGAGGCTACCCCCTTGAGACCCCAGCCGAGGCAGCTTCCCCAGACCCCAGCCTGCTCAGCGTAGAGTGGGATCCACGTGCTTTCCTATCATAAGAGAGTTTGAGCCATACCCCAACATGTTCATTGGTCATCACTCATCTCTTGTCGGTGTGTTGCGTTGCGTTGAAGTCTTTGTGTTTGTGTTCGTCGATTATCAGTCTTCTTGTTTCTATTATTGATCATGTTTATGTTAAAGCACTCATGTTTGATTGCTACATCTTTCCTTATTTTAATTAATATTTTTGTAATAGTAAATAAAATAAAGGGTAGATAACTTTAACTTTATAAGAATTTTTTAGATTTTCAATTTTATAGGAAAGGTATAAATGTATTTATATTTCTATCTTTTTAATATCTCATAGTTAAGTAAATATGAGATATTGTTAAGTAAATATATTTTGAATTAATAATCACAAATAGTGCAAAATTTTACCTAGTAATATATAATTTTGAAGGTTTTTCTTGTTATAGTATCTTCTTTATTATATACTTTTGATTAGCAGTTATTTGTCATTTTTTTCATATTACTCCTTTCTAATGATATATCTTCATTATCAACTGTTATTTACTAGTAATTTCTTAAAGTCACAATTGATTTTTAAATTTTTTCTATTATCTTTTAGCTTTTGTATATATAACTAGGTAAAACTTGTTTTATACATGATTTATCATTTTGGAAATAAAATATCTATATTATACAACTTATGCTTAATTATCTATATTATGACTTTTATTGCAAATTTGCAATTTATAGCCAAAATAAATGCTGAATTTTCTTATTTCTATTATTCATTATATTTTTTGATAACTATTGTAAGTAAATTTATAATATTTGGAAGTTATTTTATATAGGTTGTAAAAACTTACGTTTCTACGTTCCAATTTTGTGGACCCCTTAGCGATTCTACGTAAAATCGCGATTTTGACAACCTTGGCTCTAGCTTATATATCCTCCAAGATATCTGATATTAATCTTTTTCAAAACCAAATTATCTTGTATTGAATTTATATCTTCAAAAATAAACTTGATCCTTGTTGATAAGTCGAAATATTAATCTCATAATGATCAAATCAAATAAATTTTCTTTATTCCAAAAGTAAGCACTTAATCCCCATGGATATTTGTCCAACGATAATGGAATGTATTGAACATAATATCTAAATATATCAAATGAGTGGAGCTAGGCCTCCAACTTAAATAAAAAACAAATCCATTCTCTTCTTTTCGGTTTGTATCAGCAGTACCCTCTAACTTACTCTCTAAGTTCTTATTCTTCCTTATTCACAATACCTTCCGACTTATCATCTGATTTATCAAAACTTACTTAACTTTTCTTTATTTAACTTTTGATTTCCAACTTTTAATTCAATCATTATAATCATAAACATTTTTGTACAGTGAGCAAACTTATTAGAATCATTTAGCTCATTTTGTTATCATTAGATTACTTAAAGAAAACCTAACAAATTCAATTTATGTTTTATCTTATACACACCTTCACCTTTACCTTATATTTAAGACACTCCACTTAGTGTATTAGTAACTAATGTGATTTTGTGCTACAAGTATTACAACTAAAAGCACACACATATGTGCCTTTAGATTCTATTTAAGGCACACATATGGAATATTCCTTCAATACACTATACTAAAGACACATACATGAAATATGCCTTCAGTTTAGTGTTTGAAGGCCCATTCCATATATTTACCCTCGGCCGAATCTCTTATGGAAAGGTGAAAACACATACATTGTATGCACTTTCCTTACCCTATTCATATAATAACTTTTGGCAAAGCCTTTTTTTAATAATTAATATTAAAAAGGCTCTAAATAGCTAAAAAAACTCAACTCAATACATAACACTTATCAAATGTGATAGTTGAAAAGTTCCAAAGCAAACTATGATATCCTTCTTAGAAAGAACTTTAGGAATGAACTACAATTGAACTCATGAAAATACAATTGTGATTACTAAATGGCATTTACAAAATATATACCCTTTATTGAAATATTTCAATTGACATAAGAATTAAAATAAAACTATTCAACAACCAATAATTAGTAAGGACATTTGTGGTGTCTTTGCATTATTTATCTTCTAAAAGTTAGTAGTAATATGTTCCTCAAAATGAATTGCATTTGTCTTGATCCTTCTAGACAATTTCAATAAAAAAAAAAAAAAGAGGTGCACTTGTGATATCCCACTGAAACTGGTTCATATTTAAATAATTTTTTTTCTTTCATCACTTTCCCATGTTTTATTCTTAGTTTTTTAAGTATTTATTTTTGTGCCTCTCTCTCATTAATATTATTATGGAAAATTCTAATACTTCGAATTATTTAAGTCAATACCATTCATAACATAATTAAGGCTTGTCTTTTGTGTTTTTTTTTTTTTTACCCTGATGTGCAAATTAAGTTAAAATTGTTGCTTATAGATGCAAATCAAAATTTGGCTTCTCTTTAATGTTCTAAGCCGAAGATCTTGTTTCTTGCCTCTTATTTTGTTTAAAGTTATACATTTGTTCACTTTTTATTCTTTTACAATAATAGCTTTCAAGTTTTTCTCAAAAGCCAACATTGCCATTATTTTTATATTGTGTTTTAGTTTCATCAGTTCCTTTTTTATCATTAATTTACTTTGAAAAACATGGTTAGTGTATGTGTGACAGCCCATGTGTATAAAGGGGGGTAGATTATAATACTTCATGTGAATAAAGTCCTACATTAATTGTGGGAGATGTTAAGCAATGGTATATAAGACAAGTAATAAATAACATGTTAATACTAGTTAAAAGCTTTTGAGCTAAGTGGTTGAAAAAGGCTTATAAATGATTGTTAGCTTAGTTATCAGCTATTTTTAGCTCAGTGTTACAGTAGATGTGTTTGAATGGTCAACATCATTTGTGAATGGTCAACATCATTTGTTATTTATCACCCACAACTTTTTATAGAAAAAAAAAAGCCACCACTTGCAATCCAACCATTCATACAAGGCTTCTAAAGATTAAGGCTAAAGACAAGAGTAAATTTCGTTTTTGTCTATGCTAAATAGAGATGTTCAAACTTCAGTGAGAAATAATATCAATTGTTAGAAATGGCTACTTCACTAATAAGTCCTATCTAATTGACTTTTTATATTTTATTCTATGTGGTCGGCATGAGGGGGTGTAAGTTAATGTGCTTAAATCATCCTTTCATCAAATAATTATTAGAATGTAAGGTTCATATTATTTCTCTTATAACTTCTTTTTATTTTTGTTATTTTCTTTTTATCTTAGAATAATATAATGCTTGTGATAACTAGATATAAGGATTTGTTATAGAGGCCGATTTCATTTGTATGGTTAAAGGTGGTTGATGTCTTTCTTCTTTTGCATTAAATGTGATAAGTAGTAAATGAATTATTTTTCTCATGATCATGAAACAAAAAAAAATAGAAGGTACATTGCTTTAAATACATTTTCCATTGGCATTCTAAAATGACTTGAATTCTTTTTTTTTTTTTTTTGTTTCCACTATAGAGTACATGTAATATATGGAAATTAGTGTTATATTGGAATGTTTTTTATGGGTGTGCTTTTGTTGACTTATGATATCAAAATTGTGATTCATGTGCGAAATAGGATGCTTATGGCCTTCATTTAAATGTTTTTTTTTTCTATGACATTGACTTAAAAATATATATTTTATTTGTTGTGTAGTTAATGATCTTTAATGCATTATTAATTATAAGATGTGATTAGCAATCGATATGTCATTAGATCTATCTGACCAAGTAAGGATCAATAACTACAACAAAGAAGAACATTGAAACTTGGTATTTATTATAAAATACACATGGTTATATCCACTGGTTTATATAAAACGCCAATTAAATTCGTGATCAAAGTATATTAATTGTTTATTACATGTCACCTATGCATTATAATTTTTATCCATTTAGTATATTTTCACATGTAAAAATTAATATAAATGTGTAACATTATGATCTATTTATTCTAATGAATACAACACATGGTATAATATATACATAACTTTTATTTAGAATATAAAAAAAAATCAATTATATATATATATATATATATTCAAAAGTTTTTGTCATTTGTACCTTTTCATTAGTATTACATTTTGATAATACCTTTTAACAATTATAATAATTTTAATAACTTACAACATTTCATTATTGGTATCTTTTGGTTATTCTTTTTTTTCAACTACATATTAAGGAGATGTGTCGTTTGAGTAAATAATGGCAAGAATTGCAATTACATATCCTAATATAAAATGACATAACTCTAAGTATCTCTTTCCAATTGATATAACATTTTATAAACAAATATAAATAGACCATGAATAATCAAATAAAACCAATAATTTATATTAAATGGTAGTTCTTATACCATATTTAAAACAATTTATGAATATATATTATTAATATACTAATTGTGATTGTGATAATCTTTTAAGTGAATTTATTTTTTCATAAAATATATACATACTAAAATTCACACATAACGTAGGCTTTTAACTAATTCTTTTAATTTGAAATTATTCCTTTGAAACATTTGCATGGTTGTTAGATACATTTTGAATGAGTCATAAACATTAAAATTTTTACACACACAACAAACACTTGAATGGACATAGTGATTTAGTTAGGGCCTCAACACTTGATTCTACATTTGACACCCCATTCAAAAATCATGAGAACATTTCAAACTCTCAAAAGAACTTCATTTGATTGCCACATACTCATTCAAACAATGCCTCATAAATAGGATATGAAAACTAAGGATTTTGGTAATCAAAGACATGGGAAAATAAAGCACCATGCTACATTCGAATGACGTGGTCAACTTTGCTTGGATCAAAATCTTTATACTCAAAGCTCATTATCTGACCTTAGCATTGACTTGGATCAAACAATTTGTTCCTATACACATCCAAGATTCATTTAAGCGTATAGTAAAATGATTACAAGTTTGTATTTAGTAATCTATAGTTGGTTCATTAATGTAAGTGTCTGCCCTTGGTATTGGTACTCTTTGAAGCCACATAAATCTACAAGCTCTTATTACCTATGGGAATGGAACTGGGCATTGCAGGTATAGAGTATGGATGGAACTACCATCATCTGGAATATAATATATATGCCCCTCTCGAGTTTGGGAGTTCTGCAATGCTCATATCTGAATTCAAATGCCCATTTGCTTACGTAGCCATGAGCCAACTAGAAAAAAAAAGAAAAAAAAAAAAGAAAAAAAGAGCAAAACATTTTCATTTTAATACCTAGTTTTCTCATGGGAATTTGTAAACTTCATTTTGCATTGCAGGACCATTATTTACACGTAATAAGTTTGATAAAATTTAAAAAGCTAAGCATTTTCCTATGCCCGTCTTAAGTTATGTCGGAACATTTGAACTTCAACTCGCACGAACCCCCTCTTTACATGTGTCTTATCGCTTGATATGGCTTCATGATAGCACTAGCATTTATTTGTTGTAATCGTCCTAAATTACGGTGACCGAGAATGTTATGCATTCACGATTTAAATATTTAGGATTCAAGTATAATAGGTTTTCAAAATCAAATAAAAACTGCTTTTGTATATAATACATTAAATAAAGTGTTAGTGTTAAGTGTATTTATTTTGTATATAGCACTTTATATACGTGTACAATTATAGTTTGTAGATATATATTAGTTTTTGTAAATGCCATTTCATTTTTTTTCTACAACAACAATAACAGATCAATCTCCTTTCTTTCTCTCTTTCTCTTTCTTTTAACTTCCTCTGCTCTTTTTTTGTTTGTCTCTTACATAGTTAAATTTTTCATGGTACCAAAGCTCAAAATTTCTCTTACTAAAAAATGCTGGTTTTGCCTTTAGCAGATGTTTCTTCACCATATTTCATTCATCACTCTAACACATAAAACACTATATTAGTTAAACCAATACTCATAGAGTTAGATTACAATACTTGGAATAGGTCATTTTTACTAGCATTATCAATTCAAGATAAGGTCAGATTTATAGATAGATCAATCGCTATTCCACCAAAGTCTGGTCTGATGTATCCATTCTGGAATCATTGCAACAACCTCATTGTTATTTGGATCTTAAGGCCAATTTCACCTCAAATTGCTTTCGCTATCATCTATATGAATACTACAAAGGATATTTGGGATAAATGGAATGTCAAATTTTCTCAGCCAAATGATACTCATAATTGTCAATTGTTTTATTTTATTAATACTGCCATTCAAGGTAATTGATCTGTTGATGACTATTTCACTCAGTAAAATACAATCTAGAAAGAGTTAAGAAACTTTAGGCCTTTATCTCATTGTAGTTGTGGTTCTTGTAATAAGGCCTATTTTAATAGATGTGTTGAAATGGCTCAAAAAGATTATATGTTCAAATTTTTTTCAATGATTTAAATGATAGCTTTATCACCTTAAGATCTAAAATTTTAATATTGACACCTTTTCCTACTATGGATGAAGCTTACAATTTGGTTATTAGAGATGAATTTCAAAAATTGAATAGGCTTAAAGATTTGATGGTTTCTAAGGCATCTGCTATGGTGAGCCTCAATGAGACAAAACAAAGGTCCAAAGTGAGTTCTTATGAAGTTATTGTAATAAGAAAAGACATTTAAAGGAAAAGTGTTAAAAATTGATTGGTTTTCCACCATACTTCAAGTTCAACAAGTTGAAGATTTCTAGTGCAAATCATGTTATTTCTGATAATATTGTTGAGGATGTTGCAACACAATTTGTTTTAGTTGGAGGAAATCAAAATAGTCAAAGCTTGAATAATACTCAAGTGTTAGTTTGACAAAAGATCAGGTTCTTCGTCTCTTAAGTTTACTAAATGTTTTAGAGGGTCCAAGCTTAAATGATAGCTCTATTAGTTCTTCTACTAGTTGTCAAGCTTCTATTTTGTCTAATACGAGTTCATCTAATGCAATTCATTCAAGCCATATGGTAGGTACTTTGTAAAAACCTAAAAATTTAAGAAAATTTATATTAAAATAAGTAAAATAATAATTATTTCTAGGTTAAGTAGTAAGGTTATCATTTTCGTAATTTTAAAATTTTGGTAAAATACTAATAATGAACATAATAATAACAAATAAAAATAAACATGTATATATATATCCATATATATAAATATGCATATGTAAATTATAATAAATGCAAAAAAAAAAAAAAAATCTGCCGCATGTCCAGTTTCAACCCCTTCCCTCCCATGGCTGATCAGAACAATAGCAGTAGCAAAAAAATCAAATCAACCGCCTCCATCACATTGGCTGCTCTGGTCACATCATCCTTCCCTGCTGTCTCCCCTGTCCCATGCTTCTTCTGTCTTTCCTTCCTTCCGTCTTCCTTCCTTTCATTTTCTTATCATCTCTCCTTGTCGCCGGTGGAGCCCTGTCCCTGTCCCTTGTCCTTCTCTCCCTCGTTCACTCTCTCAATCACTCTCTCTTCCCACTCTCACTTTAATTCCGTATGTACGTCCCATTTTGCCATTGCCTCTCTTCTTTCTCTATCATCACAGTGTAGTAAAACGCTCGAAGCATATCCAACAAGCTCAATCGACTAGAAACCCTTGCCAATCGTCGCACTCGCCACCAGAGTTGATGACTCTCAGGTTGCAACCTCTCAAGATAACGGCTCTCTTGAGATTTGGCTAATGCCTCCCGGGCCCGTTGGGTGGCGCTGCCAGTTGACGAATCATAGAAACCCTCATTCGAAAGTCTCATCACTCGTGTGGTGTTGTGCTGGGTCTAGAGAACTGCCATGTGGGCGGCTCTTCTCGTCGAGTACTGATAGTTCAGTTTCAGAGTGGGATTTGTTTCACTTAAAACGGAAGACTGCATTAAAATCAATGGGAGTGTTAATATGGCAAATGGCCATTGCTCCACTTAAGAATCAACATCTTGCAATGGAGCCTAAGCCCCAGCTTGGTAATGGAAAGCTAGAAAATGGAGTGGGAGATAGCAACAGCAAAGATGAAGATGATTCTGATTTGAGTGAGCTTTAGGAGGAATCGGTACCAAAGAATGCACGTGTTGCACTTGCTCGTGATGTTGGGTGTGTGCGATTATATATAGCATCTCGGTTGGACATGTTGACATATAGTAAATCTTTACCAAGGGTCAGTGGTCGTATTCTAAGCATTGCTTGGAGTGCAAATGTAAGCGCAGTTTATTCAGGAAGTAATGATGGGTTAATAAGATGTTGGGATGCTAAGTTATGTCGTGAGATCTATAGGATAACAATTGGTCACGGAAGGTGGGGGTCGTAGACTAGAACCTTATATATGATCATTGCTTGCTCTAAGGTCTGGAAAACTTGTAAGTGCTGACAGTAGTGGCTATGTTCAGCTCTAGGACAGTAAACATAACACTCCTTTTCAAGCCTATTCTTCTCATAGGGATGGTGTAAACACACTTGCAACCACTCCTAGCCACAATCAAGTGTTTTATGCTGGTTTCGATGGTCAGGAAGGACACAATCAAACCCAATTGATTGGGATTGGCATCAGATATGGTTTGATTCAGACTCTTGTATCCAGCTCATAACCACATGTACGAAGACAGAAAGAGGCAGTTGAAGGACCTTTGCGACACTGATGATACAGTGGGATCAAATCCCAATCTGTCGCATGGAAAATGGTTTCGCGAATCATGCAGAATCAAGCCCCTGGTCTAAGTCTAATCCATCTTAATAAAGCCCAGGCAACCTGTTCACTTGACATGGCTACGGAAATACAACAATGAAACGAAAGGCAAAAGTCGACCCTTGCCCCCGTGTCTACCGGAACGACATAAAGCTTCTTCATCCCAAACCACATGTGATATTTCCCCTAACTATGCATCAGACAAAGCCTATGACGTGTTCCTTAATGGCGACACGAAGAAAGCAATCTTGCCCATCTTCTTTGAGGTTGATGTTAGTAAAGACGTCAAAGCTTAGATCTCAAGTGTACACCATTGCCCTACAAAAGCACAATGATGAGCACAATAAGGCTCTTGTGAAGCCATGGGAGGATGCACTCTAAGAGGCAGCCATGATCGGCAAATGGAACTTGGAAGGATCACTGCCTAAGTAATCTTACGAACCATATCAAAAACGTGGTTATCAATAAGCTCACCCCAAGTGTTCCCGGCATGCATGATCGCTTTATTGGGATTGAAAAGTGGATTGAAGATATTGAGAAGTTGTTAGGAAGGATCTCAAAGCATTCGATTATTGTGATACATAGCATGGGTAGGATCAATTATTGGCCGCCACCCAAGTTCCATGAAATATCCAGTGAGATTGTTGCCACCATAGGTAGACTTCCATTATCTCTCGAACATGATGATGGCATATGGAAGATCACATTAGGGAAGCTAAAGGAGGCTCCTCACAAGGATGTCCAAAAGACATTAATGATAAGTTCCGTGGCATTAGAGAAGGAACATCAACAAATTCTCTTGGATATCGCATGTTTCTTCAATGGTGAAAAGATGGCTTATCTACTACATTTTAGGAGGCTTCATAGAGGAGAAGCAGAAAAGAAGATGGCAAAAGTCCGCCTCATGGCTTTGGGAGTGAGTGCTCCAGCTTGGTTCGACATTCATTAAATTAGGGCAACTATCTTCCACAAGGTCTAATCTATTTCCATGTAAAGTCATGGATGAACTTGCCAAGTTACAAGATAGGGTTTCGGCCTTCTCACCAACAATGGAGAGCTCTAGTAAACGTTTTCACTTCCTAGTTTTCCTTAGCCAGTGAGGAAACAAGTAGCAACATCCCGGTGAAGAGAATCGCAACAAGCAACGACATCCAAGCACTCCTGGGGAGCATGAAAGGAGATGAGTGACAAGGGGAAGAAAGCTGAGGGAGTGGTGTGTATATGTGTGTGCGTATGGACTTGAGGAGAAGAGAGGGTTACAAAGTGCAACTCTGTGTGTGTGTAATTGTGTGCATGGTATGATTGTGTGTATGTATGTGTAAGTGTGTGCCGGCGTGTGCATGGTATGTGTAGAGTATGTGTGTATGGTGTGTGTGTGATGTTCCGTGTGTAGGAGATACAAAGCAGAAGAGGGAAAAGAATTGAGGAAAAAGGATTGGGAAATGAAGAAAAAGAAATGGAAAATGGAAGATGTCTAGGAAGAAGAAAAACATGGAGAATTAGAAGGAAATATTTGAAATATATACATGCATAAATGTGGGCGGGAGAAGAGTAAAAAGAAATGAGAAGAAGAAGTGAGAAAGTGAAGAAGTCTGAAGGTTGAAGGGAGCCTAGCAAGGAAGAAGAGAATAAGGGAAAAGAGAGAAGAAAGAATGGAAAGGTGAAGCCGAGAAGGAAGAGGGAATTGTGAGAAGGAGGTGAGTATGTCTATGTATGAGATTGAACGGGAAAAGAGGTGTTATTGATGTAGTAGCGGTGGCTCGAGTAGCTTGATCAAGTGTTCAAGTTCTAAGAAAAGGAAGTTTTGGAAATGCGGTGTGCCATTGGTGAAATGATTGTGTATGTGAGTGTGGGGAAAGGCATTGGGGAGTTTGAGAAGAGATAGGAGTTAACGGAAGATCGAGAGATCCAATGGAAATTACGTGGAGTCGTTGTAGCTAATCCTTCAATACTATGTTTGATGAAGAGACCACACGTCGGAATCACTTAATGACGATTAGAACTATGATGACCATAAACAAGTGAGTAGGAAACTTTATGATATGCTACGATATTGTGATTAGTTTGATATGTTGTGTTAGATCTTGGTATGCTTTATATGTGTCTTTCTTTGTTTGGTTGTGATTGCAATTGTTGTAATTTTTATTATTTCCTTAGTAAACAATAAGGTAAAGAAGTTGAAAAGGAAGTCATATGAAGAAACTAGTGATTAGGTAAATTATAGATAAATACTATTGTAACAATATAAAGAATAGAATGGGCTAATGATAGATAGCACCATCTTGACGATAGCACCTTACCCTATTTTTCTATTGCTATCACAATAGATTTAATATCCAAATTTAGCTTTGTTTTCTTAAACCAAATTAATACATATAAACTTAACTTTTTCTATATACATATGTATAATTGGTGTTTACGCATAGACATATGGAACAAACTATATATCATTATGTACATGTATAAGAATCTAATTCTAAATACACATATATGTGCTTGGACAAAACGATTTTCCCACTATATTTGTATAGGTTACATTTATACCTATAATTATACAAATCATGAATGAAAGTCTTCATTTTTTCAATGCAATAATTTTATCCTCTTACTTCTCTTGAGTACATGAGGAAAAATATTTAATAAACATATCCTTTAGTCAAAAACACATTTATAAACCTATATATATATATATATATATATATATTTTATATACGTAAGTATTTCAAGTCTTGGAAGGGATATATATGTGGTTACCTTATTTGACTTGTGAGTGCGGAAAACTAAGCACTTAAGAGGTGAAATGACACAGAGGTGTCAAATAATGATAATTGTAAATCAATCTCGAGTGGTTGATTGACAATCAAGGAGATTTGAACTATATTACACTATTATTTAACTAAAATTTTGTGTCTAGCTCGATTGTTCCATCCGGTTGGTTTGGCCTTCCTTGCCTTATCTATGATGTGAAATGTATGATCTCTTCTTATTGTGGTAATTGCGAATATGAGGTATAATGGTTTTTGCTTATGGGATTGATTAGGTCCCTAATGTTTGTCATTGGAATTGTATTCTTTAAAGGCTTGTTAGTTTACTTTATTACCATAAACGTAGATTGGCCTATGATTTTCTCTTGTTTGATCATCTTGAACCAATTAATTAAAAGATTAGACTCAAATAAAACTTGACATGCATTACACGAGACTTTGCATGAAATTGAAGGCCATCACTGCTATAAGACGCATCAGAAGTGATCAGAGGATTACTGTTTTGCCAAGTGCGAACTAAGTGATTAGGGGATTATTGCACCTTGACGGTTCCGAGTCTAGCCTGTCTCTTGAGGGTGTGTAAATGCTCGATGTAAAGAGACACCTAAGCCTAGATCGCTAAAGCTAAGACAGTTAAAATAAAATGATAAGAGTACTTAAATTATGTATAAGACTCGGGCACTGATGGTAGCTTCGGAATCCCCAACCCAAGGTCAAGGGGGCGTAAATCCTAAACTTCACATTGGTTACCGGAAGATCACATGAGATGTTGCATTCATATGGTTATTCATGCATAGCATATGATTTGATAACTTGATTTGAAATTGCTTGTGTGTGTAACATTGAGAGTATTGCACTCTCATTCACTGAGTTGTAGTGCGCTCACCCCTCCATATATCGTTTTGCAGGTAAAGATTATGAAAGCTTAAGATGGGATAAGATGTGAAGTGTCAAGAGTTTTTGGAAGCCAAGAACGATAAAGTAAGAATTGTGAATGTTAGACTATTTAGATGAAATGTTATTTTTAGGACTTTGATGTAAAATTTGAATTTGTGAGACTTAAGGTTTTATTCCACTTACTGATTGGTAGGAGATTCTGACTCTCTATAATCTTGGTTGATCGAAGGATATGGAATCTATAGTTATATTTTATGATATGATTATGTGTAATATAATTAGTCATAAATGCAATTAATTATTTAGAGTCTTGCGATCTCTAACTCGTAAAAAGGTTATCATGTAACGAGTGTACACGTGTCATGATAATTTTAGCGGAAACTTCCAAGCCCCCTTTAGGGTGTGACATACTTCATTATCTACTATTTGTAATTCTTTTTTAAATCCAATTACATCATGGATTCTTGATTTAGGAGCTACTAATCACGTGATTAGTCTACTCAATCTTTTCCATTC
The DNA here is from genome assembly GCA_037954665.1 of Laguncularia racemosa. Lineage (NCBI taxonomy): Eukaryota > Viridiplantae > Streptophyta > Magnoliopsida > Myrtales > Combretaceae > Laguncularia > Laguncularia racemosa. The sequence continues at coordinate 1,882,250 of JBBMOL010000037.1, forward strand.
ATATCCATCTGTTGCTTAATAATTGAGCACATACAAGCTACATATAAAAGTTTTGTCATTTTTTCTCCTAATTTGATTCTTCATGATGTTCTCTTTGTCCCTACTTTCAAATTTATTCTCATATCAGTTTCTAAGCTTTTTTTATAGCACTAAATGTTTACTTACATTTACTAAACATGGTGCTTATATCTAGGATTCTATCACTCAAAAAGTGATTGACTAAGCTAAAGCTAAGCTTAAGTTATATTTCTTGGAGCAAATTGTTCCTTCTTTATGTTTATAAGACTACTAGTTTTTCATCTTGTAAACCACATGAAACTTCATTTATCTTCATGTTCTTAATGTTTTGCCGAATTCATTTTACACACAACATTATAGATTTAGTAATCCTTCTTTGATCATGTGAAAGATATTCACAAACTTGACAAATTTATTGCGCGTAAGAAATTTGAATGCTTTGTTTGTCCTTTAGGAAAGCAAAAAAGTCATTCTTTCCCTTTACATGGTAGAGATATAATTTATGCCTTTAACTTGATTAATGTAAATATTTGGGGTATGTATGTAGCTTCTACTTCAGAAGGGCAAAAATACTTACTTACAATAGTTGATGATTTCATAAGGGTTACTTAGGTTTATTTTGTAAAATCTAAGCATGATGTTTCCTTGATCATTCCAACTTTTCATAGTATCAATTTGATCAAAAAATCAAAACCATTAGAAGCAATAATGGTCATGAGTTTTCACTTTTTTATTTCTATTCTTCTAATGACATCGTTCATCAGGTGACTTATGTAGATATACCACAACAAAATGGTGTTATTGAAAAAAAATCAACATCTAATCTCTATAGCATGAGTGCTTCTTTCCTAATCTTCATTGCCTCTATGTTTTTGGAGTGATGTTGTTCTAACTGCAACTTATTTGATAAATAGAATTCTAACCTCTATTCTTGAAGGCAATAGACCTTACCAAATGCTTCTTCATCATGTACCTTCTACACACAACTTTTTGTGTTTAGTTCATTATGCTTTGCTTCAACTCTTAAACAAAATCGTATAAAATTTGATACTCATGTTCATCCTTATGTTTTTGTCTGTTATCCTATTAGGACTAAAAGCTACAAGTTGTATGATCTAGCTAATCAAAAATATGATCTAGTTGAACATGTATTTCCTTTTCGTATACCTTCTATTTTTTATTCTTTTTCTTCAAACTCATCTCAATCATTACCTTTACCTTCTGCTAAATCATCTTCTTTACAAACCATGTATTCTCACAGTTTTATGTTAATTACATGTCAACAACAAAACTTGTTCCTAACAACTTCAATGCACCTGATTTATCTACTTATGTTAGTTCTAATGCTATTGTTGATTCATATGTCCCTAATATGCCACAAATGTCTCATAATTCTATCCTTAATGATTCAACTTCAGTTGTTCCCTTACATTATAGTAGTAGATCAATTTATGTTCCTTCATATTTGTCAGATTACCATCATGAGCTTAATCTTGCTTTGGTCAATTAATCCTCTATTTCTCATTCTATTGATAACTCTTCTACTTCTCATCCCATTCAACAAGTATTATTATATAAATCTTTATCTCCTTCTTTTCATTCGTTCATTCTTTAACTTTCTTTACATTTTGAACCATCTTAATTCAAACAAGCTATAAATCTTAAGCCATGGCATAAAGCAATAGATGAAGAACTTGATGCTTTACAAACGAACAACACATGGACTATTATTTCTTTGCCTCCAAGCAAACATACTGTTGGATGTAAATAGGTGTATAAGTTGAAAAACAAAAGAAAATGGAAGCATTGATAGATTCAAGGATAGACTAGTAGGTAAAGTTTATAGTCAAAGAGAGGGTTTTAATTATAATGAAACTTTTTTTTTTTGCCAAAAAAAAAAAGAAAAATTATAATGAAACTTTTAGCCCCATTGTCAAGCATACATCAGTGCATTTACTCTTTTGTCTTGCTACTGTGTATAATTGGCATATGCATTGAATGGATGTCTATAATGCCTTTTTGAATAGTGATTTACATGAAGTATATATGGATACTTCACCAAGTTTGGAGATTAAGGAGGGGGGGAGGGGCTATTAATAATACTCGGCTTGTTTATAAACTCAACAAATCTTTATATGGACTCAAACAAGCGTTGAGGTAATGGAATTTCAAATTAACTTCTTCTTTGTTAACACATGGTTTTAAACAATCATATTGTGATCATTCTCTTTTTACTAAAGGGGCTAGTCATCATTTTGTTGTGATAATGGTGTATATTGATGACTTGGCCATTGCCAGCGAGCATCTCGATCTTATTCAAGATTTAAATGTTTTCTCAACACTCAATTTAAAGTTAAAAAATTTGGTGCTTTGAAATACTTTATTAGCCTAGAATTAGCACATTCCTCAATAGGCTTGGTCTTATCTCAACACAAATTTGCTTTAGACTTATTATTAGACATAGGTTTTCTTGGATCAAAGTCATCATCCATGCCTATAATAGCAAATCATAGACTTACTCATGAGGATAGCTTTGATTGTGTTGATCCTCTTTGCTATAGAGAAGTCATTAGCAAATGATTATACTTGTCTATCACATGGCTTGGTATAGCATACTCAATAAATATTCTTAGCCAGTTTATGGAATAGCCAGGGAAAGTACATTTGCACTATTTATAATAAAGCCCTGGTTAAGGTTTATTCTTTTCTCCTAGTTCTAATCTGGTTTTACATGCTTATAGTAACAAAGAATGGGGTGGTTATCTAGATTCTCATAGTTTCGCTAATGGGTCTTGCATATCTCTTGGTGATTCTCTTATGAGCTAGAAATCAAAGAAGCAAACTGTTGTTTCTAGAAGTTTAGCTAAGTCCAAATATCGTGCACTTGCTTGTACTACATGTGAAGTATTGTCACACTTACCTTTATTGAAAGAGTTCCTAATAAGATGTACCAAGGGGGTACATCACTTTATGTAATGTTAATTATCTATTTTAACCAATTAAAAATTCGATCTCCTATATAAACTTACTCCCAAATGTTGATCCCCTCTAGTGTAATTTTCCAATATACTATGGCTATTCGACTTTATTGTGATAATCAATCTACTTGTAAGCTGGATTTTCATGAGCATACTAAACATGTGTAGATGAATCCTGATTTTATTCATGATAAAGTTCTTGAAGGCATCATTTTACACATTTATATTCAAACTAACATGCAACTTGTAGATATGTTTACTAAAGATCTTTCGACCCATCAATTTCAAATTTTATTAGACAAGATGGGAACACTTAACATTTATTCACCATCTGAAGGAGAGTGTTAAGTGTATTTATTTTGTATCTAGCATTTTGTACACATGTACAATTATAGTTTGTAGATATATATTAGTTTCTGTAATTGTCATTTCAATTTTTTCTTTTTTTTCTGTAACGTAAATGACAGATCAATCTCCTCTCTCAGTTTCTGTAATTGTCATTTCATTTTATTTTTTTTCTATAATCTCTCTCTCTCTCTCTCTTCCTCTGAAGTTTTGCTCACTGTAACACGTCGTTCTATCTACGTTATAACATGTACATAGACTGAACAATAGAATACCAATGTAGACATCTCCGTAGCTCTATATGGGGGGAGTATATAGTGTCACTTGGATCTTGTAAGGAAATATACATATGCTACAGCATCATAGTTTCTACGTAAATTTTACACAAAAGAAAATTGTATGTAAATATTCATCGCTACAAAGTTAATTATTTGGAAAGGTGGTGAGACTGAGAAGTATCTGCACGATTTAAACGTTTCTTCCTGTATCTCCATGCAACTTGAATACGAGTCGCTGCGAGGCCTCTCCAATATGGTGATACATACCTGCAACAATATAACCATGTTATACATGCATGCCCTGAACTTTTACTTTTTTATCAGTGCAGTAAATATTTCTTGTTCCTAAGCCTTCAAGCAAACATCTATCAGTTTCGATAGGCCAAGGCTGATCTGCAGACCGTGAAGGAATATAAAAAAATTTTAGCTTAGCCTTCAGAGGTTATATGCTAAGGTTCATTATCTCTTTCTTTTTTTAAACAATGAAGAAGTAATGTGTCTTTAACGATAACACCTGTCTTTCAACTCTAAAGAAGACATAACAACATTCTCGAATTCTTTTTCCCCCAAAAACTTTCAATCACCCTATTACTGCTCCAGTGAATTTCACTTCGATAATGCTCTTCATACTAAAATCTGTCAGCTGTGGACCTTTTATTAGGTAATGCTGAGTTGCAGCATCAACGAAATGCAAGTGGGTACTAGTAGACTTTTGCCTCTTGTAACCAGAAATTCTGGCCTTTAATATTAGTTTCTGAAAGTCATCGCCATCCATACAATGAAATCGCATTTTATCAAGTGTCCAATTTCGTACTTATCAGGCTGTCATAATAGAGTATCGCTATGCAATATAGCTTTGTATAGTTTATACAGGAATTATTCTTTATTCAATTTCAACTGGCTCAACCAGTAATATTAGTCAAATTCCAAGATTTGGTCACAAACCTTATGGCTCCTTGCACACGGGGACTACGCAGAAATCTCGCAAAGAGACTAGTGACTTCTTCAAGGTCTGCTGCTCGAAGTACAAAGGCTTCAACATTTGTCAAGCATTTGACCGTCCTACCACTCAGCAACCGATGCCCAGGCAACCTGATTCTCTTTCCTTCTGCAATAGTCAATTCAGTTCATATAATCATCTAAATGTCTCAGATGTGAAGAATTTTCTTCCAGTAGGGTGTGCAAGTAATACCTTTATTTACTGAACAATGCTCAAGGCACCAAGCAAGAAGTTCTTCTCCACATACGTCACCTTCCGATAGATATAAAAACCCATCCTCTCCATTGCTTTCCAACTTTCCCCGCACAACGAAAACCATCTTTTCCACCAAATTGCCAGGGCACATTATTTTGCTTCCCTTAATGTACGTTTTTTGCCTTAACTTCTCACAAATGGCATCTAAAAGTGGATCCTCCATCAGCGCAAATATTCGAACCTGTTACATTGTAAAAGTTAAATCAAGAAAGCTCATCCAGTGCATCAATGATATTTTACTTAATACAGCAGAATACCACCAAATATAAATTCTTCACTTTTAAGGAAAATACATGATGATTATAGGCTTTGGATAGGCAGCCTTTCATAGAGACAGATGTAATCAAGTTTTCATAAGGTCTTCATTTAAACCTCATTAAACCCTAAACCTCATTGAAATGAAAATTTTTAGTAGATTACTCATTCTCTGCAGTCCTAATCAGAAAAAAACTTCAGTACTCATTCATGTAATCATAGCATATGTTTCTCTTTATATGTGGATTTGATCAAGTTGATTATTTATTGTTTGTCATGCGACAAGTAAGTCTAGGGATGAGGGACAACTTTAGATCTTAACTGAAAACTGTTGATTATTTTATAGATCTGATGTGTCATAATTACAACTTTCCACAATGCAAGCCCATTACTAGACTCACCTTCTTCACAAATTTGCAGAGATGGCGTCGTATTTCTCTTTGAAGATCTTCAGGTAAATTATCCAAAAGCATTTCTTCATTCACTCCTCTTGTAGCAGCCCAATTGTACCGCTCAGCTTCACGAACTTTCCTGCATGAGAGAAGAAGATGTTAAAAGAATGGCAGGCAACTTGATACGTGTCACTAATCAAATGTGATGGTTGAAAAGTTCCAAAGCAAGCTACAATATCTTTCACAGAAGGCACTTTTGGAAGGAATTACAGCTATAAAAGGATTCTTGACAATACAATTATGATTAGTAAACAACATGAGTAAGACTTACACCCCTTGCTAAAAGATTTCAATTGATATAAGAATTAGAATAAAACTACTCAGCAGCCAATAATTAGTAAGGACATTTGCTGTGTCTTTGCATTATTTATCTTCAAAAGCATTTCTCAGAGTGTATTGCACTTACCTTGACCTTTGTAGACATTTTCCAACCAAATAAAGAAAGTGCTACTGGAGTTTTATGAGCTTCTTGAATTTCACAGACTTCTGACATCCCATTCAAAATGATCCATATTTAATCAGGAATCTCAAAAAACTTTCCAGCATATAGTACTATTTATGCAGCAAGGCAGAAATTGGGTTCCCCAAATCATCTAAATCTTGACAATATTTCACCTCATAAGTGGCAACTTTTCTCTGCTGTCTCTATTCATAATACATATAACTTCAATCACCTATTCTATCTCTGTGAATCTATTCTGAATATCCCCTAAATTGTCCTGACAGTATGAAAGTTATGCCAAAAAAGGTGGAAGGGATGATAATAACAGATTGTGTATGAAATTCAGACAAATAGCCAATAAAAGGCTTTCACTGACTGTTTAAAAACCGAAGTTATATTTCTACTATTATACTGAACAAACTATCTCACAGGTTTTCATTTTCATGGTTAAATAGTATAATCCTTAAAGGTAGAACGATCCATGGATTCACTGATTGAAAAGCCAATAAAAGGCTTTCACTGACTGTTTAAAAACCAAAGAAGTTATATTTCTACTATTATACTGAACAAACTATCTCACAGGTTTTCATTTTCATGGTTAAATAGTATAATCCTGCTCTTATTGTCTAACACTGTCAATCTCTGCCATCAAAATTACTTCATACTTCGGGCAAGAGTCAACTCAGTTGAGTTCACTAGCAAAAACTTTTTTTAAGTGGGAAGGGGGAAATGGTAATTCCATCTCCTTATGGTATAACGATTGGCACCCGAAGGGAGCGCTGGTATCATGCTTGAGTGAGAGGAATATTTATGCCTCATGCTTCGTGTTATAGGCTGTAAATTATATATTAGTCTTACTTTTTTAGTTTATACTTATATATATATGTGTAACCTGTGGATCAATAAAGCATATATAATTTTCTCTCGTTTCTTTACAATTACATGATATCAGAGCGGGAGAGAGTGTAGGTTCTGAGGGTTTTATTTTTTTGACACCACCGGCCTAGGGAGACGCATCATCCGCCAACGAAGGCTTCTGGAAAGTTTGGCACCAGAATTCGACGCACGTGACGTACACAAGCCACCACAGCGCTCGCCACCAATCTCACTCACAGGCATGTAAGGGCGCGTGCTACATCGTTTTGCTCTCCGCCTTCACCAATTGTCTCACCTCGTTGTGTATAGCCTAGGTCTATGGTTCATTTGTTTAATAAATATTTGGGTGCGGGTTTGTTAGCTTCGGTTTGTGATCCTCTTGTCGAATTATTGTCTATTGGTGTTAATTTGTCCGTTGTTGATGATTAATTCGTCGTCTACTAGTGTTAATCTAGTATGTTTGGTCCTTGTGGTTGTAATTTGGCACGTTTAGTAATTAGTTACTGTTGGTGTTTATTGACGTACTAATCTGTTGGTATTTATTCTGTTCAATTACTGGGTTGACATACAAATCTATTGATCTGGTTCGTTTGATTTGGTGTGTTAGTAATCGGGAGTGGGCTGACGTACATTGACTTTAGTTCATCTGTCTGTTCTGTTGGAGAAATTTGGGTTGAAATCATGAGTGAAAAAGTGGATAACAAATCTATTGTTATGTTAAATGTGGTACCTGTAACGTCAAAAATTACAGAACATAACTTAATGGGTCTAATTATTTGGATTGGAATAAAACTATGAGGCTCTACCTGCGTAGCATTGATAAGGATGATCATTTGACTAATTATCCACCCACAGATGATAGTTCCAAGCAAACTTGGCTTTAGAGCAAATGCTCAATTATTCCTACAAATACAGAATTCTATTGATAATGAAGAAATTGAGTTAATTAATCATTGTGAATTTATTAAGGAATTAATGGAATATTTGGATTTCCTGTATTTTGGAAAGGAAAATGTTTCTCGTATTTATGAAGTCTACAAGGCCTTTTATCATGCCGAGAAACAGGATAAGTCTTTAATGAGCTACTTCATGGATTTTAAATGGACTTATGAAGAACTTAACATGTTATTACCTTTTAGTCCTACTATGAAAGTTCAATAAGCTCAAAGGGAGTAGATAGCTGTGATGAGTTTTTTAGCAGGGCTTTCAACTGAGTTTGAAGCAGTTAAATCTCATATTCCTCTGAGTCTACGATCTCATCCCTGTAAGATACATATACCAGGATTATATGTACGGGGAATCCTCAATTTGTTCAGTCTAATAGTGCTCTTGTAAGTTGTCGGTATGAGTACGAAGCTGCAAGACAACAATACAAGAGTAGTGGTAGGAGAGTTGATACTCGGGGACAAAGTAATAGGGTAAGTATATGTCATTATTTTCATAAGCCTAGGCATATGAAGCGTGATTGTAGAAAGCTATAGAGTCGAAATCAGGAATTTCAATCAGCACAGATTGCCTCTTCCAGAGATGCATCTAGAAAATCTATCACAGGTTCTACAGATGACTTTGTCAAGTTCTCACAATATCAAGAATCATTAAGGACTTCATCTACTCCCATTGCTGCCATCGCTGAATCAGGTAAACCAAACATGTGTCTTCTCTCTTCGTCTTCCAAATGAGTCATTGACTCTGGTGCAACAGACCACATGACAGATAATTCCAGTCTATTATCTACTTTTCAATCTCATACCTCCTGCTCTCCTGTCACTTTAGCTAATGGGTCAACATCTCATGTCCTTAGGACTGGCACAGCAAATCCAACTCCATTAGTTCCTTTGTCCTTAGTCTTAAACTTAACCGATCTGTCATTTAATTTAATATCAATCAGTAAACTCACTCGTTCACTTAACTGTTGTATCTCATTCTTTCCTAACTATTGCCTTTTTTCAAGATCTTATAACAAGGAAGACTATTGGTAAAGGACATGAATCCGAGGGTCTCTACATACTAGACATAGAGATACCAAAGTCTGTTGCCTGTTCTGGAGTTGTAACCCCTTTTGAAGCATATTGCCGATTAGGTCATCCGTCTCTCTCTTTGTTAAATGTAATTTGAAAGAAAATCTAATCTTATTACATTGCATTTTCATATAGGAATTGATGTCTATATATACAGGATTGATCTATCTATTTTAAGAAATAAGATCCTCTAATAATAACTAGTTAATAATACACATTAATATACATATTATAACACTCCCCCTCAAGTTGGAGCATAGATGTTGATCATGCCCAACTTGTTACAAATATAACTGACTCTAACCCCATTTAAAGCTTTAGTAAAGATATCTGCCAACTGTTCTTCGGTCTTAACATGCTTTGTAGAGACCAAGTTTTGTTGTATCTTCACTCGAATGAAATAACAGTCAATCTCAATGTGTTTCGTTTGTTCATAAAACACGGGATTAGATGCAACATGAATAGTTGCCTGATTATCACATCACAATTGTGCAGGTATTGGCACCTTAAAGCCAACTTCAAGTAAGAGTTGATAAATCCACATTATCTCACATACTGAGTGTGCCATAGCCCTATATTCTGACTCTACACTTGAGCGAGACATAACATGTTGTTTCTTGCTTCTCCAAGAGACCAAGTTTTCACCCACAAATACACAATACCCAGTGGTGGATCTTTTGTCTATTTTGGATCTTGCCCAATCTGCATCTGAGAAACACTCAATATGATTATATCCCTAACTACCATAAACTAAACCACGTCCTGGGGCACCTTTCAGGTAACACAGAATTTGCTCCAAAGCTGCCCAATGATGCACGGTAGGAGAGGACATAAACTGACTTACCACACTTACGGGATAAGCAATATCGAGACGAATCACTGTGAGATAATTTAATTTCCTAACTAAACGTCTATACCTCTCTGGATCCTAAAATAACTTACCCTCTTTAGTTAGCTACATATTAGGGAGCATGGGTGTGCTACACAGCTTAGCACCTAATTTGCCCGTCTCTATTAATAAGTCAAACACATATTTCTGTTGAGAGAGGAAAATGCCTTTCTTTCTACTTGTCAATTCAATCTCCAAGAAATATTTCAATAATCCCAAATCCTTGGTATGAAACTGTGTGTGAAGAAATGACTTCAACGATGAGATTCCTGCACTGTCACTTCCTGTAATGATAATGTCATCAACATATACAATAAGAAGAATCATACCCGAGTCAGAACACTTAAAGAATACCGAGTGATCCAACCTACTCTTGCTAAGACCAAATGTCTCAACAGCCTGACTGAATTTCCCAAACCAAGCACGAGGGCTCTATTTCAATCCATATAAGGATTTCCGAAGACGATAGACTTTACCCGACTCCCCCTGAGCAACAAACCCAGGCGGTTGCTCCATGTATACTTCTTCCTGCAAATCGCCATGTAAGAAGGCGTTCTTAATGTCTAACTGGAAGAGCGGCCAATGATTAGTAGCAACTAAAAAGATACATAAGCGAACAGCAGTCATCTTAGCCACAAGGGAGAATGTGTCAAAGTAATCAACGCCATAGGTTTGATCAAAACCTTTAGTGACAAGACGAGCTTTTAGCTGAGCTACTGAGCCGTCAGGATTAACCTTAACAGAAAACACCCATTTACAACCAATCACCTTCTTGTCTACGGGCAAATTCACGAGATCCCAAGTGCCATTAGTATCTAAGGCAATGATCTCTTCAATCATAGCATCACACCAACCAGGATGAGAAAGGGCCACATGAATAAATTTAGGAATTGTCACAGTATCAAGTGATTCAATAAATGAAGATGATGATGATGATAAGTTATCATAGGAAACAAAGGACGAAATAGGATAGGTATAGTGACGCTTACCCTTCCAAAGAGCAATAGGAAGATCAAGATCGTCTGGAGCTGGATCCGATGAGGAAGAAGAGGATGGTTCGGGACATGAAGCAGGCAGATCTCTCCGTCTAGAGTAAACATGTCGAATAGGAGGCTGTGGTGGAGGTGGCAGCAGCGGCGGAGGCGGCGAAGGCATATCCAAAGACGGATAAGTAATATGATAAATCAGTATATCATCATCCTCATCCGGTGTTGGTGTTCCAATAGATGAAGGAAAAAAACGGATTGTTTTCTACAAATGAAACATCAGCTGACACCAAATACTTATCAAGATGAGGGCAATAACATCGATATCTCTTTTGAACCCTAGAATAACCCAAAAAGACACATTTGAGAGACTTAGGATCTAATTTTGTTATTTGGGGACGGACATCACGAACAAAGCAAAGACTACCAAATATCCTTGGTTCAATAGGAAACAATGGTTTTGTAGGAAACAATACTTTGTATGGAGTTTCACCCTAAAGAACAAATGAAGGTAAACGATTAATCAAGAAACAAGCAGTAGACACTGCATCGGCCTAAAACCGTTTAGGAACATTCATTTGAAATAAGAGGGCTCTCGCTATCTCAAGGAGATGTCTGTTTTTCCTTTCAGCCACTCCATTCTGAGAAGGTGTATCAATACATGAGGACTGATGAATGATGCCCTTTTAAACCATATATGTCTGAAATGAGTGAGACAAGTATTCTTTGGCATTATCACTTCTTAAGGTTTGGACAGAGATATTGAATTGTGTTTGGATTTCAGTACAAAAACTAGTAAAATGGAAAAATACCTCAGAACGACTTTTCATAAGATAAAGCCAAGTCATGCGAGAAAAATCATCCACAAAAGTAACAAAGTATTTGAAGCCAGTCGGTAACATAACAGGACAGGGACCTCATATATCAGAATGAACTAATTCAAATGGTACACTTGCCTTTTATTGACTCGAGGAACATAAGATAAACGATGGTGCTTTGCAAAGTGACATGACTCACACTCTAAGCTAGAGACATTATTAAAATGAGGAAAGAGCTTTTTCAACACAAGAAAAGAGGGATGGCCCATTCGGCAGTGTGCTTCAAAAGGTGTCTGAAAACTGGAACATGCAACAAACTTAGGCACCTGAGTATCCAAGATATAGAGACCTCCCAACTCATATCCTTTACCAATAATCTTCTTCGTCATAAGATCCTGAAATAGACAATGATCGGGAAAAAATGATATGCAACAATTCAGAGCACGAGTGAGTTTGCTCACAGATAGTAAGTTAAAGGAAAACTGTGGTAAACTCAAAACAGAAGATAGGGAAATCTAAGAAGTGGGATTAATAGTGCCAGAGCCAAGAACACATGACTTAGAACCATCAGCAAGAGTAACATTTGTAAGGGATGTGTATGGTTGATAAGTTGAGAAGAGATTAAGATTACCTGTCATGTGATCTGTGGCACCAGAATCTATAACCCAGCTGGAAGATGAGGAAATGAGACGTGTTGGGTTTACTTGTCTCAGCAATGGCGGACACATGATGAGATGAAGCCTTTAATGCCTCCTGGTACTAAGTAAATTTTGCAAATTCATCTGTAGAGACTGTAATTTTCTTCTCAGAGGAAGAGCCATCAATAGAGTTAGTGGAGACAATGTGTGCAAAAGGTTTCCTCAGGTTGCGATTTTGCAATTTCTTACAAGTGCGCTTCGTATGACCCGGCTCATGACAATAATAGCACACAACTCCCCCTGAATTATGCCCGCGAATATCATCCCCCCTTTTCCTATTAGTGGAAGAGCGGCCTGTATTTTGGCTCACAAGAGCACTAGTAGAATGAGAAGGAGCAACAGATAACGGATTTTCTGTGCAAAGTATCCGAGTAAAGGTTTCCTGCAAAGAGGAAATCTCAGGACTAGAGAGGATTTGAGATTTGGCAGCATCAAATTCTGGACGAAGACCTACTAAAAAACTCATTACTGCCATTTGTTCTTGTTGAGTCTGCTGTACTTTCACATCAAGGCTAAATGGCAATAAGGCATTCAGTTCCTCATATGTTTTCTTAAAGCTCATAAGATAAGCAATAAGGGACAACTCTTGTTGTTCAGTACGATAAAAACCTTTGCAGACCTCATAGATACGAGAAATATTCCCCTTTCCAGAATACATAGATTCCAAGTAACTCATCAACTCTTTAACATATTCACAATGATCAACCAAATTGATAATCTCACTATCAATGGAATTTCTAAGCTGTAAAAATATCCTAGCATCATCACGCAACCATACTTGTCTAGTGTTATCATTTGGTGGATCTTCAGTAAGATGGTCTTCTTTTTCAATACTTCGCAAATATACTCGCACCATTTTGCTCCAAGCCATAAAATTATTCCCATTAAGTTTATGTTCCGTGATCTTAGTTGTCACAGGAATCATATTAACAATCGTAGATTTTAAGCTTTTATCATCCTTTTCAAATAGCAAAAGAAAAATTCTCACAATAGTAACAAAGAAAAAAAATAGCCAATCACAATGTACCCGAAAAAATGTAAAATCTAAGCCTCTGACGAGATCGACCCACAAACGCCAACCAACAAACTCCAAGACCAACACATCGTTGGCCACGAAGCACAACACCGCACCAATCTCAATCAACTCCGACAAGCCAAATGACTCCGGTACACGTCGTCAGCCACGAAGCCCAACACCACACGAATCTCAATCAACTCCGACAAGCCAAATGACTCCGGTGAACCAACACGACCAACCAATGACAACCTCAAAAGGCCACGAACAGCCCAGCAACACCACAAAACCCAACGCGAATCAGACACACTGAACAAACCTCCGACCAATCACCAAACACGACCAATTCCGACAACCATAACAAAACCCGCTTCCCAAGATAATGTATTCAACCAATGCAACACCAAAGGAGAGTAGAACGGACTTACCAACAGTGTGTCGAAGCTTCTGGTGGGTGAAGAGTCGTCACACGCGCCCCCACGCACCGTCGACAGAAGGGGAAAGCGAAACCCTAAAGTAGCGCGTGAGCCTCACCCGCCAGTCGTCTAGGGCTTTGGTTTCAGGGTTCGGCCGGTCGGAGGCTGGTCTTTCCTCCTAGACTAGTGGTGACGAAAAAAGAAGATCCCAACAGTGCTTGCTCTCAAGGGCAGCACATCCTTGTTCACAGGATGACGAAAAAAAAAATTTTTTTTTTTTTTCTTACATATACCTAAGCTCTAATACCATGTAATTTGAAAGAAAATCTAATCTTATTACATTGCATTTTCATATAGGAATTGATGTCTATATATACAAGATTGATCTATCTATTTTAGGAAATAAGATCCTCTAATAATAGCTAGTTAATAATACACATTAATGTAGGATATTATACATTAATATACATATTATAACATTAAAGAAACTCTATCCTCAGTTTCACAGTTTGGAGTCCTTACATTGTGAGTCATGTCAATATTGTTGTTTGATAACGTGAAAACAAAAATAATTGAAAAAACTGTTGCAGGATATAAGGCAAAGTGTCTTACTTCTGCAAGAATGAAGCAGAGAATTTCCACTTTCGGATTGTTGAGGCAAAAGAAAAGAATACTTCATTCGATGAATGATTAAAACATGACAATATTTAAAGTTTGAAAAATAACAACCCACTAACAACATGATCAGAGATTTGCTCCACGATTACAAAGAATGAATAACTAATTCCTAAAAAACAGGAACAAACTTTGACACAATCAACTTTTTTTAAAAAACGTGTGGACATGTTTCAATCCTAAAGCATTTTCATAACACTCCTCCTTGCTTTAGGAGTTGCAAACACCAAGCCTTAACCTCAGGAACTCGAACTTGCTAGCAGGCAGCGGTTTGGTTAAAATGTCTGCAACTTGATCTTCTGATTTGCAATAGACAAGAATCACATCTCCTTCTTTTTGTACTTCCCTTAGGAAGAATAACTTGATGTTAAAATGCTTAGTCTTCCCATGAAACACGGGATTATGAGAAATAGCAATAGCAGCTTGATTGTCAACAAGAATCTCTGTGCTTTCCTTCTGCTCCAGATCAAGATCAAGTAAAATTTTCCTTATCCATAAAGCTTGATTAACAGTAGCTGTTGCAGCAATAAACTCTGCTTCAGCAGTGGATTGAGCTACAGTTTCTTGTTTCCTCGAGCTCCATGAGAAAACACCAGAGCCAAGAGTGAAACAGTAACCTGAAGTGCTTTTCATATCATCAATGGAACCTCCCCAATCACTGTCAGAAAAACCAACCAGCTTGAACTCCTTGCTCTTTGTGAACTTAACGCCAAAATCACTTGTGCCTTTAATATCGAATTACTCTCTTTGCAGCCTTGAGATGTAATTCACTTGCACAGTGCATGAATCGAGACAAAATACTTACCGCATTCAAAATATCAGGCCTTGTTACTGTGAGATACATCAAGCAACCGATTAAACTCCTAAAATGCCCTTCATCAACTTTGTCAGCACCATCTTCCTTGTGCAACTTATCTTTCTGATTCATTGGAGTGCTTGCTGCTTTACATTCCGCCATTTGAAATTTCTTCAGTATTTCCTTTGCATACTTCTTCTGACGGATGAAAACTTCACCTTGCCCTTGCTTGATTTCCATGCCAAGGAAATAGGACATGAGCCCGAGATCTGTCATTTCAAACATCTTCATCATCTCCTGTTTGAAATTTTGAATATGATCTGCATTGTTTCCTGTAACCAGTAGGTCATCAACATACAGTGAAACAATAAGAATGTCAGTACCATTGTGCTTGATATACAAGGTTATTTCTGATGGACTTTTCACAAATCCTAAGTTCAGCAAATGTTCATCAATTTTGCTATACCAAGCTCTTGGAGCTTGTTTTAGACCATAAAGGGCCTTCTTGAGAAGATAGACCTTCTCTCCTTCATCTTCCTTCACAAATCCTTCGGGCTGCTCAACATAAATTTCTTCCTGTAAGACACCATTTAAAAAGGCTGATTTGACATCCAACTAAAACACTTTCCAACCCTTTTGTGCAGCTATTGCAAGCAGTAACCTGATTGTGTCTAATCGAGCAACTGGAGCAAACGTGTCAGAGTAGTCAACACCAAAGATTTGGGCATACCCTTTAACCACAAGCCTGGCTTTGTGCTTGTTGATTGAGCCATTAGCGTTAAGCTTGGTTCTAAACACCCACTTTACTCCAATTACCTTCCTGTCTTGAGGTCTGTCTACAAGGATCCAAGTCTGATTCCTTTCTATCGTTGATAGCTCCTCCTCCATTGCAGCTATCCACCTTTGATCCTTTTTTGCTTCAACATATCCGGCAGGTTCACATACAGCAACATTGCACCTTTCATAAACATCTGAGAGCAACCTTGTTCCTCTTACGGAAGCATCATCCACTGTTTCATTTTGCCAGTCATCTTCTTCTTCGATGCTTGAACCAGAAAACTTGAGTCTCAGTTCTGCCATAGTTTGACCCTTCTTCTCTGCAACATCCCAGTTCCACTCTTCATCCTCCACGAAGTGAACATCTCTACCAACAATAATATTTCCAGTTTGTGGCTGGAAAATTTTATAGGCTTTGCTGATAGTACTATAGCCTATAAAAATACCTGGTGTAGCTCTCCTATCAAGCTTGTCACGCTTGTTCTTTGGAACATGTGTGAAACACAAGCAACCAAATACTTTAAGGAATTTTAGAGATGGTGTGTAGCCATACCATGCCTCAAATGGTGTCTGTTCCTTCACTACCTTTGTAGGAAGCCTGTTTTGAAGAAATACAGCTGTATTTGCTGCCTCTGCCCAAAACTTCTTTGGTAAATTCTTCTCATGTAGCATGCATCTTGACATCTCCATGATGTATCTATTTCTCCTCTCGCTAACTCCATTTTGCTGAGTATAAGGAGCTGTTAGCTGATGCTCTATGCCTCCATCTTCACAAAACTTGTCAAATTTTGCTGAAGTGTACTCCTTCCCATTGTCAGACCTTACCATCTGAATTTTGCAGCCACTTTCATTCTCAACTCTTGCCTTAAACTTCCAAAAAACTTGTGCTACTTCTGATTTATTCTTCAAGAAGAAAATCCAGCACATTCTAGTGAAGTCATCAATAAAGACAATATAATAGAGACTACCTTTTAAAGAAGGTGTTCTTTGAGGGCCTGCAACATCCGTGTGGATGAGTTGCAATTTGTGAGTGGCTCTCCAGGTCGACTTCGGGAATGGCTTCCTATTTTGCTTTCCAAACTGACATGCTTTACAGTTTGGTAGGTGATCATCAAGTTCTGGAAGATCTTCTACCATCAGTTTGGACTTCAGTTGCAGCAGGCCTTGGTGATGATAATGTCCGAGCCTCTTATGCCATATTTCCGTAATGTTTCCTTTGGCTGGAAAAGCTAACTGCTCCTCCTCCAATGGATTGAGTGAAAAACTTTTCCCTTTCATTTCCACTTTGAAGATTTCTTGATCAGCTGCATCTTTAATTTTGCAATATTTGTTTTCGAAAGAAACTTTGAAACCTCTTTGAATCAGTTGGCCTACACTTAACAAGTTTTGATCAATTTCAGGAACAAAAAGAACATCGGGAATGAGCTTTGTACCTGAACAGCTTGCAATTGCAACTGTCCCCTTTCCTTTGACCGAGATATAGTCACCATTTCCTATTCTGATTTTAGTGATATTTGTTGGCCTCAAGTCTTTGAAAAGTTCCTTATCATAGGTCATATGATTTGTACAACCACTGTCAATTAGCCAACTTTCACTTGATTTGCTGCCAGTGAAACATGTAGCCACAAACAGTTGATCCTCCTCCTCTTGATCAGCAATCTTAGCCTCTTCACCATGTTGTTGATTTCCAATTTTGTAGATTACAGCTTCATGCCCCATTTGGTTGCATTTGGTGCACTTGACGTCTGGTCTTCTCCAACATTTAAAAGGGTGATGACCCTTTCTGCCACAATGTTGACACGGAGGATAGAAACCTTTCTTGACTCCTGCTTTGTTGTTGGCTGAAGATTCTCCAGTGGGATTTTGATTTTTCTTAAAAAACTTCTTCTTCTTGTTGTTCCTTGCATTCTCATAATGCTTGGCCGGTAAGGCTCCTTCAATAGCACCTTCTTGTCTCATAGCTCTTCTTTGCTCCTGTGCTTGCAAGGCATTGAGAATTTCTACAAGAGTGATTTGAGTCAGATCCTTGGTATTTTCCAAGGCTGAAATAGATGCCTCAAATTTTTCAGGCACTGTTACAAGAATTTTTTCAACAATTCTTGAGTCCTTAAACGTAGAACCAAGTAATCTGATTCGGTTTGCAATGTCCAATAACCTATCAGAATACTCTTTAATTGATTATGTTTCTTTCATCTTCTGCAACTCGAATTCTCTAATCAAGTTTAGCACACGCATTCCTTTGATTCTTTCATCTCCCTCATACTCTGACTTGAGATAATTCCATATCTCATATGCTGACTTCAGAGTCATAATCCGAGTGAAGATGGTAGATGAGACTGCAGCGAACAAGCACGCCTTTGCCTTTGATTTCTTTTTCTTCTTCTCATTCTGCGATTTGATCTGCGCCATGGTAGGATTGTTTGGGAGGACAGGAATTTCATAATCCTCTTCTACTGCTTCCCAAATATCCAAAGCTTCCATATATGCCTCCATGCGAACTGCCCAAACTTAGTAGTTGTCTCCATCAAACACCGGTGGAGAAATTGAAGAGAAACTGGAACTTGCTTCTACATCCATGACAAAGCAACCTCACACACTCACTCACAGATCCCTTAAGAAGAAAGCTCTGATACCAATTGTTGTTTGATAACATGAAAACAAAAATAATTGAAAAAACTGTTGCAGGATATAAGGCAAAGTGTCTTACTGCTGCAAGAATGAAGCAGAGAATTTCCACTTTCGGATTGTTGAGGCAAAAGAAAAGAATACTTCATTCGATGAATGATTAAAACATGACAATATTTAAAGTTTGAAAAATAACAACCCACTAACAACATGATCAGAGATTTGCTCCACGATTACAAAGAATGAATAACTAATTCCTAAAAAACAGGAACAAACTTTGACACAATCAACTTTTTTTAAAAAACGTGTGGACATGTTTCAGTCCTAAAGCATTTTCATAACAAATATGCGAAACATCATCACGTTAGTTTAAGCCCTAGAGTCAATAAACAAGTAAATGCTCCTTTTAAGTTAGTCCATTCAGATGTATGGGGTCCTTGTCCAATCACATCTAAAACTGGATTTAAGTATTTTGTTACATTTGTTGATGATTATTCTTGAGTGACTTGGTTATATTTAATGAAGAATCGTTCTGAGTTGTTTTCTCATTTTTGTGCTTTTTGTGCTAAAATTAAAACTCGGTTTAATGTTTATGTCCAAGTGTTGCGAAGTGATAATGCCAAAGAGTATTTATCTTAATCTTTTCAATCTTACATGATTAAAAATGGCATTGCTAAGAGAAAGAATAGGCATTTGCTTGAAACTGCTAGGGCTTTGTTGTTTCAAATGCACATCCACAAACACTTCTGGGCCGATTTAGTGTCTACAGCTTGTTTTTTAATTAATCAAATGTCCTCAATTATTCTGAATGGTGAGACTCCTTATCGTACTCTTTTCCCGACAAAATCTTTGTTTTCGATTGAACCCAAAATATTTGGTTGTACATATTTCGTTCGGGATGTGCGTCTCCAAGTTACAAAACTTGATCCTAAGTCATTAAAATGTATATTTCTTAATTACCCAAAAAAAATGTATATTTCTTGGGTATTTCCGTGTTCAGAAGGGATATAGGTGCTACTGTCCTAGCCTTGATAGGTATTTGGTATCAACTGATGTTACTTTCTGTGAAGATATCCCTTTTTCTCCACCCTTCAATCATACAGGCCAGGGGGAGGATGATGATATGTTAATCTATACAGTTACATCCACCACTTCTACTCCTAAACCACCTCTTCAGGTTTACTCTCGTAGGCAAAGTACTCCTGAGCCAACTCCTAATGCATGTCCTAAACTAGCTCCCTCGTCATCATATTCAATCTCAAGGGACGATCTTCCCATTGCCCTTCGTAAAGGTAAACATCAATGTACTTATCCCGTTTCTTCTTTTGTGTCTTATGATCATCTATCAATCTCCTCTTGTTCCTTTATTGCATCTATTGATTCTATATCCCTTCCTAAAACCATTCATGAAGCCTTGTCACATCCAGGGTGGCATAGTGCAATGGTAGAGGAGATGAATATCCTTGATCAGAATAATACTTAAGATTTGATACATTTACCTGCAGAAAAAAAGGCCATTGGTTGTAAATGGGTTTTTATTATTAAAGTAAATCCTGATGGATCAATTGCTCACTTAAAAGCTCGTCTTGTTGCTAAAGAATATGCTCAAACTTATGGAATAGATTATTCTGACACTTTTTCTCCTGTTGCTAAGTTAACATCTGTCAGGTTATTTATTTCCATGGCTGCAGTATATGATTGGCCTCTACATCAGTTAGATATCAAGAATGCTTTTTTGCATAGGGATCTTCAAGAAATTTATATAGAGCAACCTCTAGGGTTTGTTGCTCAGGGGGAGTCCGGAAAGGTTTGTCATCTTCGTAAGTCTTTGTATGGTTTGAAGCAGAGCCCCCATGCTTGGTTTGGAAAATTTAGCCAAGCAGTTGAGAAATTTGAGATGTAGAACAGCAAATCTGATCATTCTATTTTCTACAGACGATCTACAGCTGGTATTATTCAATTAGTACTATATGTGGATGATATTTTTATCATTGGCAATGATACTATAGGTATTTCGTCTCTCAAATCATTTCTTCAAAGTCAATTTCAAACAAAGGATTTAGGAATGTTGAAATATTTCTTGGGTGTTGAGGTAATGAGTAAGAAAGAAATTTTTCTATCACAACGAAAATATGTACTTGACTTATTGTTTGAAACAAAAAACTAGGGTGCTAAACCATGTAGTACACCAATTGAAGAGATTTGGAATTTTTCTTATTCTCTTGAACAAAAAATTATTACATTGACATATATATATATACAAAGGAAATCTAATAAAGGAAATAAAACCTACTAGTTTAATTCTGTCCTAGAAATTAGAAAGCAGAATCATAGGAAAAGATCACAACCGATCTCTCCTAAAAACAACTTTCCTAAAGATATAACTTTCTGTTGATATATATGTAATATTATTATGCTAGCTATAAGAATTAAATATTAGATAGGAGATTTTATTTTCTTTCCTAATATAGCATTCTTGTAAGTGTATATATATACTATGTCATTATGTAAAAAGATTAAGAAGAAGAGGAATAATAAACTAATCTCTTTCCTCCTTTGTTTCAAACATTCCTAAATCCTATAGTATATATTTCTTGGCGCGGTTTATTTTTGAAACCCTAGAACGCCATACAAGAGGTTTTTTCTTCGAAGGTAGTCGATACCACCCATCCCAAGAGGAGCACCACCCTTTTCCGACAGACCCTTTCTTCTCCGACCACCGGAAACCACGCGTGTGACTCACATGCACCACCTGAAGCTTTAGTCGGCCGTCGGCGCGTGAGGCGCGTGGGAACTGTTCCGGCCATCGTTTTTCGTGGGCTTTCCGCTGTCTTGCTCGCCCTTCTTTTCCGACGCCCTCCAACTGTTTTCCAGGTGATTTCGTTTCCTTTTAGGTTGCATCCAAGTGTTTTTGCTTTAGGTTGCGCTCATCACTTCCCTATATGTATTCATACGGGTTTGACAGTTTGTGTACGGGTACGGGTTTGAAAGCTTACGAACTATTCTATTTACTCTTCCTTCGAGGTTGTTTAAGTCTGTTGTCTTAATTGCTTGGGTTAACTGTTTGCATTATGGAAACTGATAAGAGAATTGCTGGAATTAGTACTGATAATCCTTCACTGCAAATCAGCCCTGTCAAGCTTGATGGGAACAATTACCTTGCTTGGTCACGGTCTTGTTTATTGTTTATCAAAGCTAGGGGAATGCAGGATTATATTACCGGTGTTAAAGTCAAACCAGTAGCAACCGATCCATTATTCCATCAGTGGGATTCTGAAAATTCCTTGGTAATGGCCTGGCTTATCAATTCCATGCAGCCCCATATTTCAAGAACATACTTACTGCTTGACACAGCAGCAAAGATATGGAATGCTGTAACCCTCACCTATTCACAAGTGGGAAAAGATGCTCAAATTTATGAGATTCGGAACAAGGTCCATGGGTTGAAGCAAGAAGAAATGATAATTTCTCAGTATTTTTCTGAGTTGAATGGTTTGTGGCAAGAACTTGACTATTATCAAGATTTTCAGGCATATTGTACCGGAGATGCAGTAAAGTTCCAAAAATTACTTGCAAAAGAAAGGGTATATGATTTTTTGGCTGGGTTAAACAATGAATTTGATCAGATCAGAGTTCATGTTCTCGGTAAGACACCTTTTCCTTCTCTTGAGGAGGCATATTCCTATGTTCAATAGGAAGAAAGCAGGCGTAGTGCCATGCTCTATATCCCGCAGGTTGAAAAGTCTGGTTTGGTAGCTGTTAGTGATTCATTTGAGCAGCTGAAGGCACATAGTTCTCATAAAGATCATTTACGATGTGATTATTGTGGGAAATCATGACATACTAAAGAGACTTGCTGGAAGCTACATGGACGTCCAATAAGAGGTCATGGAGGTAAACGGGTTAACTCTACTCGGACCAATTTTTCTGAAGCTATGGAGTCAACTCCTGAGATGACTCACTCTGGTTTTTTCTCTCCATATGAGATTCAGCATCTCAAGCTACTTTTGTCTCATCAAGAATTTTCTTCCAACGCCAAATCCAATTTTGTGCAATCAGGTAATGCTTTTTCTGCTACCCTTGATTTTAATTGTTGGATTATTGATTCTGGTGCGGATAGACACATGACGGGCTCCCCAAAAAATCATGTTGAATACTCACCGTGTTTAAAAAGAGATAATGTCCGAATAGCCAATGGTTCTTTCACCCCAGTATCTGGAACAGGTTCTGTTTTTTGTACTCCTCATATCGAACTATCCTCTATGCTTCATGTCCCTCAATTTCCTGTCAATCTCTTATCTGTCAGTGCACTTACAAAAAATCTCAACTGTAAAATTGAGTTTTTCTCTGATTATTGTGTCTTTCAGGATCTCCAAACAGGGAAGAGGATTGGCAGTGGTAGATTGCACGATGGCCTATATCTGTTGGAAGGGGGTCAAGGTTCGAGTCTTCAGCAAGCCTTTTTGGGGGAAATAAGGACGTTAATTAGGAAATATTGCAGTGGCACAGGTGTTTGAGCCATCCCTCTTTTTTAGTGTTACGCAAATTATTTCCTAGTTTGTTTTCAAAGACTCAGTCTGATTCTTTATTTTGTGATGCTTGCGAATATGCAAAACATTCTCGAAACTCTTATCCTTTGAGTAATAATAAAAGCAAGTCTCCTTTTATGACTATTCACTCTGATGTTTGGGGCCCTACTCAGGCTACTTCTTTGTCTGGTAGTCGATGGTTTGTCACTTTTATTGATTGCTGCACCAGGATGACTTGGGTATATCTACTTAAGGCTAAAAGTGATGTATTTTCCTGTTTTCAGTCTTTTCATAAAATGGTTTGCACTCAATTTGATGCTAAAATAAAGATTCTTAAGACTGATAATGGCACTGAATACATCAATAGCAGATTTGGTTCTTATTTGGAGTCGCATGGGATAATTCATCAGACTAGTTGTCCATATACAAGTGTACAGAATGGGGTAGCTGAAAGGAAGAATAGGCATCTTTTCGAAGTTGCTAGGTCGCTTATGTTTACCATGAATCTTCCTAAGCCTTACTGGGGGGATGCAATTCTAATTGCTACATATCTTATCAACCGAATGCCTCTTAGGGCCCTTGACTATCGGAGTCCTTTAGAAACCTTAAAAGGACAAAATACGTACTGTGTTCCTCTAAAGGTATTTGGATGCGTTTGTTTTGTTCATATTAAGGATGCTGGAAAATTAGATCCACGAGCCCTTAGGTGTGTGTTTATTAGGTATTCACCAACACAAAAGGGTTACAGATGCTATCATCCTCAATCACGGAAGTATTTTGTGAGTATGGATGTTACTTTCAGAGAGACTGAACCTTACTTCAGTCCAATCCAGTCATCTCTTCAGGGGGAGAATAATGCAAAGGAAGAGATAAGAGAAAATGATGGTCAGAAGGAGACTATTATCCAGGGGGAGAAAATTGGGTGTTTAGACAAACCTGATTTGAAGAGGTACTCAAGGAGAGACAAAGACAAGATAGAACCCTCCTCTTCTAGTGAGTTACCTCTTGATGATTTAGATAAACCTATTTCTCAAAGGAAAGGTGTCAGGGCCTGTACTAAACATCTCATTTCTAATTTTGTTTCCTTGATTCTTTGTCTCCCTCCTATAGAGCTTTTGCCTTATCCATTTCGTTTGTGTCTATTCCACAAGATTGGAAGGAAGCACTCAATGATCCAAAATGGAAAAGAGCAATGATTGAAGAAATGAAAGCCTTGACTAAGAATGAGACTTGGGAGCTTGTCGCCTCTCCACCTGGAAAGAAACTGGTAGGCTGTAAATGGGTGTTCACTATAAAACACAGAGCTGATGGATCAGTTGATAGGTTCAAAGCAAGATTGGTAGCTAAAGGATTCACTCAAACCTATGGAGTGGACTACCAGGAGACTTTTGCTCCAGTAGCTAAAATGAACACGATCAAAATCCCGTTATCATGTGCAGCCAACCTTGACTAGGATTTACAGCAATTTGATGTTAAAAATGCCTTTCTACATGGAGATTTAGAAGAAGAAGTGTTTATGGAGATCCCTCCTGGATTTGATAATGAAACAACACATGGGAAAGTATGCAGACTGAAAAAGGCCTTGTATAGATTAAAGCAATCTCCCAGAGTATGGTTCGACAGGTTCAGCAAAGCCATGATCTCCTTTGGCTATCAACAGAGTAATGCGGATCATACACTATTTATTAAACATAATGAGGGTAAAGTTACTATTCTCATAGTTTATGTTGATGATATAGTGATGACAGGAGATGATAAAGAGGAGATGGCTCGATTGAAGAAACTTTTGGCTCAGGAATTTGAAATCAAGGATCTAGGGAAACTGCAATATTTCCTAAGAATTGAAGTTGCTAGATCAAAGAAAGGTATCTTCATTTCTCAGAGAAAATATATTCTGGATCTCTTGGAAGAAACTAGCATGATGGGGTATAAACCAGTAGAATCTCCCATTGAAAACAACCACAAGCTGCAGGCTGGAGTTGGTGATTCAGTTGATTTAGGGAGATACCAGAGATTAGTAGGAAGACTGATATATCTCTCGCACACTAGACCGGACATTGCATATGTAGTCAGTCTAGTGAGTCAGTTTATGCATGATCCACGAGAATCCAACATGCAAGCAGTATTTCGCATCCTGAGATATCTGAAGTCTGCTCCTAGAAAAGGACCGCTGTTCGCCAAGCATGGTCACCTTCAGATAGAATGCTTTACAGATGCAGATTGGGCTGGATCTCTAAGTGATAGAAGGTCCACCACCGGTTATTGCACACTTATAGGAGGGAACCTTGTAACATGGAGGAGCAAGAAACAAAGTGTAGTTGCTCGATCAAGTGCTGAAGCAGAATACAGAGCTATGGCTCAAGGGGTTTGTGAGTTTCTGTGGTTACAGAAGGTATTGGAAGAATTAAATCTGTCGGATAAAGAAGCACCATCCTTGTATTGTGACAATAAAGCTGCTATCAGTATAGCACAAAATCCAGTTCAACATGATCGAACCAAGCATATAGAGATTGATCGACACTTCATCAAAGAGAAATTGACTGAGGGCATCTTGAGCTTACATCATGTGACATCCGATAAGCAACTGGCTGATGTATTTACTAAAGGGTTGTGTCACATGACCTATCATACTTTAGTTTGCAAGTTGGGCATGTGTGATATCTATGCTCCAACTTGAGGAGGAGTGTTGATATATATGTAATATTATTGTGCTAGCTGTAAGAATTAAATATTAAATAGGAGATTTCATTTTCTTTCCTAATATAGCATTCTTGTAAGTATATATATACACTATGTCATTATGTAAAAAGATTAAGAAGAGAAATAATAAACTAATCTCTTTCCTCCTAAATTCTTCACTTTCCTAATTTTAACTTTCCTAAAATATAAATATAGCTCTAACTTTTGAATCTTCAACACTCCCCCTCAAGCTGGAGGGTATATATCATATAATCCCAGCTTGCAAATAAAGTCTTCAAAGTTCAATCTAGGTAGAGCTTTGGTGAGGATGTCTACAGTTTGTTGCTTGGTAGGAATGTAGTTTAATTCAACAGTCTCACTAGTCACCTTCTCTGTGATGAAATGTCTGTCAATTTCAACGTGCTTAGTCCTGTCGTGATGCACTGGATTCTTTGCTATGCTGATAACTGCCTGATTATCACACTTCATCAGGATGGGAGATGAACTTATTTGTCCCAGTTCACTAAGAACCCTTTTTATCCAAATCACTTCACAAATTCCCTATGTCAGTGCTCTATATTCAGCTTCTGCACTACTTTTAGCTACCACTGATTGCTTCTTGCTCCTCCAAGTAACAAGGTTACCCCATACAAAAGAACAGCACCTAGAAGTTAACCGTCTGTCAGTGATGTTTCCTGCCCAATCTACATCTGAATAAATTTCAATATCACGATTTTCTGTCTTTCTAAAGAATAGACCTTTCCCTGGTATCATCTTCAGATATCTAAGGATCCTGTAGACTGCTTCCATGTGTTCTTCTGTAGGACTGTGCATGAATTGACTTACAACACTTACTGTAAAACCAATATCTGGTCGAGTGTGTGAAAGATAAATTAGGCGTCCAACAAGTCATTGATATCTCCCCTTGTCTACCGGTGTACTTTCTTTTCCAGTGCCAAGTTTCTTCTGACTATCCATAGGAGTTTCTACCGGTTTGCATCCAAGCATGCCGGTCTCCTTTAGGAGATCTAGAATATATTTCCTCTGAGAAACAACGATGCCTTTCCTTGATCTAGCTACTTCCATTCCAAGGAAATATTTAAGATTTCCAAGATCTTTAACTTCAAACTCTACTGACAAGTACTTCTTCAAATTCTGTAATTCCTCCTCATCATTTCCAGATATAACAATATCATCGACATAAACTATCAGTATAGCAATTTTCCCAGTGTGTGATCTCTTAACAAATAGTGTATGATCAGCTTGACCCTGTATGTATCCAAGTTTCAAAACAGCCTTTGTGAATCTATCAAACCAAGCTCGAGGAGATTGTTTAAGGCCGTACAAGGACTTCTTGAGTTTGCAAACTTGATTCTCTACCATATTTCCTTTGAAGCCAAGTGGGATTTCCATGTAAACTTCCTCTTCAAGGTCCCCATTGAGAAAGGCATTTTTTATGTCTAGTTGTTGCAAGCACCAATCTTGGTTGACGGCCAATGATAGAATAATTCTGATAGTGTTAAGCTTTGCAACAGGAGCAAAAGTTTCTAGATAGTCTATCCCATAGGATTGTGTAAATCCCCTAGCTACCAATCGGGCCTTGAATCTCTCAATTGATCCATCTACATTATACTTTATAGAGAAAAGCCACTTACACCCCACAGGCCTTTTCCCAATCGGCTGATCCGTGATAGTACATGTTCCATTCTTCTCTAATGCATCAATCTCATCTCGTACTGCCTTCTTCCACTCAAAATTTTGTAATGCCTCTTGTATTGTGCTGGGAACCTGAATATCATCAAGAGAAGTAGCAAATGATTTGTAAGATGATGATAGCCCTTCGTAAGTAACATAGTTGCCAATTGGATGACTTGTACACTGCCTAACACCCGTCCTCAATGCAATCGGCATGCTAGTGTCATCAATGCTAGGAATTCGCACATCTCCAGCCCTATCCGCACCTATGTTTTCTTTAAGTGGACTTGAAATTGAGTTAATATCTTGGCCACATACTGGTTGTGATTCACGCTCTATCTCCTGTCTTTTGTTCCTCCTGATGTAAACTTTACAATCCTTATTAGCAAGTTGTGGAGCCACAGAAGAAGAAACAGTGTTTGGTTGGACTAATGACTGAATATGCACGGGTGTAGACGAGTCTCGTGTAAAGTCAATGGGCACAAGCACAGGTTGAGAGGGATTTGATGACTCTGAGTGGACAACGGGTACATACTCAAGAAGGGACTCCCAATCTTGATGTTCATTTATGCTCTCCCCCTAAACATGAGATTTGGGATAGAATGACACATGTTCAAAGAACGAGACATCCATAGTGATGTAAAATCTTTTGTTTGTTGGAGAGTAACATTTATACCCTTTTTGAGTTGGAGAGTACCCTAGAAAAATGCACTTATTAGCTCGAGGATCAAATTTGCTACAATGTTGAGAATACACATGAACAAATGCCGTGCAACCAAATACCTTGAGTGGGAGATCAGATGACCCTGCATGGGTATGAGGAAAAGATTTTAAAAGAAGCTGACATGGAGATTGAAAAGTAAGGACTCTAGATGGCATACGATTGATCAAATAGGTAGCTGTGAGAATGGCTTCCCCCCAGAAATAATTTGGAACATTAGAGGAAAACATAAGACACCAGGAAACCTCTAAAAGATGTCTATTCTTACGTTCAGCCACCCCATTTTGTTGAGGGATGTCAACACAAGAACTTATGTGGATAATCTCATGGTTCTAAAGGTAGGTATTTAGACTACTAGTGAAGTATTCCCTAGCATTGTCTGGCTTGAGTATCTAAATTCTAGAATTAAATTGATTTCGAACCATAAGATTGAAGGTTTTAAAAATTTGCCCAACTTCTGACTTTTCTTTCATAAGGAATACCCAGGTTAACCGTGTATGATCATCAACAAATGTCACAAACCATCGAGTGCTAGAAATATTTGTTACCCGTGAGGATCCCCACACATCACTATGGATCAAAGAAAAAGCAGTGGAAGGTTTGTATGGAATTTGAGGATATACTGTTCAAGTATGCTTTGCAATCTGAAAAATTTCACAATGAAAAGATGCTGGACTTTTATTGGTAAATAATTTGAGAAACAATTTTGCAAGGTACACAAAGCTAGGATGACCGAGATGATAATGTAACAATATAATTTCACTATCTTTATTGGCATTAGAATTTGACACAAAATTGAAAAACTCTGACGGATTCTTAGATTAGACACAACTTGCTTGAACCTCTTGGCTTGAGGATCGACCACATGAGAGGAGATACAGTCCAGAGCACAATTCAGCACTGCCAATCATCTTCCCCGATTTCAAGTCCTAAAAAACACATAAGTTTGGATAAAATTTAGTAACACATTGAAGATCACGAGCCAATTTACTAATGGATAAAAGATTACAATCCAAGTTTGGAACATGGAGAACAGAGTTGAGATGCAACTCTTTAGTAAGTTGGATAGAACATGTCCCAGCAATTTTTGAATTTGAGCCATCAGCAATACGGACAGAAGAGTGATCATGACTTGACTTATAATTTTGGAGAAGAGTAGCATCTCTTGTCATGTGATCAGACGCACCAATGTCGACTATCCATGGCCTCATTCCTCCTTTGTTAACATTGAAGGTTGTATGTGAATCCGTTTGAGCAACCAAACCACTCCCGGTAATGCTACCAATGTCAACTTTACCAAACAGTTTTTTTAGCAAGTCCATTTGCTCTTTGTTGAATGGGCTAGGCTCATGAACAGGAGCTCTATCAGAGTTGGAAGCCACGTGTGCTTTGCTGTCCCTATCAAACCGTGGCTTTGATTTCCAATCAGCCGGTTTGCCATGGAGCTTCTAGCAAGTTTCCTTGTAATGGCCTGGTTTCTTACAATAATCACACCAAGGCCTTTCCCGTTTCTGACGATCTCCACCATTGTTGGATGATCGGACAGCAAGGGCAGATGCATCCAAAATTGAGGTAGGTTGTTCTTTAGATCCCATCATCACTTTCTTTCTACTTTCTTCACGCCTGACCTCTGAGAAAGCCTCCTTAATACTGGGCAATGGTTTAGTCCCCATAATTCAACCTCGAACATCATCCAATTCCCTGTTAAGTCCTAGGAAAAATTTGAACCACCTTTTTTGTTCCACAATCTTCTTGTAGGTTGCTGCATCTTCTGGACAATTCCATGAGTGAGTCTCAAATAAATCGAGTTGCTGCCAATACCGCGTGAGGGTGTCATAATATTGAGTAACGGATTGCTCTCCTTGGCGGAAGTCATGAAGTATAGATTCAACCTGAAATAACTCTGAAGTATTTTTAGAGCTGGAGTAAGTCTCTTTGGCCGCATCCCATATTTCCTTTGCTGTCCCAAAGAGCAAGAAGTTTTCACCTATGTTATTGTTCATGGAATTGATAAGCCATGACATGATCATACTATTTTCAATCTTCCACTTTCTGAAATTCAGATCTGTGATCTCTGGCATGGTTGCTGCTCCGGTGAGATATTCATCCTTTCCCTTACCACAAATGAACAGTAACACGGATTGTGACCATTGTAAATAATTATGGCCATTTAATTTGTGTCCTGTGATAAGAATAGGAGAAGAATCACCGTATCCAAGGCTGAAAATTTCATAATCGATTCATGATTCCGAGACCGTGATGTCAGATGTTTGTGATGAAGCCATTCCAGATTTTGGCACGCTTTGAATATTGCAAAGAAAATGATGTCACGAGGACAGAAACTAACCAGCAACTGATGTCCGTAGAAGAAGAGGGCTGGGAAAGAGATAAATACTAACCAGCGTGATGTATTTAAGAGGAGATGAATACTGACCAGGAGATGAAGGGCTGGCAGGAGATGAAAGACTGGCCGGAGAAGAATACTGACCAAGAGATGAATACTGACCAGCTGGCTGAAAGAGCACATCGTGACGCTAGAGTGTGAGTGTGAAAGGATCCGTGCAGTCGGAGCCCTAGCTAAGGTGGAGAAAGCAACGACAGAAACATGTCAAAGAGAATGGCTCTGATACCATGAAGAGATTTGGAATTTTTCTTATTCTCTCTTGAACAAAAAATTATTACATTTGACATATATATATATACAAAGGAAATCTAATAAAGGAAATAAAACCTACTAGTTTAATTCTATCCTAGAAATTAGAAAGCAGAATCATAGGAAAAGATCACAACCAATCTCTCCTAAAAACAACTTTCCTAAAGATATAACTTTCCTAAAATATAAATATAGCTCTAACTTTTGAATCTTCAACACCAATGATCCCTAATTTTCAACTGACAAAGGAGGGAGAGTTGTTTGAGGATCCTGAAAGATATAGATGGATGGTTGAAAAATTGAATTATCTTACAGTAACTCGACCAGATATTGCATATTCGATCAGTATTGTGAGTCGATACAAGTCATCTCCAACAGTTGATCATTAAGCTACTGTAAAGCAAATCTTGTGTTATTTAAAGGGAGCACCTAGACGTAGTATCCTGTATAAGAATCATGGTCACACTAGTATTGAGTGTTTTATAGATGCTGGTTGGGCAGGATGTAAGGAGGACAAGAGATCCACTTCAGGGTATTGTGTTTTCGTTGGTGGAAATTTGGTTTCATGAAAAAGTAATAAACAGAAGGTTGTATCTTGATCTAGTGTAGAATCATAATATAGAGCTATGGCATAATTAGTATGTAAAGTAATATAGATGTATCAGCTCCTAAATGAAGTCGGGATGAACATCTCACTTCCTGTGAAACTATGGTGTAATAACCAAGCTGCTCTTTATATTGCCTCGAATCCCGTGTTCCATGAATGAACTAAACACATTGAGATTGATTGTCATTTTGTTCGAAAGAAGATTCAGCAAGGGTTAATTTCTATAGGATTTGTGAAAACTGAAGAACAATTAGGAGATCTTCTTACAAAGGCTCTAAACAGGGCTTGAGTTGACTATCTGTGTAACAAGCTGAGCATGATTAATATCTATGCTCCAACTTAAGGAGGACTGTTATAGGATGTAAATTATATATTAGTGTTAAATTAGGATATTGTTATATATTAGTTTTAAAATAGAACTTAATATATTTAGTTTCCTTTTTTAGTTTATTAGAACTTGTATATATATATGTAACCTATGGATCAATAACGCATATATAATTTTCTCTCTTTTCCTTACAATTACACTTCCCAAAAGAAGCTAGATTGTGTTCCATTATAAATGATGGAAATTGGGAGTGGCCATTTGGCGACTTACGGAATCAGGAAAAAGGGGAGTTAAGAGATGCTTGTGCCCCAAAAGTGTAGTGTGAGGACAGATTCTTACAAAAATAAAACCATCTCAAAAATTCCCAATCAATCTCGCCTATTGTTTTCTTCTACAACAGAGCAATAAGGTATGCTGGTTTTCTTTTGTGGGGAGCAAGAGGCTGCCACCCAGATTTGCTTTCTTTCTATGGTTGGTCACCCAACAGAAACTTACAACATTGAATAAGTTAGTCAGTCAGGGGATTATTGACTCAAAATGTGTGTTTTTTGTGTAAGGAAGAAATAGAGTCACATTACAACTTATTTCTCAAGTTTCTTTTGTGAGACAGATATGAGTAAAGTTAAAAGAAGCTCTACCAAGTGCACCTGTGCTACCATTCTAAGCTGCAAATATTCATGACCTTTCAACACACTGGGTCCTAAATTAACAGCTCCCTAGAAGTTGATTTGTGGGTTTGTCATCTATTACGTGTGGAGGGAAAGGAATGAGAAGAGATTAGGATTAAGCTTACATACAGCTGCAGATATTTCTCGCACTATTCTTTTTTATTTTTTTGCAAGCAACAGCTCTTCTTGATTGTATAGTCTAGATCTCGATCCCTGTACCATTTTATATTTCTTATTGGCACTTTGATCTAGGTCACCCTAGGAGTTTTTTTTCTCACCTTGTTTTGTCCTTTTGGCTTTGCTTATCCTTGTATATTCTCTTTTATCAATGAAAATATAAAATATTTGACCTTTCATCCAAAAAAAAAAAAAACTTATCACCTGGAAATCCAAGGTTTTTTTAACATATGGTCCAGATATGATAACTCTCAAAGGCCAAGTAATATGTTTCGCCAGTCCTTTAACCTTCTGTCCTGTGTATCTCAATTAATACTGCTGTCCTTCACCTTTGATTTTGTTGGTGAAGGACATGTACAAGAGGAGACTTAAGGGTCTAAAAGATGTTCATGATTTGGTGGGTCGAAGTAGTGAAGAGGATGTCAAAGCAGCAGACACAGTTAGTGGGGCAGCTACTGATAGCTACCGGAGGCCAAGAGGCAGGCCTGTGGGTCTATTAAAGGCCCAGGGTGTTTAAGCAGAGAAGCACAAGAGTCGATACTGAATATTTTATCTTCTGTAGTTATTTTATTGAGAACACTAGTCAGTTATACAAGCTGGCATAGCTTGTTATAGCTATACCTTCTAGAGGCATCTAAAGAAGGATACTTGAGTCACTAGCTTTAGCTACTAAGTATAAATAATAGAGTAGAGCAGCTTGGTGATTTCATCAGCTACTCATTAACATCCATGCACATCTCCAGACTCAAACCCTTATATACACTCATTCACCACCATCATACACACCCATACACATCCACATAACAGACCCATAGGTATACACATTCACCAATACATATTTTTAATTCCTAGATTAAGTTACATTGTAAATATCGTTGCAGTGGAGATAAGACGTTACTCTCTCTCTTTGGCTAATCTGTTCGAGCTATTGTTCAATTTCATTTTGTTTTCTTTGTTAGTAGATCCTATCAGGGGTTGTCCTCAATCTTCTTACTGTTGACAAGTGTATTTGCTCAATCTTCACAAATCATCTCTAGCCCCACACTTTCAAATTCCAGGCCATCTCTTTAACGATCAATTGATAGATGGATAGCTTCTCCTCTATTTGAATCAGACAAGGTATCACCTTACACAACACTAATCTGTTCGAGCTATTGTTCAATTTCAGTGCACTTTGATTTTCCAACCATCATACTGACAAGAACAATAAGTGTCCTAGATTTGAAAAATGAATAAATAAGGTCAATAGACCTCTTCTCACACTAAATTATTTAAAGTTCAGTCTCATTCAAATAGCAACAAATACAACTAAAGAACTTGGATGGATGGTACACAATGGTAAGCTGCAGAGCAAGATTCTAAAATTCCAAGTAAGATGCAGTGGACATAAATTAAAATGTGACAATTGATTGTATTTGTAAGAGCTTCTGGTGATCTAAAGAAGCTCCTTCATGCCCTTTTCAAATGCTCTGACTCAATAGCAAACTCCTTATTACCAAACACATCCTTTCCATTCATAGAAACCATTTTGGAGTAACTAGCATTTTCCTTTTTAACATGTTTCTAACATCTTCACAAAATGCAGCAAAGAAAAATATATTAGCTAGTTTCTTAGAGCACCTTCAATGCATAGAAGAGTGATCAGACTAATATTTGTGGTTGCATTAGGTGAATTTCAGTACCCAAAGTTTTACATGATATTACCTAGTTCCAGATTATTGAAAACATCTTTATCATAGCTTGGAATCATTTTATCATAAGAGCTGTTGGCATTTTTATCATTGCTTAGTAGCATTATATTGTCAAAATCGTTGGCATTGGAAAATGATATTATTTCGATAAGCAAAAAAGTAAACATATGTTGACTGGATGGTTATATTTGACATGGAATGGCAAGATGATAAGGAGCAGAAGAACATTTGTGAATACCTTCTTAACGCTTCTGGCAAACGCCTGTGGCTCATCCATTGCTCAACATCACGGCGTCTTAATGACATTTCCAACCTCCTAGAAGAGAGAAACAAAAAAGATCATGGTTAGTTGATCTTTTTTGCATCACAACAGAAAGTGATTCATTTATATAAATAAATAATTTCCTTCTCAAAAGTTCTCAAAAACCATCATTTGAATGACCAATATAACTCTTGTCCAGGAAAATGGATATAACTACCATGAAAGAAATAGGGGACATGCAAAAGCACAAGGAAATAGATGATTGGGCTTGATCCACCTCTAAATCTTTGGATCTTGCAGGTGATACAACTCCCAGGGTTGCTAAACCTGTGTTGAGGATATATAGATGTAGGCTTGCCACATCAAAGTAGTGAAGATAGTTGTGTAGATAGTTTTGTTGTGTGCATGTGTGTCGTTGTGGGATTTGTGTTCAGCTTGTGTTGTTCTGAAGTGTAGTGTTGTGTTCATTTACATGTTGTTGGTTGTGCTGTGAGTGTTGGAGTGTTGTTGTATTGTATTATATTTGGGTGTATCTGTAGTGACAGTTGTGTAAATAAGAGTGGTATTAGTTGTGGGTTATAAGTCTAGTGGTTAAATGTCTAGAGTTGTCCGAAATGTTTCAAAAGGGACATATAAATAGAAGTCAGTTAGTTTGGGAAGACAGTTAGAAAGAAAGATACCCAAAAAAGGAAACAGAAAACCCTAACAGAGAAGTTTCCTTGTGGAAGTGCTGCTTCTCTCACATGTGATTAGCTTGTTGGCATCTCCTGAGGTTAGTTTATTGTTCATTCATTAGATCCATTCTTTTCATTGTTTTGTGAACCTATGGTCATATCAATAGGAAATCCTTGTTAGATCTTATTAGTTATTATTTATTCTGATATTATTTTGTTTTTATTTAACTTTTATTTTTATTTTTTTTTAGTTGGGCAGTTAAGGAATAAATTAGATTATACCAGATTTGATAGATATCAGATTTGGTCAGAGGTTGTTAAGATTTATTGTAGTCCTTTGCTTGGGATGAACTCTGTATATATTGTGACCAAATTCAAATAAATAAAGGTGAGTTTTTCCTCTACAGTTCATATTATAGAATATTCCTTTATGGTATCAGAGCTCCAATTGATCCGCTTCAACCAGAGTTAATTCAATATGGCCAAGCCCACACAAAAGTCACAAGTGACCCATGGAACAAAACTAAAGTTTGGAACCTATGTGATGGATGACAGCCCCATTGATTCTTGAAACTCAGCACCTTCCATGACAGACCATCACATATTGCAGATCACACAACACAAGTTTAATGGAACAAATTTGCCGGAATGGTTTCAATCCATTAAACTAGTGATTCGTGGTCAAGGAAAGTTAGGATATCTCATTGGTACACCAAGGCACCCAAAGGTAGAACGGCTGAATTTTTTGGATAATCCATAATTTATTAATCTAAAAACAATTTACATCCGTCAAAGACGGTTAGAATTGCAATTACAACACTAAGACCAAACTCATAGGTATTGGTATAATGAACACTCTACCAAATTATATCCTACAGACATAAGATCTGATCTGGTTAGCTAAACGAATAATACTAAGAGGGCTACTTCCAAGTCAGGCTTTGTTGCATGTTCTCCATATGCAATAGACTACAGCTACAAGACTTGCTCTCTATGTCTGATGGAGTTTGGCGGCTCATTGAGCTGTTGCTATCAGTGTGGTTCTAACGCCCAGCCAATCTCTAAATGAGGGAGGGCACTAGGCAAAGTCGCATACTTAAGATGAGAAACCGCAATTGAAGAATAGGTGTGAGCGATCTTCTGTTCCCTATTGACATAGGAAACATGTTGAAGATGTAGTTATTCCCCATGCGGTCAATTTGTCAAGGGTAGAAAGTTTTCCCAGCCAGGCTATCCATAATATGAAGGAGTGACTTGGCAGGTTAGACTTGTTCCATATAACTTTATACCAAGGGACGGTTAATCCTTTTGGTTTAAGGAAAGAATATCCATTCTTGATGGTATACTCCCCTGATGTGGTATGGATCAATCGAAGTTGATCAGGGGTTAAGTCATTTGGTTAGATGTGGTTGGGAATGTGGATAGCTGACCAAGGCGGATTATCCAGTAGCTGCCATGTGTTGTTATCCACTATTGAGCAAAGCTTGGCCATCATTGAGATACTTGAGCTTCTAATTTGTCATGAGCTGAACAAACTGTCTAGAGGTGTCATAGGTAACCAGAAGTCTAACTAAACAAAGATGGATAGGCCATCTCTTAGTTGCCATTGAAAGCTGCTACGTACTAGGGGTCGTAGCTTTAGGAGCTTCTTCTAAGTCCGAGAACATGCAGTTGGAGCTCGTGATGACCAAAAGCTTTTGCCCTTCAGTAATGTTGACTGTACCCATTCGGGTCATAGGCTTTAGACTCCACTTTTGCATAGATGCCAAATGTGTTTTAGTTGTAAGGCCTTGTTCCATAGATGGAGGTTAGGGATCCCTAGGCCACCGCATTTGATTGGCTTGCAAACTTCCTCCCACCAGACTTTGGCTTTTGAATTTGTGTGCAGGTTTCCACTCCATAAGAAGTTCCTGAGATGTTCTATCTTGGCCGTTATATTCTTAGGAAGTAAAAAGATGGAACTCCAGTAGACCTGCATGGAAAAGAAGACGAATTTGACTAGCTGTAGTCGGCCTGCATAAGATAGGAACTTAGACGTCCATGAGGTGATACGAGCAAGGATTCTTTCCACCAAGGCGTCACAATCCTCTGTTTTGAGCTTCGTGGAGAGGAGTGGTACTCCTAAGTACCGCACTAGGAGACTGCCTCTTGGTATTAGGTGACTTGCAAGATATGATGTTTGATCCTAATGGGAACATTTGAGAAGAAGATGGAACTTCTGGAGCTGTTAGCCACGAGGCCCAAGAGCACTTGGTACTGTTGGAGGGCATCACTTATTAAGGATATGGACGCAACATTACCCTTTGCAAAGATTAGGAGATCGTCTGCGAAACAAACATGGGTTAAACACTCAGATTTGCATCTCCAATGAGGGGAGAAAGCAAGGTTGGAGATGAGCATCGAAGTAGGGTGGAGACAACTTCCATGCTCGCGAAGAATAAATATGAAGAGATTAGGTCCCCTTGCCTTAGGCCTCGCTTGCTTGAAAAGTAGCCCGCCAACTCTATTGATGTTGATAAAGAACTTTATTGTGGAGATACATTGTTCTATGAGGGTATAGAAGTGAAGGGGAACCTGCATGGCCTTGAGCACTTCGAGTATGAAATCCCATCTTATAGAATCCTAAGCCTTCTGAAGGTTTACCTTAAGTGTGCAACGGGGAGCTCCTTTTTGTGTTTGGTGGCCGGCCATCAATTCTTAGGCAATGAATATGTTGTCAATGATTTTACGCCCTGGAAGGTCTACCTTAAGTGTGTAACGGGGAGCTCCTTTTTGTGTTTGGTAGCCAGCCATCAATTCTTGGGCAATGAATATGTTGTCAGTGATTTTATGCCCTGGAATGAAGGCAGCTTATTCCCTCCCAATCAAAGAAGGTACGACCTTCTTAAGTCGGGTAGCAAGTACTTTGGAAATAGCTTTGTAAAGAACGTTGCAGCATGCAATGGGTCTAAACTCTCATAGATTGGAAGGGTTGGGAATCTTTAGGACAAATGTGAGAATGCTAGAGTTTATCTCTTTAAGTAGATGCCCTAAGTTCAGAAACTCTTTGATGGTGGAAGAGAGGTCTTTCTTGATTATCTCCCATGTGTCCTTGAAGAAGTGAGTTGTATACCCATCTAGGCTAGGAGCTTTCTCATTTGCTAGTGAAAAGAATCCCCATTTGATTTCCACATTCGAGTATGGCGCCTACAATTCCTCCTTCTGCTGATCATTCAGTCTCTAGGTTACAAGGTTATGAATCTCCTCCAGGTTTACTGGAGGGTGTGCTTTGCCATAGAGTAGTTGGAAATGCATGACAGCTAGGTCTCTAACCTCCTCTTCGCCTACTGCTTCACTACCATCTTCTTATCTAATATGATATAGGTTACTTCTATTGTGATGGTTCCACATAGCTTGGTGAAAGAAAAATGTTCTTGTCTTCAAGCTTTAGCCAGTTTATTCTTGACTTCCGCTTGTAGAAACACTCTTTAGCGTTCTTTAATAAATAGTATTCTCAAAAAGCTGTCCTCTCGGCTTCCATTTGGGATGTATCGCTGGAACCATGGATATTAGATTGCAATTGGTGGAGGGTGTGCTTAGCTTCTTGTACTCGGTTAGACAAGTGGGAGAACTTGTGTGATTGAGGTGTCTTAGTTCATCCTTGAGCAATTTGAGCTTACTTACTACCTGGAACATCTTAGAATCGGCTACCTCCGTTCTCCATATGTTGGAGACTATGTCCTTGAAACTTGCATGTTGGATCTAAAAGTTGAAGAATTTGAATGGTGACTTCCTTAGCCTCGGGATGGTGTCTATGGATGTGATGGATAATGAGTGATCTGAGAGGAGGGGAGGCAGGAACTTGGCATAGGCTCTTAGGCATGTTTGCAACCAATAGTGATTGATTAAGACGCGATCTAGCTTCCTCTATGGGGTTGTGTTCTTGACGATTACTCCACGTGAAGAAGTCACCCATGTACCTTAGGTCCTCAAGCTTAACATTAGTTAAGCATGTTTGAAGATCTGTCATTGCTACTGTCATGCGGCCTCGTCCACCTTGCTTCTCGGAGGGGCTTTTGGTTTTGTTGAAGTCACCAAGTACCAGCCATGGGTGAGTGGTTAAGGCCAGGGCTAGGTCCTCTAGACGTCTCCCTAACAACTTTCTTTCTCCATCTTTGTTAGCACCGTAGATGAAAGTCACATGTAATCGGGTATTGGTGCTACGATAGGTTGCTATGCAATGTGAAAGTTTGGCGGTTTCCTTGACAATACTAATATCCCATTCTCTCGGTTGCCATGCTACCCATATATGCATGGGGGCTACTTGGTTGATGGCAACTTGCCATTGTGGGCCTAAACATTGCAGTACTATTGCTGCATTGGTGGTGTTAACTTTAGTTTCTAGAATCCCTATCAGGGATGTCTTATTGCTGCCACACTCCTTCCTAATTTCTGCTACTTTAAGAGGGTCATTGAGCCCTCTGATGTTCCACACTGCTATGTTCATGAGTGTGACTAGGTGGACCTGTTAGCACCTAATTGAAGGTGCGGTGCCACTTCCTCTGTTTCTTCTTCCGCCTTCTAGAAGAGCTGGAGCCTCTGTTACTCTTGAGGTTGCTATTTAGGGTTCTTAATGCTTAGTTGAGGAGCTTGCAAAGTGGAGTGTTGTCATTTTCATTGTCATCGTTGTCCCCTGTGTTGCCTGTCTCTATTGGGGATGGGTTGGGTGCTGGAGACTTGCAAGGGAGCTTGCCGTGACTGGATAGTTCTTAGGCTATCAGATAGGTCTGGTCTTAAGTGGGGGCATTCAAGGAATGTTTTTCGCTCCTAACATGTCCGTGTCATTCTCTTCAAGGTTGAGGGCTAGAGATGGATAGCTTTGTGTTGCTTCATCCAGCACTTGGGTTAGGATATCCCTCGCCTGATCATGGGATGTTGCAGACACGAGATGATCATGGTTAGGCTGCATTTGGGCCTCCTCGGTGTTCTCCGTGTAGGTTGTGGGAGGAGTATCCGTGGCTCTCTTCTACTTGAACTTGGCCCCGTGATTAGCTTGTGTCCATTGGTCTTCTGATGGTTTGGAAGTGCCCTCTGAAGTGTGTTATGCCAGTTTTGTTGTTGTAGGGTAGGTATGGCCAAATACCTTGCATTGTTGCACCAAAGGGGGGATCCATTGGTAATCGACTTGGATAGTAGCCAAGGACCATCATACCTCTCCACTTCAATTTGTGTGTTCAACTCCCTTCTTCCATCAATCTAAACGAGGACACGAGCTTAGTTGGGACATTGTCTAGTGGCCATAAGGGTATCAGCCTTCATAAGCGAACCCACTCCGCTTGCTATGTGGCTTATCCCCTCGGCACAAAGGAGTTCGCATGGGATGCGGCTGAACATGGCCCATTCTGGAACATGGGTGGGTTGGGGTTTATCGAGCAACATTCCTCTCCTCCACCATTGACAGATTGGATATCATTTGGAGAAGAACCAAACTTTTTCCAGAACTGGGGTGATGTCTCTATCCTTGTCGAACTGGAAGCAATAGAAACCTTTCGGATTATCTAGGACACTTAGAAGGCCATATTCCTTCCACAACTTGAAGGCTATGGCGTGGACTAGAGAGAAGGGTATTTTGCACCCTATGAAATACCCTACAAGAGTGGACTTCCAATAGGCAGCTCCCTCGTCCTCAATTGTCTTTGGGATCCTAACTTTAGGAACGCTAGTGGTGGTTGCCAATGGGATGAAGCAAAGGGTGAAGTCCGGTGTTGCCGAAGAGGCTTGGTGGAGACAAGCATTGGCATATGATTTAGCCGACGTAGGGTGGGGTGGGGGCTGCTTTTCCTTATGGGTTTGCAG
Organism: Laguncularia racemosa; assembly: GCA_037954665.1. Taxonomy (NCBI): domain Eukaryota; kingdom Viridiplantae; phylum Streptophyta; class Magnoliopsida; order Myrtales; family Combretaceae; genus Laguncularia; species Laguncularia racemosa. The sequence continues at coordinate 1,923,381 of JBBMOL010000037.1, forward strand.
GACAGTATGGTGAGGGTGTTGATTTGCAACTTCCAAAACGGTTTTACCAAAAGAGGAAATGCCTATAGTCTAGGCACTGGCAAGTGGGACAAAGGGATAGCTGGGTTTAGCAGGGGGAGTGCTCAAAGTAGCAGCTGGATTGCCTGCTACATCAGGGGCGCAAGGCTCTAAACTTCCGCTTTTGGATGGGTCAAAGCTGTCTTTTCCTAGAGGGTTAAAAGGTGCCCTTACTTTTTCTTTATTTGGGTGCCTAGGGAGTGCTATCCTTGGGGAGGAGTCAAGTGGGCTATTGCTCGGTTTTCCTAGGAACTGTGGGGCAAGTGATTGCCCAAGGTTCTCCGATGACCGGAATGGGTGTTTCCGACCGCACCGTGGGGCTAGTGGGAGTCGTCTACCATCATTTCCAGAAATTACTGAGGTGGGTGGGTTTCTAAGGGGGGGGGGGGGGGGGGGGGGGGGGGGGGTGGGTTTGTATCCTAAGGGAAGTGATCTTTTGGGGGTCAAGTAGGGGGGGTTTAGAGAGAGGTGGGAGCATTTTCTCTCTCTCTTGTCTAGAAGTATTTTTCTTCTTCAGTTTCAAATTTTCATGTGACTAAGACCAAATGCTCTCTTCTTTCTCCTCCCCACACACTTCCCTATACAATCTTACCCGTAGAAACCTTAGGAACCACCATAACCAACCCCTTGCCTAGTTCAGTAGCTTATAAAACCATTTACCAATATACCAACCGCCATGGCAACTCCGGCCAAGGAAGTGGCGCCGGACGACAACGAACAATGCCACCAGTAGTGGCCTACCATCATCGGGAGTGCAAGATCAATCTGCTCACCAGGGGGCGAGCACGGATTCTGAGGTGGCATTTAATGTCACCCCAAAAGTGGCAAGTCACAGCCCTGCTTTTCCAACTAGGAAAGGTAAAGGACAAACCATAGCTAAGAAAGGCAATGTGGAGCCTTGTGCCCACACAGACGATAGCAGGCTTAATACTTGCAACCGGTGCCCCACAAACACCAAATTAGCCAAACATCCTAGCCACGTCCCACTTGTCTTCCAAAGTAATCCCATTTCTGGAAATTCTGCATTGGAAAGAGACAAAGCATTTTCCGAGACCCTTGAGGAGGCTAACCGGATTCCACCAAGCAATGGTCACCCACCTGTATAGACGACTCCGGCCGCCAGAACATATGCTCAAACATGCAGCTCCAAGGCGGAGGACGACACACCGATGTTTTCCCTTTGCAATACGTACTGCCGGCCGCAAAGGGCCCTTCCTCAACAGTGCACATACCCAAGGCAATAGGGGACCTAGGGGCAGCATTTTGGAACAACACCCTTGTGGGCTACTTCCTTGGCCGCAAGCTACCATATTCCTTAGTCCAATCCATTGCCTTCAAACTCTGGAAGGAATACAGCCTTGTGGATGTACTAGGCAGCTTGGAAGGTTTCTTCTACTTCCGGTTTGGTGGGGAGAGTGACACAACACTTGTCTTGGAGAAGACATGGCACTTCGCCCAACGCTTTCTCATCCTACAGAAATGGAGGAAAGGCATGCCACTAGACAAGGTGCAACCCACCAACATTCCCGTGTGGGCCACTTTCTCGCGAATCCCATGCGAATACTTAGGGGCGGAAGGCTTGAGCCACATAGTCAGTGGCGTGGGAGTGCCACTCAAGGCCGACATTTTTACAGCTAGGAGGCAACGGGCAAACCATACACAGGTGCTAGTGGAAATTGATGCGCGTGAAGACCTGGTCACCCAAGTAAGGGTAGAGGGTGAGAATGGCGTGGTTGCCAAAGTCCAGGTGGAATACCAGTGGTTGCCTCCACGTTGTGAGAGATGCAAAGTGTTCAGGCATAAATGCCAACTCGCACAAACCACTCAAAGGAAGGAGGATGAGACTACGAATGTGGAGGGTAGCCAGGTTGCCCCACAAGCAACTGCTGGCCAGAAAGTGCTGCGGTGTGAGGAGAAGGTTAGGCAAGATTCATTCACTGACCACCAACAGTATCCCAGCAGAGCAACAAGCATGACGCCTTCTAAGGGCAAAACAGTAGCCAGAGGAGCGGCACTACATGGTGGGTATGTGATACCAATGAAAGAAGCCAGCACTGCCTAGGAGCTTGTAGACGACCCCGGCAATCTGAGGAGAACAATGGTTGAGCGGATGGAGGTGGACAGTGGATGTAAGGTACCAGGTTTGAAGGCTGCAGCAGCCCCGGTGGGAGCAGAAACACCCCTGGCAGCGATTGAGGCGCCTATTTCCCCTAGCTGTGTGACAAATATGCCAATGGCCGGTCAGGGAGGAGACGAGGCAGATGGGGGTGATGATTTTGAGAACACCCCACTCAACAAATTATTAGTTCACATGAACCAAATGTCGGGAACTTAACCCATGGCCAACAAAAGTTCTAGCTCCTCTATTCGCCAGAAGAAGAAGCAGCGCAAGAGGAGTCGAAATTTCACCTAATTGTATTGTATTCACATCTCCATGTCAGTGGCAGCATGGAATGTAAGGGGCTTAAATGACCCCATTAAAATTTCAGAGGTTAGGAAGTTGTGTGCTATACATAGCATTAGCTTGATTGGCTTATTGGAAGCTAAAGTGAGTACAGCAAATGAGGATTCCATCAAGAATAGGTTGGGTCAACATTGGCAAGTATGGGTTAACTCCATGGCACGGAAGTGCATCTGGATTGCTTGGCAACCAAGGGAGTGGAATATATGTGTGGAAAAGGAACACATACAATTCCTACATTGCACCGTGACAAACTTGAGAGCGAACAGTAATATTGCAATCACTTTTGTCTATGGATCTAATAATGATAGAAAACGCAAGGAGCTATGGTTAAATCTCGAGGTGTTGGCCCAAGCTATAGGCGATAGACTGTGGCTGGTCATTGGGGGTTTCAACACAACTCGCCTAGCCACAGAGAAAGAAGGAGGCCAAGCATCAGTCACAGAGGCAATGTTGGAGTTCCAGAGATGCCTAGCTAAAGTGGAGGTGGAGGACTTGAGATATTCTGGGGATTTCTTTACATAGACCAATAAACAGCAGCAGGCGCCTATCCTTAGAAAGCTTGATCGGGCCATGGTCAATCTACCTTGGATGAATTTGCATCCGAATGCTCATGCCCAATTCCTTCCACCTATCATATCCAATCACTCACTAGTTGTGGTCCGTATGGAATATGGATTGAGGGCTAGAAGGAGCCCTTTCAAATTTTTCAATCATTGGGCAGACCATGAAGGTTTCAATGACCTAGTTAGCACCATATGGAGGAGGGATATCCAGGGCTCCCATATGTTTCAGGTAGTACAGAAATTAAAGCTCGTTAAGGAGGGGCTCAAAAGCTTAAACAGAACTGAATTCTCCAACATATCGCTAAGAGTACAAGAGGTGAAGCGACGGTTGGTACAAGTGCAAGAAGCCATACATGAGGCTGGGGACACAAACCGGTTGGAAGAGGAGCGGATAGCCTCCAAGGAGTATTACACTCTAAGGGGGGCGAAGGAGAGCTTCTTCAAATAGAAGTCTAGGACAAAATGGTTGGAGTTGGGGGACAAAAATACAGCTTATTTCCACAAAGCCATGAAGAATCTTCACAACTAAAGCTCCATACACAGACTGGCCCGTGAGGATGGCAGTGAGGTGGCCGAGGAAGAGGAGGTTGGGCAAGAGATACTCCATTACTTCCAACACTTGTATGACCCACCTACATCTCCTACCACTACTGTCGACGTGGGGAGTTTGACACCACGGACTCTAACTGACCAACAACAACTTGGCCTCTTTGCTGAATTCTCAAATGAGGAGATAAAGTGAGGATTCACATCGCAAGCGAATGGAAAGGCTCTTGGCCTAAATGGATTCTCTGCTCTGTTTTTCAAGAAAGCCTGGGACATTATAGGTGAGGACTTGATTATTGCCACTAGAGAGTTCATGACATCAGGGCATCTACTGAAAGAGATAAACAACATGGCCATTACTCTAGTACCCAAAGTGGCCAACCCTACTAGACTGGGGGACTTCAGGCCAATCGCATGCTACAATGTCATTTATAAGGCGATATCCAAGGTGCTTGCAGCAAGGATGAAATCGATATTGCCTTCCCTAGTTGGGCGAAAACAGGCGGCTTTTGTCCCCGGTAGGAAGATATCTGATAGTATCTTCTTGGCTCAAGAACTCATGGCAAATTACCACGCCAAAGTAGGAGCTCCTCGCTATACGATGAAGGTGGACCTCCAGAAAGCCTATGACACAGTGACGTGGGATTTTGTTCTAGGGGTTCTGTCGGCTATGCACTTTCCTCCCCACTTCTGCAGGCTTATTAGTCAATGCATATCAACGCCAAAATACTTTGTCAATATCAATGGGGAACTGGTGGGTTTCTTTGCAAGCAAAAGGGGCTTAAGGCAAGGGGACCCTTTCTCTCCTTACCTATTCGTCCTTTGTATGGAAATCCTCTCCATGCGATTGAGACAACTAATCCGGCATCCGGGGTATTCACTTCATTGGAGATGCCAGAATGAACGCCTAACCCATCTCTGTTTTGCAGATGACCTCCTCATATTTGCCAAAGGGAACAAGGAATCTATTTCCTTGGTACGACAAACCTTACAGGACTTCCAGGCCATCTCGAGTTTGGCAATAAATAACCACAAGAGCAGTATTTTCTTTTCTCAGATCCCAGCAAGTATAAAGGAGGCCATAATCCAGTGCACCCAATTCAGTGAAGGCAAGCTACCTGCACGATACCTAGGGGTTCCCCTCATATCATCGAAGCTCAAAAGACAGGACTGTGAAATGCTAGTGGAACGCACCTTGACTCGAATCACCTCGTGGACAGCAAAGTACTTGTCCTATGCGGGTAGGCTTCGATTAATCAGATCTGTCCTTTTCTCCATGCAAGTCTACTGGTGCTCCATCTTCATCCTTCCTAAGTCGGTTGTCTCAAAAATAGAACAACTACTTAGGAATTTCCTCTAGAGTGGCAACCCACACATATTCACTAGAGCCAAGGTCAAATGGGTTGAAGTGTGTCAACCAAAAGGAAGTAGTGGCCTAAGATTACTGGATATTCATCTGTGGAACAAAGCCATCCAAATCAAGTACATATGGAGACTCTGCAAGGAGGGAACAAAGAGCTTATGGCCGGAATGGGTTCATTCCACTCTACTCAAGGGAAGGAATTTTTGGTCTTCCAAGGCACCAGCCGTCTGTTCATGAACATGGAAGAAATTACTCAAGCTGATAGGCTTGGTTAGATCTTCCTTCTATTGGGAACCAAATAATGGCCTTGAAATTTCGCTATGGGCAGACTTTTGGCTCTCGACAGGACCTCTGGATACCTTGTTTAGTGCTCGAGTCATGCACAGCACAGGATTTCTAGACAACACGAGGCTATGCTCCATAATGAATGGAAACGAATGGTGTCTCCCGGAGGGCCCACCGTGGAATAGTTTTAGCATCCCCCCCTCCATCAAACCGAATGGTACAGAGTCGGACCGACTTCAATGGAAACACTCAAGATCTGGAAAGTACACCATTTAGAGTGGTTATGGTTTCCTTAACCCTCCACGACCTAGAGTACCTTGGCAAAGAGTAGTATGGAATAAAACCTCCCTCCCTAGACACGCCTTCATACTATGGTTGGCTTGGTTAAGGAAACTATCCACCCTTGATAGGGTACACCGCTGAGGACTAGTGCAGTCTACTACTTGCCTCCTATGTAACCGACATCAGGAGGACCACGCCCATCTTTTCTTCCAGTGCAATTACACATCGCAAGTATGGAGTATAGTCTGTGACTACACGCATTGTCCAGCCCAATCCAACGATTGGGATAATGTGACCAGACTTTTGATGACATTGGGAGACTCACCGACACATCAGAGATGGCGTGTAACACTAGCGGCAGCAGTCTATGGTGCACCTGAAACCACGTGCGATTAGGGAATGACCTTCCAAGGATTAGCATGCTAGCAAACCACATACAAGCCTATATTAGGCCATTGTAATCCTATCACTTTACTTTACATTAGTGCCTAGGATTAGTATGCTAGCACATTCATCGACTATGTGCTCCTTGTAACTCGATTTCATTCCTGTATTGTATTCCTCAATATTGCAATTTAATAAATTATTAATTACCCAAAAAATTTTCATGTGACTGATGACATTTGTATTCTAGACTAGAACGGCTGAATTTGGTACATAGAAATCTGAAATCTCCTTACTAATGGCGTGACTTATAAATTCTATGGAAACTAAAGATTGGAAGAACGTATATTTTCTGCAATACAGGGAAGGAAATATGGGAAAGCGTCGAAGAAATTTACTGTGTCTTAGAAAATACAGCTCAATGTTTTGAGATCCAATCAAAACTCCATATGACCACTCAAGGAAATATGAGTATGATAGAGTATTTTAATACACTCCTGGAACTTTCACAAGAGATGGATTTGTTCTATGAGTTTGATTGGAAGTGTGTCAAGTGTGGCGATAAGCATAGGAAAATGGTTGAGAAAGATCGGATCTTTGATTTTTAGAAGGGCTTACATCAATTTGGATGAAGTTCAGGGACATTTGCTTGGAAAAAAGTCTACCAAAACTTAAGGAAGCCTTCGCCAAGGTAAGGAGAGAGGAGAGCAGGTGCCATGTGATGGTGACTATGCCTTCATCGGAACTTCTTGTTTCTCATTCAGCCTTAGATGCTGAAATTGGACAAGATGGGTCAGCAAAGGAAAGGCCTTGGTGCAATCACTATCGACAATCAAACCACACAAGTGATACATGTTGGAAGCTCCACCAGAAACCTGACCAACAAAAGACAAAGCAACAGAAGGGCAGCCAGGGTTCAAAAATTGCAGTGTTCCAGGCATAAGCTTTACACTTGACAAGATTGATTGGTTGCAACATCTTACAGGGCAGGTCCAACTTGATATAACTAACAGTAAGGGTAGTGAGCCATCATCTACAGCTATAGCACAAAAGGGCACATGCTTTTCACTTACTCCAGGTACGAGAGGTGACTGTTAGACAATTGATACAGGAGCATTTGACCATATGTGTAACTTTAAGGATACGTTCAACTCACTTACAATGTATAATGGCTTAAGTTCAATCTTTTTAGAAAATGGAGATTGTGTTGAGCCTAAAGGAAAGGGGACTGTACACCTGGTTAATTTAAAATTAACTGACACTTTAATTGTTCCTGAATTACTCTATAACTTCTAGTTAGTAAGCAATAGAATTGTCAAGTAACTTTCTCTACAATTTGTTATGTTTTGCAGGACCAATCTTTAGGGAAGATGATTGGCATTGCTAGGTAGTTCAATGGCTTATACTATATCGTTGAAGGAAGTCCTAAGTCTCAGGCTGAATTAGAGTCGAAGTCCTTAATTTCAAAATCTAAATCCTTAGTGTCAATTTCTTGCAATTCAGAGACTTTGTTATGGCATAGACATCTTGGTCATTCCAGCTTCTCACATGAGTCATTTGTACCCAAACTTATTCCAAAATAAAAGAATTAGTGATTTTTACTGTGAATATTTTTTATTTCATGCAAAATTATCCAAAAGTTCCTATCATAATTGTTTGAAGAATTTAGGAGGAAAGAGATTAGTTTATTATTCCTCTTCTTCTTAATCTTTTTACATAATGACATAGTGTATATATACACTTACAAGAATGCTATATTAGGAAAGAAAATAAAATCTCCTATCTAATATTTAAATCTTACAGCTAGCACAATAATATTACATATATGTCAACAATCCCCCTCAAGTTGGAGCATAGATATCACACATGCCCAACTTGTAAACTAAAGTATGATAGGTCCTGTGACACAACCCTTTAGTAAATACATCAGCCAGTTGCTTATCAGATGTCACATGATGTAAGCTCAAGATGCCCTCAGTCAATTTCTCTTTGATGAAGTGTCGATCAATCTCTATATACTTGGCTCGATCATGTTGAACTGGATTTTGTGCTATACTGATAGCAGCTTTATTGTCACAATACAAGGATGGTGCTTTTCTATATGACAGATTTAATTATTCCAATATTTTCTGTAACCACAAAAGCTCACAAACCCCTTGAGCCATAGCTCTGTATTCTGCTTCAGCACTTGATTGAGCAACTACACTTTGTTTCTTGCTCCTCCATGTTACAAGGTTCCCTCCTACAAGTGTGCAAAAACCAGTGGTGGACCTTCTATCACTTAGAGATCCAGCCCAATCCGCATCTGTAAAGCATTCTATCTGAAGGTGATCATGCTTGTCAAACAGGAGTCCTTTTCCAGGAGCAGACTTCAGATATCTCAAGATGCGAAATACTGCTTGCATGTGTGATTCTTGTGGATCATGCATAAACTGACTCACTAGACAGACTACATATGCAATGTTCGGTCTAGTGTGCGAGAGATATATCAATCTTCCTACTAATCTCTAGTATCTCCCTAAATCAACTGAATCACCAACTCCAGCCTGCAGCTTGTGGTTGTTTTCAATGGGAGATTCTACTGGTTTACAACCCATCATGCCAGTTTCTTCCAAGAGATCCAAAATATATTTTCTCTCAGAAATGAAGATACCTTTCTTTGATCTAGCAACTTCAATTCCTAGGAAATGTTGCAGTTTCCCTAGATCCTTGATTTCAAATTCCTGAGCCAAAAGTTTCTTCAATCGAGCCATCTCCTCTTTATCATCTCCTGTCATCACTATATCATCAACATAAACTATGAGAATAGTAACTTTACCCTCATTATGTTTAATAAATAGCGTATGATCCGCATTACTCTGTTGATAGCCAAAGGAGATCATGGCTTTGCTGAACTTGTCGAACCATGCTCTGGGAGATTGCTTTAATCCATACAAGGCCTTTTTCAGTCTGCATACTTTCCCATGTGTTGTTTCATTATCAAATCCAGGAGGGATCTCCATAAACACTTCTTCTTCTAAATCTCCATGTAGAAAGGCATTTTTAACATCAAATTGCTGTAAATCCCAGTCACAGTTGGCTGCACATGATAACAGGATTCTGATCGTGTTCATTTTAGCTACTGGAGCAAAAGTCTCCTGGTAGTCCACTCCATAGGTTTGAGTGAATCCTTTAGCTACCAATCTTGCTTTGAACCTGTCAACTGATCCATCAGCTCTGTGTTTTATAGTGAACACCCATTTACAGCCTACCAGTTTCTTTCCAGGTGGAGAGGCGACAAGCTCCCAAGTCTCATTCTTAGTCAAGGCTTTCATTTCTTCAATCATTGCTCTTTTCCATTTTGGATCGTTGAGTGCTTCCTTCCAATCATGTGGAATAGACACAGACGAAATGGACAAGGCAAAAGCTCTATAGGAGGGAGACAAAGAATCATAGGAAACAAAATTAGAAATGGGATGTTTAGTACAGGCCCTGACACCTTTCCTTTGAGAAATAGGTTTATCTAAATCATCAAGAGGTAACTCACCAGAAGAAGAGGATTCTTGGCAGCTGAGAGTAGGTTGCACAATGGCTTCTTCTGTCTTGTCTTTGTCTCTCCTCGAGTACCTCTTCAAATCAGGTTTGTCTAAACACCCAATTTTCTTCCCCCGGATAATAGTCTCCTTTTGACCATCATTTTCTCTTAGGGTAAGATCAGTAAGAGTCACAGAACTAGGTATCATCTCTTCCTTTGCATTATTCTCCCCCTGAAGAGACGACTGGATTGGATTGAAGTAAGGTTCAGTCTCTCTGAAAGTAACATCTATACTTACAAAATACTTCCGAGATTGAGGGTAATAGCATCTGTAACCCTTTTGTGTTGGTGAATACCCAATAAACACACACCTAAGGGCTCGTGGATCTAGTTTTCCAACATCCTTAATATGAACAAAACAAACACATCCAAATACCTTTGGAGGAACAGTGTACGTATTTTGTCCTTTTAAGGTTTCTAAAGGACTCCGATAGTCAAGAGCCCTAAGAGGCATTCGGTTGATAAGATATGCAGCAATTAGAATTGCATCCCCCCAGTAAGGCTTAGGAAGATTCATGGTAAACATAAGCGACCTAGCAACTTCCAAAAGATGCCTATTCTTCCTTTCAGCTACCCCATTCTGTGCACTTGTATATGGACAACTAGTCTGATGAATTATCCCATGCGACTCCAAATAAGAACCAAATCTACTATTGATGTTTTCAGTGCCATTATCAGTCCCAAGAATCTTTATTTTAGCATCAAATTGAGTGCAAACCATCTTATGAAAAGACTGAAAACAGGAAAACACATCACTTTTAGCCTTAAGTAGATATACCCAAGTCATCCTGGTGCAGCAATCAATAAAAGTGACAAACCATCGACTACCAGACAAAGAAGTAGTCTGAGTAGGGCCCCAAACATCAGAGTGAATAGTCATAAAAGGAGACTTTCTTTTATTATTACTCAAAGGATAAGAATTTCGAGAATGTTTTGCATACTCGCAAGGATCACAAAATAAAGAATCAGACTGAGTCTTTGAAAACAAACTAGGAAATAATTTGCGTAACACTAAAAAAGAGAGATGGCCCAAACGCCTATGCCACTGCAATATTTCCTGATTAACATCTTTATTTCCCCCAAAAAAGGCCTGCTGAAGACTAGAACCTTGACCCCCATCCAACAGATATAAGTCATCGTGCAATCCACCACTGCTTATCCTCTTCCCTGTTTGAAGATCCTGAAAGACACAATGATCAAGGAAAAACTCAATTTTACAGTTGAGATTTTTTATAAGTGCACTAACAGATAAGAGATTGATAGGAAATTGAGGGACATGAAGCACAGAGGATAGTTCGATATGAGGAGTACAAAAAACAGAACCTGTTCCAGATACTGGGGTGAAAGAACCATCGGCTATTCGGACATTATCTCTTTTTAAACACGGTGAGTATTCAACAAGATTTTTTTAGCAGCCCGTCATGTGTCTATTCGTACCAGAATCAATAATCCAACAATTAGTATCAAGGGTAGCAAAAAAAGCATTACCTGACTGCATAAAATTGGATTTGGCACTGGAAGAAGATTCTTGATGAGACAAAAGACGCTTGAGATGCTGAATCTCATCAAGAGAGAAAAAACCAGAGTGAGTCATCTCAGGAGTTGACTCCATAGCTTCAGACAAATTGGCCCAAGTAGAGTTAACCCGTTTACCTCCATGACCTCTTATTGGACGTCCATGTAGCTTCCAGCAAGTCTCTTTAGTATGTCGTGGTTTCCCACAATAATCACATTGTAAATGATTTTTATGAGAACTATGTGCCTTCAGCTGCTCAGATGAATCACTAGTAGCTATCAAACCAGACTTTTCAATCTGCGGGATATAGAGCATGGCATTGCACCTGCTTTCTTCCTGTTGAACATAGGAATATGCCTCCTCAAGAGAAGGAAAAGGTGTCTTACCGAGAACATGAACTCTGATCTGATCAAATTCATTGTTTAACCCAGCCAAAAAATCATATACCCTTCCTTTTGCAAGTAATTTCTGGAACTTTACTGCATCTCCGGTACAATATGCTTGAAAATCTTGATAATAGTCAAGTTCTTGCCACAAACCATTCAACTAAGAAAAATACTGGGAAATTGTCATTTCTCCTTGCTTCAACCCATGGACCTTGTTCCAAATCTCATAAATCTGAGCATCATTTCCCACCCGTGAATAGGTGAGGGTTACAGCATTCCATATCTTTGCTGCTGTGTCAAGCAGTAAGTATGTTCTTGAAATATGGGGCTGCATGGAATTAATAAGCCAGGCCATTACCAAGGAATTTTCAGAATCCCACTGATGAAATAATGGATCAGTTGCTACTGGTTTGACTTAACACCGGTAATATAATCCTGCATTCCCCTAGCTTTGATAAACAATAAACAAGACCGTGACCAAGCAAGGTAATTGTTCTCATCAAGCTTGACAGGGCTGATTTGCAATGAAGGATTATCAGTACTAATTCCAGCAATTCTCTTATCAGTTTCCATAATGCAAACAATTAACCCAAGCAATTAAGACAACAGACTTAAACAGCCTCAAAGGAAGAGCAAACAGAATAGTTTGTAAACTTTCAAACCTGTACCCGTACACAAACTGTCAAACCCGTATGAATACACACAGGGAAGTGATGAGCGCAACCTAAAGCAAAAACACCTGGACGCAACCTAAAAAGAAACGAAATCACCTGGAAAACAGTTGGAGGGCGTCGGAAAAGGGCGAGCAAGACAGCGGAAAGCCAACGAAAAACAGTGGCCAAAACAGTTCCCACGCGCCTCACACGCCGACGGCCGGCCAAAGCTTCAGGTAGCGCGTGTGAGTCACACACGCGGTTTCCGGTGGTCGAAGAAGAAAGGGTCGGTCGGAAAAGGGTGGCGCTCCTCTTGGGATGGGTGGTGTCGACTACCTTCGAAGAAAAAACCTCTTGTATGGCGTTCTAGGGTTTCAAAAATAAACCGTGCCAGAAAAAAAAAAAAAAAAAAATTGACCTAAAAAGTGGTTTTAGGCTCTGATACCATGAAGAATTTAGGAGGAAAGAGATTAGTTTATTATTCCTCTTCTTCTTAATCTTTTTACATAATGACATAGTGTATATATACACTTACAAAAATGCTATATTAGAAAATAAAATAAAATCTCCTATCTAATATTTAAATCTTACAGCTAGCACAATAATATTACATATATGTCAACATTGTTCTTACAAGCCCTCTAAACCATTTCAGTCAATACACAGTGACATTTGAGAGGACCCTCTCGAATCCCCACTAATACTGCACAAAAATGGTTTGTGACCTATATTGATGATTACACATGAGTTTACTAGGTGTTTCCCCTCGAGGAAAAATCTGATGTGTGCAATGTGTTTCATCATTTCCACAAACATATTTCTAATGTGTTCCAAGAAAACATCAAAATCCTTCACAATGATAACGGGACAGAGTACTTCTCTAATGAGTTTGGTAAATATTTAAATAAGAACGGGATTATGCACCAAAGTTTAAGTTCTTACACTCCTCAACAAAATGGAGTCATAGAGCATAAGAATAGACATTTGCTTGAAGTTGCTAGATCTCTCATGTTTACCCATAATGTTCCAGGCTATCTTTGGGGTGATGCTGTCCTAACAGCATCTTATCTCATCAATTGGATGCCATCCAAAGTTCTAAACTTTAGAACTCCAATTAGTGTCTTCCTTAAGTCATACTCACATGTTCATCTTCTCAACTGTCTTCCTCCTAGAGTGTTTGGTTCTCATATCCCAAATATTACACCAAACAAACATAAAATCCAGTCTCAAGCTCTTAAGTGTGTCTTTGTTGGCTATTCCCCTTCACAAAAGGGATATATAAGTGCTATTATCCTCATAAAAAGTAGGTCTATGTCACAGCTGATGCTATATTCCTGGAAAATAAAGCTTATTTTGGTACTTCAGTTCAGGGAGAGCTTGAGCTGTCACACATTCTGGAAGAGACACCTTTATTACTAGATCTTCAGCCTGTACACATTTCTACAAGTCCTTTGTCTGTGGTAGCCGAATCTCCAGCACCAAGTTCAGATTTACAGCAATCTTCAGCGTCTAAGTTGAGTGTCCAAAACACTGATTTATCTGGTCAAAGTCCTCAGGATAGTTGTCAGCTATCACCTTGTCAACCAATGCAATCGGGAATGTCCAGAAGTTTGCAAACAACTGATTCAGCCAAGAACTTGGAAACCGCTCCAGAGAACCCAGAGTTTCACATTTACTCCAAAAGACTTATGGGTCCCTTGCATAGCCAACTAACTGAACCTAAGTTGGTCCAACATGCAGCTGAGAATGAACAATCAACTGGAGTACAAGATGATGATACACTAGAGCTACCAACAGCTTTACAAAAGGAGAAAAGGGAGAAGAGGGTAAGTGTTAAATATCCCATATCACAATATGTGACTTATTCAAATTTGTCCTTCTGAGTTTTCACGAAATAGAATTCTTATTTCCCTTGAATGAATATTTACATCTTATGTATAGGGATATTTATACAAAAATTACAAGTCTAATTTAGGAAAATTAAAATTTCTAATTTAGGAAAGCATATTAATTACAAATCTTTCTAATAAAAACAAAATAAGTAAAAAATGTAGCTAGTTAACACTCTCCCTCAAGTTGGTGCAAAGATGTCACACATGCCCAACTTGCAAGCTAGTGTATGAAAAATCCGATTACTAAGACCTTTTGTAAATACATCAGCAAGTTACTTTTCAGATGACACATGAAATAGACTTAAGATATCACTTGTAATCTTTTCTTTGATGAAGTGTTGATCAATTTCAATGTGTTTTATTCAGTCATACTAAACTGGATTGTGGGCTATACTGATAGCAGCCTTGTTATCACAATACAAGAAAAGTTTCCCCTTTTCAGACAGTCTTAATTCCTCTAGTAATTTTTTAAGCCAAAGGAGTTCACAAACACCCTGAGCCATAGCTCTGTATTCAGCTTCTACGCTTGATCTAGCCACTACACTTTGCTTCTTGCTTCACCAAGTAACTAAGTTTCCTCCTACAAATATACAATAACCGAATGTAGATCTTCTGTCATCTAGAGACCCAACCCAATCTGTATCTGTAAAGGCTTCTATCTGGAGATGACCATGCTTAGAGAAAAGGAGACCTTTCCCTGGAGTAGACTCCATATATCTCAAAATGTGGAAGACAGCTTGCATATGAGAATCTCGAGGCTCATGTATGAATTGACTCACCAAGTTGACTGCATAAGCTATGTCCGGTCTAGAGTGAGAAAGATAAATGAGTCCTCCAACCAACGCCTGATATCTCTCCTTATCAATAGATTCTCCTACCCGTGCTTGTATCTTGTGATTACTACCAATGGGCAATTCAGCTGGTTTACAACCTGTCATGCCTGTTTCTTTTAAAAGATCCAAGATATACTTCCTCTGAGAAATAAAGATCTCTTTTTCTGATCTTGAAACCTCAATTCCTAAGAAGTACTGCAATTTTCCCAAATCTTTTATCTCAAACTCTTGTGCCAATCGCTTCTTCAATTGGTTCATCTCTTCTCTATCATCTCCTATCATTACTATGTCATCAACATAAACCATTAAAAGAGTGGGTTTACCCTTTTTATGTTTTATGAAGAGGGTATGATCAGCATTGCTTTGTTGGTAGCCAAAGGAGATCATAGCTTTGTTGAATCTGTCAAACCAAGCTCTAGGAGATTGTTTGAGTCCGTACAAAGCTTTCCTCAGTTTACACACCTTTCCTTGACTTTGTTCATTTTCAAATCCAAGAGGAATCTCCATATACACTTCCTCTTCCAAGTCCCCATGAAGAAATGCATTCTTCACATCAAACTGTTGTAAGTCCCAGTCAAGATTCACTACACAAGATAACAAGATTCTGATAGAGTTCATTTTAGCAACAAAGGCAAATGTCTCTTGGTAATCTATTCCATAAGTTTAAGTGAATCCATTAACCACTAATCTAGCTTTGAATCTCTCAATTGAACTATCAGCTTTATGTTTTAAGATGAATACTCATTTACAGCCAACCAATTTCTTATTTGGTGGAGGAGTGACAAGTTCCCAAGTCTCACTTTTGGATAAAGCCTTCATTTCTTCAATCATAGCTTCCTTCTACTTAGGATTTGTGAATGCTTCATTCCAATTCTGTAAAATAGACACAGAGGAAATAGACAAGACAAAGGCTCTATATGATGGAGACAATGAATCATAGGAGACAAAGTTAGATAAAGGATGTTTAGTATAAGACCTGACTCCTTTTCTAAGAGCTATAGGTAAATCTAGCTCATTAGGAAAAGTAGATAACTCACTAATAGAGGAGGACTCTATAGATTGCATGATGACTTCTTCTGCTTTGTTTCTCCTTGAATAATTCAACAAATCAGGTTTAACTAAATGTTCAATAGTCTCCCCCTAAACTCTTTCTCCACTTTCACCCTTCCTTATGTCATCATTAAAAGGTTCCACAATATTAAAGCTAGAAGAAATTACCTCTTCTTCCTTACTGCTCTCCCCCTTAAGAGGTGATGAGGGAATACTAAAATAGGGCTCAAATTCTCGAAAGGTAACATCTATACTAACAAAAAATCTCCTGAAAAGAGGATGATAACATTTATAACTCTTTTGTGTAGGAGAATACTCAATAAACACACATTTAAGTGCTCTAGGGTCAAGTTTCTCAGCATTTCTAGTATGAACAAAACAAACACAACCAAATACCTTTGGAGGAACAATATATTCATTCTTACCCTTTAAGGCTTCAAGTGGGATTTGAAAATCAAGGGTTTTAAGTAGCATTCTGTTAATAAGATAAGCAGCTACTAAAATAACATCTCCCCAATAAGGTTTTGATAGATTCATAGTAAACATAAGAGATCTTACCACTTTTAACAAATGCCTATTTTTACTTTCAGCGATCCCATTTTGTGCACTAATGTAAGGATAACTGGTTTGATGTATTATCTCATTAGATTCCAAATAAACTCCAAAGTTTTTATCCATGTATTCGGTGCCATTATCAGTTCTCAAGATTTTTATCTTGACATCGAATTGAGTATAGATCATCTTATGAAATGATTTAAAGCAAGAAAAAACTTTGTTTTCTGCTTTTAACAAATATACCCATGTCATTCAAGTGCAAGAATCAATAAAAATAACAAACCAGCAACTATCCGATAAAGAAGTTGTTTGAGTAGGACCCCATACATCAGAATGGATAGTCATAAAAGGAAATGGTATTTCTATTATTATGTAAAGGATAAGAGTTTCTAATGTGGTTTACATACTCATAAGTATCACAAAACAAAGATTCAGACTAAGTTCTCAAAAATAAACTAAGATATAACTTCTTTAAAACAAAATATGATGGATGTCTTAACCACCAATGCCATTATATTATTTCTTGATTTACATCCTTATTATCTCCCAAAAAGGCATGTCCTAAGTCTCTAGGTCCATCAACCATATATAAGTCATCATGCAATCTATAACTAACAATCCTCTTCCCGGTTTGAAGATCCTGAAAAACACAATGATCAAGGAAGAACGCGATTTTACAATTCAAAAATTTTGTAATGGTACTGAGAGATAAAAGATTAACCAGAAACTCTAGTGCATGAAGAACATATGAGAGTTTAACTGTAGGAGTACAAATAATAGAACATGTTCCTAATACAGAAGTTAAGGAGCCATCGGCTATTCTGACACTCTCCCTTTTACATGAAGAATAGTTTTGAAGATATTCTGAAGAGCCTATCATGTGTCTATTCGCATCAAAGTCAATAATCCAAGAATTAAGGTGAACAGTAAAGGCAAAACCTAATTACACGTAATTGGATGTGGCACTGGTGGAAGACTCAAGTTTGGTCAGAAGGTGACAAAGATGCTGAATTTCATCAAAAGACAGAGTTTCTCCAAAGCCTGTCTCCTTGGATGCTTCCACAAATTCCACCATATTTGCTTGAGCTCTTGATGAACTGACTCGTTTTCCTACCTGACCTCTGGTTGGTCGACCATGTAGCTTCCAACAAGTCTCCTTTGTATGCCTTGGCTTTCCACAATATTCACAATGCAAGTGATCTTTATCAAAAGTGGTTGCCTTTAACTGTTCATGAGAAACAGTTAACCCAGACTCCTCGACTAGTGTTGTATAAAGCATGACACTACGTCGGCTTTCTTCCTGTTGAACATGAGAGAATGCATACTCAAGAGAAGGAAAAGGAATTTTACCAAGAACTTGAACCCTTATCTGATCATACTCTAGGTTCAAACTAGCTAGAAAATCAATGACTCTCTTTTTCAACCAAATTTTGAAATAAAACAGCATCTTCCATACAATGTGCTTGGAGATCCTAATAATAGTCTATCTCCTACCATAACCCACTTAATTCAGAATAATAATCAGTGATTGTTAACTCAACTTGTTTTGTACCATGGATTCTATTCCGAATTTCAAAAATCTGGGCATCGTTTCCTTTGTGAGAATAGGTGCGTTTAGTTGAGTTCCAAATTTTCTCAGCAGTGTCAAGTAATAAATACTGTTTGGAAATTCAATGACACATAGTATTCAAAAGCCATGTCATAACAAGTGAATTTCTAGAATCCCATTGGGCAAAGGTAGCATCAAACAACTTAGGAGGTTTTGTTTCTTCGATAATATATCCAAGTAACCTCCTGGATTTAATAAATAGCAAACAAGCACAGGACCAAGCAAGATACGTACCAGCCCCATCAAGTTTCACAACACGGATTTTTGAGATAGACCCATTATCTACTGCCTTAGTATCCTTCATAGACACAAGTGTAACAGAGCTGGTCAAAACGATGGAGAACAAGCTGTAAAAAAAATCTGACCTCACCTCTAATTGGACGATCGTGACCTGAGAATAGTGGTCAGATGACACGGCACAAGGTTCTAAGCATGGAATGAAGCTAAGGATGGTCGGCAAGGACCTCATGCACCTCCACACACCGACGAATGAAGAGCGCCCAGGAAACTACGATCGGCGCGTGAGCTCATGCGCGGCTTCAGGTGTTGGTCGGACTTTAAGGGACGACCAATCGGAGGGTGGTCGGCCTTGGGAAAGTGGCGGTGAGGAAAAAAAAAATGAGGGAGTAAACTCGACCTCCTTTGGGAAATAAGAAACCCTAACACTGCGCGGGAATAAAATCACCTTCAAAGGCAGTAAGGGAGCTCTGATACTATGTGAGTTTTCACGAAATAGAATTCTTATTTCCCTTGAATAAATATTTACATCTCATATATAGGAATATTTATATAGAAATTACAAGTCTAATTTAGGAAAGTTAAAATTTCTAATCTAGGAAAATGTTTAATCTAGGAAAGCATATTAATTACAAATCTTTCTAATAAAAACGGAATAAGTAAAAAATCTAGCTAATTAACAATCCCCTATATATAGAGCATGTTTGGCACGTGTGGATAAAGAAACAATTCCTGCAACTACTCATGAAGCTCCATGGCAACAAGAGTGGAGAGATGTTGTATTGGAGGAAATGAGAGCACCACGTCAAAACAACACTTGGGATTTTGCAGATTTACCTCCAGGTAAGAAACCAATGGATAGTTAATGGGTATTCAGTATAAAATATAAATCTGATGGAAATGTTCAATGGTATAAGGCATGACTAGTAGCTTAAGGTTAAATTTACGGAATTGACTACTAAGATCCCTTCGCTGCAGTAGCCAAGTTGAATTCTATAAGGGTAATATTATCTCCTACTGCAAAAATGCCTTTTTAAATGGAAACTTGGAAGAGGAGATTTATATGAAAATAACCCCTAGATTCGCTTCAAAAAGTAATACAAGAAAAGTATGCAAAGTAAATAAATCACTAAATGGCTGAAATAGTCTCCTAGAGCATGGTTTTAAAAATTTAGTGATACTCTAATACGATTAAGGTACAAGCAAAGGCAAGCAAAGCATACCTTATTATTGAAAATAGGGTTCAAATCTTATTCTATTAATTAATCCACTATGTATATATATAAAATGGAATTGTTATAATACTAATTAGGAAACTTTCCTAAAAATAATTTCCTAAACTATAGTTATACAATATCTAAAAATAAATACATATAATATCTAAAAATAAATATATATATATTTTTTTACACTCCCCCTCAAGCTAATGAATAGGAACTTCCCATTCTCAGCTTAGACAAAATCCTCTCAAATGTTAAACTATTCAACCCTTTGGTAAGAATGTCTGCAAGTTGTCCATGTGTTGATACATATGGAGTACATATCAAGCCATTGTCTAATTTTTCTTTGATGAAATACTTATCAATCTCAATGTGCTTAGTTCAATTATGTTGAATTGGGTTGTAAGCTATGCTTATTACTAACTTATTGTCGCAATAGAGCTTCATTAGCCTAACCCAGTTAATCATAAGTCTTCAAGGATGATTTTCAACCACAGTAGCTCATATGTGCTTTGTGCCATTGTACGAAATTCTGCCTCGGCACTAAACCGTGCAATTACACTTTGTTTCTTGCTTCTCTATGTCACTAAATTTCCTCGAATGAAAGTGCAATACCCTATTGCTAATCACCTATCAACAATAGATTTTGCATAGTCTACATCAGTGTAGGCTTCAAGGGTTATATCCTTATTTCTTTCAAACAAAATCCCCCTTCCTAGTGTTCCTTTTAAGTATTGTAGAATCTTGTGTCCAACTTGCAAATGAGTCTTTCTTAGGTTATGCATGAACTAGCTTATCAAGCTTATTGCATAAGCTATATCAGTTCTAGTATGAGACAAGTCAATGAGTGATCCAACAAGACACTGATACATTTCCCTATTCACTATGGCACCTTCCTCGGCATTCCTTAGTTTATGATTTGAGTCTATAGGGATACTTGTTGATTTGCATGCAACTTGACTTCTCTCTTTGAGCAAATCAATCACATACTTCTATTGGGATATAAAAATCCCCCTTTTTGAATGAGCAACTTCAATTCTTAAGAAATACTTCAATCTCCCTATCTTAACCTCAAATTCTTTAGCTAAGCATTGACTCAAAATCTATTGCTCTCTTTCATCATTTTCAATTAAAATGATTCATCCACATACATTAGTTAAGGCTATTATCCCTCCTGAAGTTGAGTCTTTAATGAACGAAGTATGATCTTCTTCACTATATTTCTATCCTAAAGCCAACATAACTCTAGCAAATCTCCCAAAGCATGATTGAAAAGATTGTTTCAAACCATATAAGGCTTTATTCAACTTATATGTTGTGTCAATACCCATATTTTTCCCATAACCAAGTGGGACCTCCATATAAATCTCATCCTCTAGTTTTCCATGCAAGAATGCATTTTTCACATCAAATTGTAGTAACTCCCACCCAAGGTTAGCAGCTAGGGACAACATGACTCTCACCATGTTCATCTTTGCAACTGGTGCAAACGTTTCCAAATAGTCAATTCCATAAGTCTATGTTTATCCCTTGGCTACTAATCTTGCCTTATACCTCTTGATTAACCAATCAACCTTATATTTTACTGTATAGACCCATTTGCAACCTACATGCCTCTTTCTTGTTGGCAATTTGACCAATTCCCAAGTCCTATTCTTCTCAAGGGTTGCCATTTCAACATCCATGGATTGCTTCCATTTTTCATCAAATAAAGCCTCAAATAGGGTAGTGGAAAGGGTGATAGTGTTCAGGTTGATAAGGAAAGCTCTATAGTTAGGCGAAAATTTTTGAAAGTAAGGTAGTGTGACAAGGGGTATAATGGTCTTTTGGTGCACTCTCTTTCCTTTCCTAAGGACAATTGAAATATTTTGATCATCATCATTATTTTGAAGTTCGGTTTCACTTTGCAAAGCTAGAAAATTGGAAATTATTACCTCATTTGAAGGACTCGGGTCAAATTCTTGAACTTACACAGATCCTAGAATGTGAACATCCCTTTTTCATCTCAAGTACACCAAGTTCTTACCAAATCATACGTCTTCAAGAATAGGTTTTTCAAGGTCAAAAGCATATGAGCTAGTAGTTGGGGACTCAACTAATGTGGACTCAATAGGTGTAGGCTAAAGGAATTGCGTTGATAGAGAAAGATCACTTGACTCAGAAGAAAACTTTCCAAACTCACCTTATCTTCCCTAAAGCTCTCCCCCTAAAGATAACACACTTAAGGGCTCGAGGATCAAATTTCCCTCTGTCTTGATTATGGACATGAATAAAGGATACACACCTAAAAATGCAAGGTGTAAGATTATTTGTAATGGACAAATTTGGATAGGAGGAGGAAAGTACTTCCATTAAGCTCTTGAATCCTAAAACTCAAGTGGAAAGTTTGTTAGTAAGATGTGTGGCTGTGAGAACAGCTTCCCCCCAAAAATGTTTTGGAACACATTTCTAGAACAGCAATGCTTGTATTTGATCTAAAAGACGTCAATTTTTCCTCTCGGCCACCTCATTTTATTGTGGTATTTTGACACATGAAGATTCATGAATTATTCCCTCTTTTTTCTAGGAAGAAGTGATGATTTGATTGAAATAATTAACATTGTTAGATCTTAATCTTTTAATACTCATACCAAATTAATTTTTTATCATTGAAAAGAAATTAAGGAACATAGAATTGACATTAGATTTATTCTTGAGCAAAAAAACCCAGGTGACTCGAGTACAATCATCAATGAAAGTCACAAACCATCATGCTCCAGAAACATTAGAAATAGTTGAGGGATACCAAATATCTGTATGAATAAGGTAAAAAGAAAAAATACTTCTTTTATTACTTATTAGAAAAAAATACTTAAAATACTTCTTTACTGAAAAATACTTGTGTTTAGCAAACTCACACACCTCACAATGAAGACTCTCAACATCAAGTTTAGAAAATAACGAAGGAAATAAAACTTTAACAATCCTAAAGGATGGATGACTCAAACGGCAAAGATAAAGGAAGGCTTTTTTTTTATTGGATAAGATGGATTCAAACATAAAAGAGTGAGATAATCTGTTCTTGAAATCACTCACTTTAGTTGACTTTTCAAGGCAATAAAGACCATCTTGTTCTTTAGCAAGTCCAATCATCCACCCCAAATCCTTTTCCTGAAATATACGTTAATTATTGTAAAATATCACTTCGTAAGATAAATCTTATGTGAATTTCTGTACAGAAATAAGATTGATGGATAATTTGGTAACATGGAGGACATTTTTTGAGATTATAGATGAGTTGATTTGGACATTTCCTATACCAGCTACAGTTGCTAGGGTTCCATCTACAGTGGCAATTTTCTTATTACTTGGACATGGAGTTTATGTGAAAAAATATTTGAAAGAGTGGGTCTTGTGGTCGATGGCTCCTGAATCCATGATCTAGGAGTATTGCAAGGGCGTTTCTAAGACATTAAATCCAAATGAAAGAAGCTTCTCCCCTAAATATGCCAAAGAACAAATACCTGAAAGATTCTCCATGTTACTAAGGAAGGATTTCACCCTTTCAACCTCCTCTTGATTAAGACTAGCTGGCTCTTATCTGTTCTCTTCTTTTGTTGCATCAACAACAATGTGAGCCTATCTTAAGCCACAAGATGGACCACTTTTCTACCCCTACTCACAACTTGAGGGCTTCCTTCGTAAATTCTGGCATTTTTCCTTAGTATGGCGTGGCTTTTTGTGATAAGTGCACCATAACTCTTCTCAGTTCAAGCCCTTGAACTAAACATTTTTCACAGCTTCAAAACTAGTACTTCTTTCTACTCCTCCTAAACTAGTTTTAACATTTTAGCTATCATAGTCGAGCCATCAATGGAAGAAGACTCAAGCATTAGTTCTACTTTCCTCACCCCTAATAATGGCCACTACTTCATTCAAGCATGGAACCTCTTGGTTTTCAAGAATTTGAATTCTGACTTGATCAAATTCAAGATTTAAACCAACAAAAATATCATAAACTCTATCTTGTTCAATAAAATTCTTTAGAATCACAGCATCCTCCGAAGACCTAATCTGAATTACCCTATAGTGATCAAGTTCTCACCATAGGGATTTCAGTTGGTTAGCATACTCATTTACTATTTTTTTTTCCTTGTTTTGCAATTGTAGTCTTAACCTTCACCTCATATACCTGAGCTACATCTCTAGCATTTGAATATGTCTATTACATTGCATCCCAAATATCCTTGGCTATAGTCATAAACATCACTGTATCACTTATCTTAGGAATCATGGAGCTCCAAAACCACGCCATGATCATAGAATCCTCCTCATCCCACTTATCAAACACAAGGTCTCCAAGTTGTGGTCCGGTTCTAGTGAAATGGCTTATTTTCCCTTTTACTTTTAAAATGGTTTGGACTAATTGGGACTATTTTAGATAGTTCTTGCCATCCTATCTATACGCTACTTGAATGTGCTATAATTCTCCAGGTGATTGAAAACGATTTCCATCCTTCATAGATCGAGTAACATGATCTCATTATGCTGTAACTTTAGACATTGCGACTAGATCAACCTGAAATTGGCGTATAACACACCAAATCAAACACACCAAGCCACACATGCCAAGCCAAGTTAGAGCAGTACACTCCAAACACACCAAGCCAAAAAACTCTAACGTCAAAAAACTACAAAAAAACTGTCAATGCTGGCCAAACCCTGCTGCAACCAAAAACAAACTGCAGCAACCAAGGCAAACACATGCAGGTTCGGATCCTACTACTCATGCCAAACACGACAAACCTCATTGTCGTTCACACCAAACACATCCAATCCTGCCACTCACATCAAACATTGCCAAACCCTGCTGTCGATTCCAAAAAACTAGCTCACCACGGTGGCTCATGCAGGTACATGGGTCTGACTTCTAATCATATGATTGTGGGTTCGGATCCCACCAAGAATTTGTGGGTCTGTCTTCTAATCAGATGATTGTGGGTTCAAATCCCACCAATCATTGATGCAAGTGAGAGAATTTCGATAACCCACAGCAGATTCTAGCGACTCTGGCGACCCACAATAGACGAGAGTAAGAGTTGATCGAGGTTAAAAAAAAAAAAGAGGCTTGGAGTGGGTCAACGATCTGGCAATAAATAAAAAGGAATTCCGATGATGAAGGCTAGAAAAAGATGAGAATTCCAGCAATGAAGGCCAAAAAAAATCAGATTTTGTAAACCCTAAGATGCTTTGATACCGTATTGAAAATAAGGTTCAAATCTTATTTTATTGATTAATCCACCATGGATATATATAAAACAAAATGGTTACAATACTAATCAGGAAACTTTCCTAAAAATAATTTTCTAAACTATAGTTATATAATATCTAAAAATAAATATATGTATTTTTCTATACTTATGTATCACATTGAGGAATAATGGATTAAAATCTATTTTTATTGTGTATGTTGATGATATTATTATTATTATAAGTGATGATACGGTAAAGATTGATAAACTAACTCAGAAGATCAAAGAAGAATTTCAAACTAAGGAACTTGGTGAGTTGAACTTCTTCTTGGGAATGGAAGTAGCCAGGAGCAGGAAAGGGATTTTTATATCAGAGGAAATATATTAGACCTCTTGAAGGAAACCAGTAAACCGTCATGCAAACCTATGAACACTCCTCTACCCTAAAATTGGAAGAGTTGTGCTTCAAAGAATGATTCTCTAGTAGATAAGGGACTTTATCAGAGACTAGTGGGGAGGCTGATATCCCTATCCTTAACTAGATCGGAACTAGCTTATGTCATAAGCGTGGTTAGTTAAGCAATGCATACTCCAACAAAACATCATTTAGATGGAGTAAATCACATTTTAAGCTATCTGAAAGGATCTCCTAGTAAGGATTTACTGTTCAAAAAGATTGAAAATAAAATTATTGAAGGCTTTGTAGATGTTGACTAGGGAGGAGAAGTGACTGATTACAAATCTCCATCTGGTTATTGTACAAAATTATGGGGTAATCTTGTAACATGGAGTAAAAAGCATCCTGTAGTTGCTAGAAGTAGTGCTGAAGTAGAGTATAGAGCTGTATCTCAAGGAATTTGTGAAATTATATGGCTTCAAAGGCTGCTGCAAAATTTGAACATAGAGGTTGAAGAAACTGTGGTATACAGTGATAGTAAAATCAGCACTAAATATAGCAAAGAATCCAGTCCAACATGACTATATAAAACATGTTAGATTGGATCATTGGTTCATTAAGTCGGAACTAGAAGATGGAGGAATCAAGTTGAAGTATGTTTCTACTTTGAATCAAGAGGCTAATAAAGCTGTGAGTAATCTCTTCCAAAGCAACGATTTACTGAGATTTCCTGCAAGCTAGGAATGATAAATCATTGTTAGATCCTATTGGATATTATTTATTCTGTTACCATTTTGTTTCTTTTTTTTTTTTTTTTTTTTAGTTGGGAAGTTAAGGAATAAATTAAATTATACCAGACTTGATATGATATCAGATTGGGTGAGAGGTTGTTAAGATTTATTGTAGTGCTCTCGTTGGGATGAACTCTGCATATATTGTGACTGAATTCAAATAAATAAAGATGAGTCTTTCCTCTACAGTTCATATTCTACATTGTATTTTTGTCGATTATTGTCCCAGGGTACAGCTGCATGTACCTCCAGAAAGTCTTAGTTGTGACCACATACTTTTATCCAGCGGTATATTCTACGTATACAAGTGAGAAAGAAAGCTTGTGCAGAATTATATAATGGAATACCAGAGTAGTGATACAACAGGTAAATTAAAGATGGTTAGCCATGGAAGATAGATCACAGTCAAACGTAGATCCTCCGCCAACCGATCTTAGAGTTTAAACTTATAGATACGATATGAAAAGTGTGACACCTATGCAAAGATGCCCATGGCCACAAGGCTTGGGGCACAACTTGTGATCAAAGACTCAATGGTTCATGAGATTTTACGATTCACACGAAGTCTCACACTTTACTAAATTTGACAAATACAATTCTGCTTAAAGTGTTCATGAGTAAGTTTTTTTTTTTTTTTTCCCTAGAGTTTACATGGCAATTTCATAGAGGGGATATAAGTAAATAAGCAGGAATCTTGTAAATGTTTATGCTTAACAATCTTATTAATGGTAACATAAAACCACTAAATCAAATCTATTTCATTCATTAAGCTACCAATAGTTCTTGGACATAAAATGATGACCATGCATGATGCATGTTTAAGGCACTGTTCTGCTATTTCCATTAAATTAAACACACAAATAAGTGCCTATACAATAGCTATATGTTCACTTGGTAGGAATAAATAACTATTCCATTCCCTACTTATTCAATAGAAAATTCTTATTACGGTGTTTAGTTCAACTTTAAACACCGAATAATCAATCCTAATAAATTGCTATTTCATGAATTGCTATTTAGTAACCCATTCATTATCTTTACCATAAATGCCATGTCCTTGTAAATTACACCACTCTAATCCTATCGTCTTCTACATTTGGGGTATAATTGATATTTTGATTCTATTCAAATATAATTTCTTGCATTATTTTACATCAACTAAACAATGTAATAAATATATAATAATAATTACATCTTTATTCAATCCCCATTGAATTGCAATTCAATTCCCCCTTTATTCCATACAGTGAAATAAATGAGCTGTAAGTTTTGCACCACCAACCACTATCAAGACAAGCACCAATCCACACAAATAGATAAGCACAACAAATCAATGATGATAACGAATGACTTGTAGATGTATAGACATTGGATGTGAAGGATAAAAGCCGCACCTTCGTCCAAGAGCTTGGAGAAAGTTCTGCATATTGCCTATGAGCAGAGCAAAGAGCAAGAGTCCCAGTCCAATAATGGCCATGGTAAAGAGGACTTCCCAAGTAAAGTAGCTTGGAGTCTGATTTCCAGCAAGAGTGCTGATTTGCTTTGAAAATGTTTATCACAAAAAGTCAGTCTGATAGGAAAAACTGTTTATATATGTACACGTGTATGAGTGCAAGGTGTATGTATATATGCCATTGCATTGCTAGAAATTTATTTAACTAACAAAGAAAAAATGTCCTTGTAGTCTCACAACGTTTCCTGCTTTTATTCTCTTTTTTCTGGTTTTAGAGTACATTGGACTTGACAATCATATAAATCTTCTAAATTGACAAAATACATTTCCCCCGTTCTTTTAACTGTCAGGTTCTTTCAGCTAGAGCTAAGAAAAAGCCTCACATAATTTGCCTCTGCAAAGAAAATTATTTTCAATAAGGTTTCTTGCAAAATTTTGATATCTACATGTTATAAGCTGTAAATTAGTAAATTAAGAAATTAGTAAATTAGGATATTATTATTATTATTAGATATATATGAGTCCTAAAATAGATATTTACTTTCCTTTTTAGTTCGTGTATATATGTGTAACCTAAGACTCAATAAAAGATATGTAATTTTTCCCTCTTCCTTAAAATTACATGGTATCAAAGCAAGAATTTCTAAGTGTTTTATTTTTTACATCAAGCGTCTGTCGTCAGAGTTAGGATCGAGCATACATCGTCGAAGTTGGGATTGAGTGTCTTATTTTTATTTTTTTTTCTCACCACCGGCCTAGGGAGACGCACTACCCACCGATTAGAGCTTCTAGAAAGTTCGACATAAAAAATCGCCGTGCGTGACACACATGCGCCACCACACAACTCCCCATCAATCTCACGCGCCAGCACGTGAGAGCACTTGCAGCGCTAGTTTGCTCTCCGATTTCGTCGAAAGCCTCGCCTGGTATATATATAGCCTAGGTTTTTGGTTCGTTCGACTAATACCTATTTGGGTGCAGGTTTGTTAGTTTCGGATTGCGATCCTTTGTTAGATTATTGTCCGTTGATGTTAATATGTCCGTTGTTGGTGTTAATCTGTGGTGTGTTTAGTGCTTGTGTTTGTGATTTGTTAAATTTGGCGTGTTTCGTAATTGGAATTACTATTGGTATTAATCTGGTGTGTTAGTGTTGATACGGTGTGCTAGTAGTTGGGAGTAGGTTGACATACATCGAATTTATTTCATCTTTTGGAGGAATTTGGGTTCAAATTATGAGTGAACAACTGGAAACCAAATCGTTGTTATGTTAGATGTGGCACCTATAATGTCAAAAATTACAGAATATAAACTTAATAGCTCTAATTATTTGGATTGGAGTAAAACTATGAGGCTCTATCTGCGTAATATTGATAAGGATGATCATTTGGCTGAAGATCCACCCATAAATGGTAATTCCAAGCAAACTTGGCTTAGAGAAAATGCTCGATTATTCCTACAAATACGGAATTCGATTGATACTAAAATAGTTGAGTTAATTAATCATTGTGAATTTGTTAAGGAATTAATGAAATATCTAGATTTTCTATATTCTGAAAAGGGAAATATTTCTGGTATTTATGAAGTCTGCAAGGCATTTTATCATTATCATGTTGAGAAGCAAGATAAGTCTCTAATGAGTTACTTTATGGATTTTACAAGGACTTATGAAGAGCTTAATGTGTTATTACCTTTTAGTCCTGATGTGAAGGTTCAATAGGCTCAAAGAGAGCAAATGGCTATGATGAGTTTTTTAGCAAGACTTCCATCTGAGTTTAACGCTGCTAAATCTCATATTCTTTTAGGGTCTACGATCTTATCCTTGCAAAATACATATAGCAAGATTCTACGTATAGAGACTCTTCAATCTATTCAGTCTAATAGTGCTCTTGTGAGTCATCAATATGAAACCGGAAGACAACAGTACGGGAGTAGTGGTAAGGGAGTTGATACCAGGGGATAGAATCTATACCAAGTTGATACCTAAGGATAGAGTTCTAGGGGACTTGTATGTCATTATTGTCATAAGCCCAGGCATATGAAGCATGATTGTAGAAAATTACAAAGTCGGAATCAGAGATTTCGATCAACACAAGTTGCCTCTTTCAGTGATACATCTGGAAAATCTATCACGGTTTCTACAGATGACTTTACCAAGTTCACACAATATCAAGAATCATTGAGGAATTCATCTACTCCTGTTACTGCTATTGCTAAATCGGGTAAACCAAACACGTCTTATCTCTTCATCTTCCAAATGGTTTATTGACTCTAGTGCCACAGACCACATGACAGGTAATTCCAGTCTATTATCTACTTTTCAATCTCATATCTCCTGCTCTCCTATCACCTTAGCTAATGGGTCAACCCCCCATGCTCTTGGGACCGACACATCAAATCCAACTCCATTAGTTCCTTTGTCCTCAATGTTAAACATGCCTGATCTATCATTCAATTTTATTTCTGTCAATAAACTCACCCGTTCCCTTAACTGTTGTATCTCATTCTTTCCCAATTATTGCCTTTTTCGGGATTTCATGACGAGGCAAATTATTGGTAAAAGACATGAATCCGGAGGTCTCTCCATACTAGACACAGATATACCAAAGTCCGTTGCCTGCTCTGGAGTTGTAAACCCATTTGAAGCACATTACTGATTGGGTCATCCGTCTCTCTCTTTGTTGAAGAAACTGTATCCTCAATTTCACAATTTGGAGTCCTTACATTGTGAGTCATGTCAGTATGCTAAACATCATCGTGTTAGCTTAAGTCCTAGAGTCAATAAACGAGCAAATGCTCCTTTTGAGTTAGTTCATTCAGATGTATGGGGTCCTTGTCCAGTGATATCTAAAACTGGATTTAAGTATTTTGTTACCTTTGTTGATAATTATTCTCGAGTGACTTGGTTATATTTAATGAAAAATCATTCTGAGTTATTTTCCCATTTTTGTGCTTTCTCTGCTGAAATTAAAACTTAGTTTAATGTTTCTATCCAGGTGTTGCAAAGTGATAATGCCAAAGAGTACTTATCTGAATTTTTTCAATCCTACATGATTAAGAATGCCATTATTCATCAAACTTCTTGTGTAAATACACCATCTCTGAATGGTGGTGTTGAAAGAAAGAATAGGCATTTGCTTGAAATTGCTAGGTCTTTGTTGTTTCAAATGTGTGTCCCCAAACACTTGGTTATATTTAATGGAGAATCGTTCTGAGTTGTTTTCTCGTTTTTGTGCTTTCTCTGCTGAAATTAAAACTTAGTGAAGAGATTTGGAATTTTTCTTATCCTCTCTTGAACAAAAATTATTACATTGACATATATATATATATAAAGGAAATAAAACCCACTAGTTTAATTATGTCCTAGAAATTAGAAAGCAGAATCATAAGAAAAGATCACAACCGATCTCTCCTTTTATTCCTAAAAAAACTTTCCTAAAGATATAACTTTTCTAATTTTAACTTTCCTAAAATATAAATATAGCTCTAACTTTTGAATCTTCAACACTCCCCCTCAAGCTATAGAATATATATCATATAATCCCAACTTGCAAATAAAGTCTTCAAAGTTCGATCTAGGTAGAGCTTTGGTGAGGATGACTGCAGTTTGTTGCTTGGTAGGAATGTAGTTTAATTTAACAGTCTCACTAGTCACCTTCTCTGTGATGAAATGTCTATCAATTTCAACGTGCTTAGTCCTGTCGTGATGCACTGGATTCTTTGCTATGCTGATAGCTGCCTGATTATCACACTTCATCAAGATGGGAGATGAACTTATTTGTCCCAGTTCACTAAGAACCCTTTTTATCCAAATCCCTTCACAAATTTCCTGTGCCAGTGCTCTGTATTCAGCTTCTGCACTACTTCTAGCTACCACTGATTGCTTCTTGCTCCTCCAGGTAACAAGGTTACCCCAGACAAAAGAACAGTACCTAAAAGTTGACCATTTGTCAATGATGTTTCCTGCCCAATCTGCATCTGAATAAACTTCAATATCACGATTTTCTGTCTTTCTAAAGAATAGACCTTTCCCTGGTGTCATCTTCAGATATCTAAGGATCATGTAGACTGCTTCCATGTGTTCTTCTGTAAGACTGTGCATGAATTGACTTACAACACTTACTGCAAAACCAATATCTGGTCGAGTGTGTGAAAGATAAATTAGGCGTCCAACAAGTCATTGATATCTCCCCTTGTCTATAGGTGTACTTTCTTTTTCAGTGCCAAGTTTCTTCTGACTATCCATAGGAGTATCAACTGGTTTGCATCTAAGCATGCCGGTCTCCTTTAAGAGATCTAGAATATATTTCCTCTGAGAAACAACGATGCCTTTCCTTGATCTAGCTACTTCCATTCCAAGGAAATATTTAAGATTTCCAAGATCTTTAACTTCAAACTCTACTGACAAGTACTTCTTCAAATTCTGTAATTCCTCCTCATCATTTCCAGATATAATAATATCATCGACATAGACTATCAATATAGCAATTTTCCCAGCGTGTGATCTCTTAACAAACAATGTATGATCAGCTTGACCCTGTATGTAGCCAAGTTTCAAAACAGTCTTTGTGAATCTATCAAACCAAGCTCGAGGAGATTGTTTAAGGCCGTACAAGGACTTCTTGAGTTTGCAAACCTGAGTCTTTGCCATATTTCCTTTGAAGCCAGGTGAGATTTCCATGTAAACTTCCTCTTCAAGGTCCCCATTGAGAAAGGCATTTTTTATGTCTAGTTGTTGCAAGCACCAATCTTGGTTGATAGCCAATGATAGAATAGTTCTAATAGTGTTAAGCTTTGCAACAGGAGCAAAAGTTTCTAGATAGTCTATCCCATAAGATTGAATAAATCCCCTAGCTACCAATCGCGCCTTGAATCTCTCAATTGATCCATCTACATTATACTTTATAGAGAAAAGCCACTTACACCCCACGAGCCTTTTCCCAATCGACAGATCCGTGATAGTCCATGTTCCATTCTTCTCTAATGCATCAATCTCATCTTATACTGCCTTCTTCCACTCAGAATTTTGTAATGCCTCTTGTATTGTGCTGGGAACCTGAATATCATCAAGAGAAGTAGCAAATGATCTGTAAGATGATAATAGCCCTTCATAAGTAACATAGTTGCCAATTGGATGACTTGTACACTGCCTAACACCCTTCCTCAATGCAATCGGCATGCAAGAGTCATCAATGCTAGGAATTCGCACATCTCCAGCCCTATTTGCACCTATGTTTTCTTCAAGTGGACTTGAAATTGAGTTAATATCTTGGCCACATACTGGTTGTGATTCACGCTCTATCTCCTGTCTTTTGTTCCTCCTGATGTAAACTTTACAATCCTTATTAGCAAGTTGTGGAGCCACAGAAGAAGAAACAGTGTTTGGTTGGACTAATGACTGAACATGCACGAGTGTGGACGAGTCTTGTGTAAAGTCAATGGGCACAAGCACAGGTTGAGAGGGATTTGATGACTCTAAGTGGACAACGGGTACATACTCAAGAAGGGACTCCCAATCTTGATGTTCATTCATGCTCTCCCCCTGAACATGAGATTTGGGATAGAAGGACACATGTTCAAAGAAAAAGACATCCATGGTGGTGTAAAATCTTTTTTTTGTTGGAGAGTAACATTTATACCCTTTTTGAGTTGGAGAGTACCCTAGAAAAATGCACTTATTAGCTCGAGGATCAAATTTGCTACGGTGTTGAGAATACACATGAACAAATGTCGTGCAACCAAATACCTCGAGTGGGAGATCAGATGATGCTGCATGGGTATGAGAAAAAGTTTTTAAAAGAAGCTGACGTGGAGATTGAAAAGTAAGGACTCTAGATGGCATACGATTGATCAAATAGGTAGCTGTGAGAATGGCTTTTCTCTAGAAATAATTTGGAACATTAGAGGAAAACATAAGACACCGGGCAACCTCTAAGAGATGTCTATTATTGCGTTCAGCCACCCCATTTTGTTGAGGGGTGTCAACACAAGAACTTATGTGGATAATCCCATGGTTCTAAAGGTAGGTATTTAGACTATTGGTGAAGTATTCCCTAACATTGTCTGACTTGAGTATCTGAATTCTAGAATTAAATTGATTTCGAACCATAAGATTGAAGGTTTTAAAAATTTGCCCAACTTCTGACTTTTCTTTCATAAGGAATACCCAAGTTAACCGTGTATGATCATCAACAAATGTCACAAACCATCGAGTGCCAGAAATATTTGTTACCTGTGAGGGTCCCCACACATCACTATGGATCAAAGAAAAAGCAGTGGAAGGTTTGTATGGAATTGGAGGATATACTGTTCGAGTATGCTTTGCAATCTGACAAATTTCACAATGAAAAGATGCTGGACTTTTATTGGTAAATAATTTGGGAAACAATTTTGCAAGATACACAAAGCTAGGATGACCGAGACGATAATGTAACAATATAATTTCACTATCTTTATTGGCATTAGAATTTGACACAAAATTGAAAGACTCTAACAGAGTCTGAGATTAGACACAACTTGCTTGAACCTCTTGGTTTGAGGATCAACCACATGAGAGGAGATAGAGTCCAGAGCACAATTCAGCACTGCCAATCATCTTCCGCAATTTCAAGTCTTGAAAAACACATAAGTTTGGGTAAAATTTAGTAACACATTGAAGATCACGAGCCAATTTGCTAATAGATAAAAGATTACAATTCAAGTTTGGAACATGGAGAACAGAGTTGAGATGCAACTCTTTAGTAAGTTGGATAGAACCTGTCCCAGCAATTTTTTAATTTGAGCCATTAGCAATAAGGACAGAAGAGTGATCATGACGACTTATAATTTTGGAGAAGAGCAGCATCTCCTGTCATGTGATCAGAAGCACCAGTGTCAACTATCCATAGCCTCATTCCTCCTTTGTTAACATTGAAGGTTGTATGTGAATCCGTTTGAGCAACCAAACCACTCCCAGTAATGCTACCAATGTCAACTTTACCAAACAGTTTTTTTAGCAAGTCCATTTGCTCTTTGTTGAATGGACTAGGCTCATAAACAGGAGCTCTATCAGAGTTGGAAGCCACATGTGCTTTGCTGTCCCTATCAAACCGTAGCTTTGGTTTCCAATCAACCGGTTTTCCATGGAGCTTCCAGCAAGTCTCCTTGTAATGGCCTGGTTTCTTACAATAATCACACCAAGGCCTTTCCCATTTCCGACGATCTCCACCATTGTTGGATGAGAATTGAGGTAGGTTGTTCCTTAGATCCCATCATCACTTTCTTTCTACTTTCTCCACGCTTGACCTCTGAGAAAGCCTCCCTAATACTGGGCAATGGTTTAGTGCACATAATTCGACCTCGAACATCATCCAATTCCCTATTAAGTCCTAGGAAAAATTTGAACAACCTTTTTTGTTCCACAATCTTCTTGTAGGTTGTTGCATCTTCCTGACAATTCCACGAGTAAGTCTAGAATAAATCGAGTTGCTGCCAATACCGCGTGAGGGTGTTATAATATTGAGTAATAGATTGCTCTCCTTGGTGGAAGTCATGAAGTATAGATTCAACCTGAAATAACTCTGAAGTATTTTCAGAGCTGGAGTAAGTCTCTTTGGCAACATCTCATATTTCCTTTGCTGTCCCAAAGAGCAAGAAGTTTTCACCTATGTTATTGTTCATGGAATTGATAAGCCATGACATGATCATACTATTTTCGATCTTCCACTTTGTGAAATTCGGATCTGTGATCTTTGGCATGGCTGCTGCTCCAGTGAGATATTCATCATTTCCCTTACCACAAATGAACAATAACACGGATTGTGACCACTGTAAATAATTATGGCCATTTAATTTGTGTCCTATGATAAGAATAGGAGAAGAATCACCGCAACCAAGGCTAGAAATTTCAAAATTGATTCCTGATTTCGAGACCGTGATGTCAGATGTTTGTGATGAAGCCATTCCAGATTTTGGCACGTTTCAAATATTGCAAAGAAAATGATGTCACGAGGATAGAAACTGACCAACAACTGATGTCTGCAGAAGAAGAAGGCTGGGAAAGAGATGAATACTGACCAGCGTGATGTATTAAAGAGGAGACGAATACTGACCAGGAGATGAACGACTGGCAGGAGATGAAAGACTGGCCGGAGATGAATACTGACCAGGAGATGAATACTGACCAGGAAAGGCTGGCTTAAAGAGCACGTCGTGACGCTAGAGTGTGAGTGTGAAAGGATCTGTGCTGTCGAAGCCATAGCAAAGGTGGAGAAAGCAACAACAGAAACACGTCAAAGAGAATGGCTCTAATACCATGAAAAGATTTGGAATTTTTCTTATTCTCTCTTAAACAAAAATTATTACATTAACATATATATATATACAAAGGAAATCTAATAAAGAAATAAAACCCACTAGTTTAATTCTGTCCTAGAAATTAGAAAGCAGAACCATAGGAAAAGGTCACAACCGATCTCTCCTTTTATTCCTAAAAAAACTTTCCTAAAAATATAACTTTCCTAAAATATAAATATAGCTCTAACTTTTGAATCTTCAACACTTAGTTTAATATTTCTATTTAGGTGTTGCGAAGTGATAATGCCAAAGAGTACTTATCTAAATTTTTTCAATCCTACATGTTTAAGAATAGCATTATTCATCAAAATTCTTGTGTAAATACACCATCTTAGAATGGTGTTATTGAAAGAAACAATAGGCATTTGCTTGAAACTGCTAGGGCTTTGTTGTTTCAAATGTATGTCCCCAAACACTTCTGGGCTGATGTAGTGTCTACAGCTTGTTTTTTAGTTAATCGTATACCCTCAGTTATTCTAAATGGTGAGACTCCTTACCACACTCTTTTCCCGAGTAAATATCTGTTTCCTATTGAACCCAAAATATTTGGTTGTACATGTCTTGTTCAAGATGTGCGTCCTCAAGTTACAAAACTTGATCCTAAGTCATTGAAATGTGTTTTTCTTGGATATTCTCGTGTCCAAAAGGGATACAGATGCTATTGTCCTAACCTTGATAAGTATCCGGTATCGATTGATGTTACTTTTCGTGAAAATATCCCTTTCTCTCCATCCTTCAATCGTACAGGCTAGGGGGAGGATGATAATATATTAATCTATACAGTTACATCTACCACTTCTACCCCTAAACCACCTCTTTAGGTCTACTCTCGCAGGCAACGTAATCCTGAGCCAGCTTTTGATGCATGTCCTAAGCCAGCCTCCTCGTCATCAAATTCAATCTCCAGAGACGATCTTCCCATTGCCCTTCGTAAAGGTAAACGACAGTGTACTTACCCTATTTCTTCATTTGTGTCTTATGACCATCTATCAGCCTCCTCTTGTTCTTTTATTACATCTCTTGATTCTATCTCCCTTCCTAAAACCATTCATAAAGCATTATCACATCCTGGATGGCATAGTGCAATGGTAGAGGAGATGAATGCCCATGATCAAAATGATACTTGGGATTCAATACATCTACCTGTAGGGAAAAAGGCCATTGGCTGTAAATGGGTTTTTACTATTAAAGTAGATCCTTATGGATCTATTGCTCACTTAAAAGCCCGTCTTGTTGCTAAAGGATATGCTCAAACTTATGGGATAGATTATTCTGACACTTTTTCTCTTATTACTAAGTTAACATCTATCAAGTTATTTATTTCCATGGCTGCTGTCTATGATTGGCCTCTACATCAATTAGATATCAAGAATGTTTTTCTGCATGGGGATCTTCAAAAATAAGTTTATATGGAGCAACCTCCAAGGTTTATTGCTCGAGGGGGAGTTAGGGAAGGTTTGTCATCTTCGTAAGTCCTTGTATAGTTTGAAGCAAAGCCCCCGTGCTTAGTTTAGAAAATTTAGCCAAGCAGTTGAAAAATTTGGAATGCAAAAAAGCAAATCTGATCGTTCTGTTTTCTACAGACGATCTACGACTGGTATTATTCTGTTAGTCATATATGTGGATGATATTGTTATTACTGGCAATGATACTACAAGTATTTCAACTCTCAAATCCTTTTTTCAAAGCCAATTTCAAATAAAGGATTTAGGAATCTTGAAATATTTCTTAGGTGCTGAGGTAATGAGAAGCAAGAAAGGAATTTTTCTATCTCAAATAAAATATGTACTTGACTTATTGTCTGAAACAAGAAAATTGGGTGTTAAACCATATAGTGCACCAATGGTTCCTAACTTACAACTGACAAAAGAAGGAGAGTTGTTTAAGGATCCTGAAAAATACAAACGGATAGTAAATTGAATTATCTTACAGTGACTCGACCAGATATTGCATATTCAATCAGTGTTGTGAGTCGGTACATGTGTTCTCCAACAGTTGATCATTGGGCTGCTATAAAGCAAATCTTGTGCTATTTAAAGGGAGCACCTGGACATATTATTCTATATAAGAATCATGGTCACACTAGTATTGAGTGTTTCACAAATGCTAATTGGGCAAGATGTAAAGAAGACAGGAGATCTACTTCAAGGTATTGTGTTTTCATTGGTTTGGTTTCATAGAAAAGTAATAAGTAGAATGTTGTACTTAAGCTAGTACAGAATTAGAATATAGAGATATAGCACAATCAGTGTGTGAAGTAATATGGATATATCAGCTCTTAAATGAAGTAGGGTTCAACATTATGGTGTGATAACCAGGCCGATCTTCATATTGCCTCGAATCCCATGTTCCATGAATGAACTACGCACATCAAGATTAATTGTCATTTTGTTCAAGAGAAAATTCAGCAAGAGTTAATTTCTACAGGGTTTGTGAATATTGGAGAACAATTAGGAGATTTTCTTACAAAGGCTCTAAATGGGACTTGGGTTGACTATTTGTGTAACAAGCTGGGCATGATTAATATCTATGCTCTCGCTTAAAAGGGAGTGTTATAGGCTGTAAATTAGTAAATTAGGAAATTAGTAAATTAGGATATTATTATTATTATTAGATATTTATTAGTCCTAAAATAGATATTTACTTTCCTTTTTAGTTCAATAAAACATGTATATATGTGTAACCTAAGACTCAATGAAAGAAATGTAATTTTTCCCTCTTCCTTAAAATTACACTACAAAAGGAAATCTTTACTAGATTTTGTAATTATAAAAGTTGTTAATTTTCTTTTGAGGAAGGTATATGTGGATAGATACACTAGCAAACATGAATGTTTTGGAGTTATGTCCAAACAGCCTATCAATGTTTTAAGTGAGTCAAATAAAGTATCAATGCTTTTGCCATGCTTCCAATTGATTATATCATTAGAGTGCTATAAAAAAAATAGCAAGGAGGCACCTTCTTTATCAGAATCATTTATTTGAAGAATCCACCTAAAAATTGGTCTTTTATAAAACTAACTTAGAACGTTGGCGACTAAATTGAAGCATAACTAAAAAACTTATCATTTATTTGGCTTATTTTGAACATGACGTAAAACATTTCTAACCCTAATGAAAACTATGAGTAATAGAACACCACATATGGACAAATAATGCCACTGAACACATTGTCCTAATTATTCATTATATACAAGGATGTTATCTGGGGCTAAATAGAAATCACAAAATCTCCTAATATGTGAAAGGAAAGGGGAAGAGATATCCTACCTGGAATCCCCAAAACAATGAGTATACATATCTGCTGATTATGTTGTGATGTTCAGTGGTAAGATTTACAGCTTTCTCATAAATTCCAAAATCAAATTGACTATCTTTGCTGAAGCAATCAACAGCATCTGGATAAGTTTTCCACTCAGACCAGGTAAGATTCTTTACCATCTTTTGTCCAAACTTTTCGATCTTGTCACCATATCCACAATCCATAAAGTGACATGTGTTAAAATTACGGCATGCATTTCGAAGACATTGATTAACCCTCTGTATCACAAAAAGGAAAGGATAGAAAAACATAGTTAGCATAAGAAGACTAAAAATTGTTGAGGGACATCTTATCTCCTTAAGATATCAACTTCCAATTAATTAAAATATTCAGTTGGATGCACTGTATCCTAATAACTCCAATCTTGAATTTGAAGAAATTTATGTATAATTTAGGTCTAACGTGCAAACCCATTTGTATGAGAACCAGTCAAATAGGATGCAAATGGACTTCTATCCATAT
This sequence comes from Laguncularia racemosa, assembly GCA_037954665.1. Taxonomy (NCBI): domain Eukaryota; kingdom Viridiplantae; phylum Streptophyta; class Magnoliopsida; order Myrtales; family Combretaceae; genus Laguncularia; species Laguncularia racemosa. Next base: position 1,962,836 of record JBBMOL010000037.1, read on the forward strand.
AAATGACATAAAAATGTAAACAAGCAAAAAGGCGCAAATACTAATGCTTTTCAATTAAAGATGGAAAGAATACACGGTAAAAGAACTAGATGAAAGAAAAAAAGCTCTGACAATTCTTCTTATATTCTTGAAAGCTGCACAGATAAAGGGTGGAGTAGACATGGTAAAAATTTTCTCATCATTCCCTGGAGTTCTACTCTTCATATGGCATTTTGATGTCTCAGCTTTTCTACATCTGTGGGGGTATCTACACATTGTGACTCCACAGCTTGGCCTGGTTATTTCTGGTTTGACTATCCAAATGTGATTAACAGAATTGTAAAAATGCATTTGAAAATGAAGAAGACAACCAGGCAGATGCTTTCAAGAAGGTATGTGTGTGTGTGTGTGTGTGTGTGTGTGAGAGAGAGAGAGAGAGAGAGAGAGAGAGACAGCGCATTATATAAATTATAATAAAATATGCATACCTGTAGCCCAAAGAGATACCAGCATGATCCAACAACATGGCCAGACAATACAAATGTTAGAAGATTTATGACAAAATTTGCCCATCCAGACTCAAATATAAAGATGCTTGAAGACTGGCCACCAAGCATGGGCCAAATTCTATAGAGTCTGGGGATATATTGAATGAGAACAGAAGCACGCAATAGGTTTTTTGCATAATTTGCTGCAGAAGATCCCTTAAATTGCGGTACAACCAACAATATCATTAGCTGCATAATGTCATAAAAGTAATTGGTGATAAGGATTCATTTTCACAATAAAACTATTCAACCGATGTGGCCAAACAAGTTAGCTAATTGCAGTTCCAAGAATTTGGGATATCACATTGCTTTTTAAAAAGTTATGTCTTAGAATAATAGGCAACTATCTCCAAGCTAATGTAAACAAAAAATTATTCATTGTAAGTCATACTCTCTCAGATTCTTCCCTTGTGTCAGAAGAAAAGAAAGTAGAAACCTATCAATCTTTTATCCTAATAAATAGACCTTCCAGGAATTCTCTGCATAATGTTTTAACCTTCCCTTTAACCAAAGGACAAATTCAGATTGTACAGAAACAGACAGCATTTGGGGTTGTGGATACATGCCAAATCTAAAATCCAAGATGCTTCCCTTTCAAAATCATTTCCATATTATTTTCTTCAGTTAAAGAGATAATCTTGTTACTTCAATCTTTTATCAAAATGTGCATGATGCTTACGGTTGAGCGAGTTGCTAGCTGCACTTGATGGTGTAAATTGGAAGATTGTGAGAATCAAAGTTTGATTACAGCACCATTATTACACCTGTAGAATGACTACTCTGATTTGAGTTTTCCTAGGCAGCTGGTTCTCTCATGCATAGAACAATTGAGAAACCCAAAAGTGCAGCAGGGCTATACCCAATGTGGCAAGTGCTTCCCTAGCTAGGTGAAGGTATGGCATTGAGAGGTTGCATCTGTGTGCAGCCTTATCTCAGCATTTTGTAAAGAGGCTGTTATTGAGATACTCAAAATGGGAAAAAGAAACAAAATAAGAAAAAGGGAAAGAAAGAAAGATAAACACAGTGATTCCTATCTAAATTTTATAAACAGCTCTAGACCTCTGTTCCATGCATCACAAATGATGATGTACCAACTTGAATAAAAATATGATCTCCTATCTAGCTATCGTGTTCTCTCTAATCTTATAGTAACATCTTCAAGAGTAAACAAACAACATGATGACTTTCATGAAACAACCCCAGATCAGTTGACAAATAGACTTCAAACTTGGTGGGGATACAAGCTATGTACAAATTTTAATAGGGACTAATACTCACTTGAAGCCCTTTCGAGTTTATTTTTCCAATGATAGAAGTGGCAAATAGTGCACTGCACAGCAAGGGAGTATTATTATTTTTACACATATGATACGGCACCTTTCAAGGAATACAAGGAGAGCTCGTATATCTAGCAAACAATGCAACCAGCCGAAGACAACTAATCTACGTAGCATACGCATGTGTGCAACCTGAATATTTTAATTTCCCTGTGCCATATAACAATATCTTAATTGGGACAAAAGAAGAATGGCTGGATATCAATTGAAACTCATAAAGAATTAGGCTTTTATCCTCTCAAAATACATGTGGTACACAAACAAAGTATTCTCTGAAAACTTTTGCTAATGATTCATAGCAGAAGACAAAATTGCATCTATGCTTTAAGATGCCAGCAAAGCTGAGAGGCTGCACATTCACAAAGAATTCAGAGACTTACTTGGGGAAGTGGAAATGCAATAAAAAGATCAAAGAAGAAATATCCTCGAATATAATGGAGAGCAATCTTTTTTGGATGGTCAACAAATTCCCCAGCACCAAACACTCTAGATTCCGGAGCTATATAAGCCAACCTGAACTGTGAAACATTTAGAAGCAAAGGTAATTTTTATCTAGTAGTTTAATATATCTCATGATAAAGGTATACAGAAGACAACCATATGGTTCAACTACCTGAATGCACCAGAACTATGACAAAAAGAGTAAACGTTGCTAGAAAATTTTGAATGACTCATAACCAAATTATTTATAATTAAGCTTTTGATAACCTGGTCATAGTTCACATAATATAAGAGTGAAAGCTCGAATTCTAAGTTACTGCATCATAGTTTGATCCCTGATTTATTTATTTCATGTAATCAGTTTACTCAAAGTGTCAACCAACATTTTGAACTAATTAAATGGATAGTTATATTCTAGTTCGATATAATCCAAAAACTAATGATCAAGTGCAAATAAACCCTCTATATTCCCAAAATGTGCCTTTACCTTACTATAACTTTTGAAACATCAATTGCCACTAAAGCCCCATAATAATCTCTGTGTATAGGTCTTTTAGCTACAGCTTTGGGAGATTTAGGGCCCAAGGTAAGTATATATTTTCAAAAGATATGGGGAGATACAGACACTCTTTGAGAATTTAGAAGTTCAACTGCACTTGACCAATGGTTTTGGAAGTGTATTTGCAATTATCCAAAAGTTTAAACTTGTGGATAGATGTACAGCTTTTACATTTTATATGTTAACACTCCCCTTGCATGAATGTGTGCACACTATTGAAAGTGCATCACTTAACAAGAAATTATCTATCAATGTGGAAAGTAGAAGTCAAAGTGAGGTTGTATAAATTTAGAACAAGCCAAAACAAACCCACATACAACCTCAATATATAGGTATTACCTGTTTACATTATGGATAGATTCTATAGTACAAAGGATAAAAATTTAGTTTATTTCCTATTATAATGAATACCTTAGGAGATACTCTTAAGAATCCTTTTCTTCAAATAGGTCAGTTGCAAGGGCCTGTATAAATGTACTATTTCAATGAAAAATTAAGCAAGCCTGAACTATTATTTCTTAATCAGTATTTATATTTATGAAATTAGTGGATCCTCTCTAACAAGCCCTCAAACCCTTATTCATAATATATTTCAACAAGGTAGAAACAGAACAAAGGTACTCTTGGTCTAATGACTAGATCCTAATCTTATTTTCATAAAACAGTTTTGAGTACCATCCATAGAATTAAATGTGATGAGCCTTTGTTAATGAATCATTCAAAGACATGTGAGAGAGACATTAAAGTGCAAATATCAAATTAGATCCATCTACAAGGTAAAACTTTTCTTTTTTAAAAATAAAAAAAATTGAGACAGCAGATTATGACTAATGATGATGGTAAAATTGTGATGATAAAAATATATTAATGAGAGAGGAAATGAAATTACCCAAACAATGATGGTGATGGATGATTTTGGTTTCCAGATGGTTATGTTCTAGTGATGCTTCTCTTTTCTAATTTATGGCTTTAATACAATAAATGAAAGGATTAATAGAACTGGAAATTCATAATAGTTTATGAATTATTATTGTTTCTTTCGTTTCTTAATATGATATATATGTATATATACATATGGAAACAACACACATTACTGTACAAACAATAAACAGGAGAAAGCAAATATAGTTTATAAAGAATCAATAAGCCTCAGAATGAATGAACCTACTAGATGTTCTTTAGTGCATGACCACACAGAGAAAAGGAAGAATAGTCATATATGACTGGGGTCCATCAACTTACCTGAAGAAGTATGTGCACAATGTAGATGAGGTCTGTCATGGTTCTCAATACTACTACTATTATCGTCATGGTCCAGTCCAATACTATGCACTTGTTTTCCTGTCGTAAGACATGCATGCAACTAATAAATTAATAAGAACTTTCATGATAACTCAGAGCTTATCATACTTATAAAATATAAGAACAGAAAGTTTGGGTATCCAGAAGAAACAAACTTAAACTTTATTCTCCGTGACAATAAAGCTAGCCCTAAAATAAAAAACCTCATTCCACTAGAAAGACAAACTGGGTAATTTTGCTGATGTGAAATGAGTGCTCCTGCGGTTCAAAGAAAGCTCTAGAATAATTTTCATACTTCAAAGAATTGTGCAACAGTACCAAAATATTATGTAATAGGATAGACCCAGGTTCATCTAGAACAAGTAATGTGTCCTACAATGAAAGAGGATCTTCTAAAACAAACTGAGTTAGGGTAAGTTATTAGACATCATATGCCAAGGGATGAAAAATGGAGACAGCCAAGTAAAATCACTTTTTGGTTTCCAAAGTACATTTTCTTTGTATGTATAGGGAATTTAATTTAACTAACCAAATCTTTGAACAGGAAATATACACAGCTATTAGCTTCTCTTTTTCTCTGTTGGCAAAAGAATTGAACTTTTGGGGGAGGTGAGTGGGACAGAGTCTTCATTAATTTACAAGCCTAGTCTTTTAAAGTTTGGAACTACAAGAAGTGCTTAGCATTCCTTCTCTCATGACCCATTTATGCCCACCCAGTTGTACATTGACAGTTATTCTTCTTAATTATTCCTAATATGACTTCAAGACTGATTTTTTTTTTAAGTTATTTAATATTTTTAGCTAATCAAGCATAAAAGCTGTGCAGCCACAAGACAATTTTAGGCTATTCATCTTAAATAATTCTAGAAAGATAAGTCAACTTGAAATTGCCAACAAGTACCTCCTCAACAGACAAAGGGAAGAAGAACAATGGATCTACAAATACAGCCACCAAACATGAAATAACAAAAAATTTGTTCCACTGTTGGACACGCTTATTGTGAGGATTCATAACAGGAGGAAGTGAGCGACGTAAATAAGAGAACAATCTCTTCACCCAACCTTTAGCATCCCCATTTAGAGAGCTATAGAACTGCACATGAAAAAAAAGATCAAAAATCATACAACATTACTCGAACAATGGGAAAAGCATACCATAACACTTTGATGTTGAGCTTTATTCACTGCTTAAACAATAAAATACCTTGTAGTTGTCAAATACTGAACTCTTTGAGGTTTTCCGCTGTGATGTTTTGGAATTATAATAGGACGGGCATGTTGTACAGTATGGATCATTGCACATGCCCAGCTGCCCTGATCTCAAAAGGTGATTATTTTTACTAGCATACTCGTTACCAGGCCAATCATTTTGATCCTTTATGCTGAAGGAAGGAAACTTTTCGGTCGGATGAGTCACAATTTTGCTAGCTGCAGCACCACCATTTGGCAATAGTGGACCACTCATTGGAAAGAATGATGTCTTTCTTTCACTCCTTAAGGGACCAGTGTGGCCTATGAGATTAGGTATATTTTCATTTGAGTCCATGGAGTTTGAGGGAATTGACATTGATGCACTGCGCACCCTGGAAGCAAAATTTCGAAGTCGAGAATCATAGCAATCATCTGATTGTTGCAGTTGCAAGTCCAACAGCATAGGCGCCTCATCTATTCTATTTTCATCCATTTCTTACAAACCCTGTAGAAATGAAGCTCTGCATAGGATAGACATCTCAGTATAAATATCCTAAAAATCGTGATAATGAATTAAACAAAGACCAAAAATTCCATAGAAAAAACAACTTTAAGTTTGCACTCATAACCACTGACCAAAACTGAAATTTATAAGTGAATATTACAAGAAAAGGATGTGCCACATGGAAAATTAGTTGACCATTAATGACGCATAGAAGATGCATGCAAACAGGTGCAGAATTACATGGTTCAGCTCCCACCTTTAATCATTAAGGGTTCATATTACTATGTTCCACATCAAAGTAGAAACAAGACCTAGCAGATTTCCCAGTCCTAAGGAAAGAGACCCTTTAAAAAGATCAAAGTTAGCTCAGAGTACGTGCCTGGGGGTAACCAGTCCCATTACAGTCATGGTCCTCTGTTAACCCCAAAGGAAAAAAAAAAAAAAAAAGATTGCTTAGCTCCATGAAATCCTTAGGCCCAACAGCCATGATAACTCCAATATCAAGTACACCATAATTGCACAAATGGGTCAAGATTTTCTAGCCTACCCCTCAAGTCGGTCAGTGATTCGTTTTTTTATGAAGCATGAATATAAGCTAACCCCATTTCCAGACAATGAAGTAGAGGCAGCGTTGAACACCAAGACTTCAATGTTAAGAAGATGTAAAAAGCACATGCAAGTTCTAGAAAAATATCATCTTCATAACCATTCTTTAATTAGATTATGCTCATAGAAACCATTCTCTTGAACTTTTATTCTATAAACCACCAGGAAATTTGATTCTTTCAAATAACAATATTGCAAACAAGTACTATCCATAACTAACAAATAGCACTGGTGAACCATCGATGAGGAGAAATTTTCTAAGTGCTTCACACTCGACAAAGCTTGTTTTTTTTTTTTGTAGCTTCCAGCATGACTTGGATCAAACTCTTCCCATGTAATGGTCTTATGTACTATCCATTACTGTAGATAAGCACAAAGCAGCAATGAACATTAGCATAATGGGCGTGATGATGAACAAAAAGTCACTTAAGGGACAATATAAAACTTAAAAATTTTGCACAATCTAACTAGTGGTATGAAATTTTATCACCGGATAAAACAAAATCTTTTTAGAAAAGCCCTAAAATAACCCTTTCATCTTCTAAAAGGGTGTGTACCAAACACACTACATGAGGTTATGTTGTACTGTACACCTATTGTATCATCCTACTTCGCTTCCGTCGTGTACGCTACCCGGTGGTCAGTCATGACTGCTCAAATTGGAGGGATTCTCCTAACGATACACCTCTTAATTTTCCTATTTTAAATTATGCCTCACATCTTCTCAGAAATCAAGCTCCCAAGTTGCCACCATCAACTAAAATCCCGCGTCCGCCACTTCACTGACCTCGAAGATGACTACTCCCACGATAATTCTTTTTCTTTTCCTATATTAACTATACAAACTTTTTTAGTTCCATCAAACAGAATCTTGTAGAACCAGAAATGCCAATTAACAACCGACTAAATCTAACATAATAAATAAATAAAAAGCACAGCTTTCCGCAATCAAAACCATAATTCAAGTGTGTATTAACCATTAACAACTATGAAAACTTGCAATTTCACCTCAAAACTATTGATCAGATGTGGATGCCGAACCAACACTAAGCCTTCGTTAATAAAATCACGTTTATGGAATGTATATGCATACGTCTAATAACATCAAATTCGAGGCTTAAAAGACATCGAAACAAAACAGCATAGTTAGCATTGCATTAAAAACACAAACCTGGGTTTAAGAATCAGCTATATCTCTGGCTCTCTCCCTCTCTCTTCATAAGCATCGTCTTGCAAAGAAAATATAAAAGAGAGAGAATAAGGTGAGAGTAAGGAAGTTACCGAGAGAAAGACTATGAAGACTAAGTATATGTTGTAGTAGGAGGAGAGAGAAAGCGTCTAGTGTTCGGACATCCTATAAAGACGGACAAAAACATTTTTTACATTTAGATTAAAAAAAAAAACTTATTTTATAGAATATAATCAATGTGAAAACTTTTATAGCAAAATTGCAAATCTATCATGAAAAAAAAAAAATTTCCAATGTGTGTTTTAAACTCGCAATTTTTGAAAGACAATCTAATTTATTTTTTTCCCAATGATTAGAGCGAGAAGAAAAAAAATTAAATTTATTCTATTTTATTAAAAAAAAAAGCATTTATATTATTAAATTATAATTTTTAATATTTAAATTCATTTCTACTATTACTATAAACCCCAATTTTTAATATGTGCATGTGTTCAAATGAATTTATTATAACTTTTATTTTATTTTATTTTTTCTTTTCACCTTTAACAAAGTGATATAAAACCATCAATATAACCTATTAATATACGAGTCCTTCGGTTTACTTTTATGAAGACAGAGAGAAAAGGTCATACTTTGCTTGTTATACTTTCTTGTTTTTATTACTTTAGATTATATTATATTAGGATTATCCTAATACCCGAGGGAATAAAATATTAAAATTCATCATTGTACAGTCAAGTCAATATCTTTGCTTTCCCTTTCACCACTTTTTCTGTTTAGAATACTATCAATTTATTCATCAATGACTAGGTTCTTTTTGTTGGACACTTGATGAAATCCAGCAATGCCAATTTTTAGTTTTTGTAATATTCAATTAATGGTGGTCTTCTTCTTTTTTTTCCAGCTATATGTTATACCAATAGGGAAGAAAGGAATTTGAACAATATTCATATCAATTAGATTAAAAAAATATCAAACAATTAATAGTATTTATCAGTCATTGAAAAGTAAATGCCAAATGCTAGGCTGACTATGTCAATTGTCCAACCCTATAAAATCAGGTATGTCCCATGGAATACGTTTCTTTTCCTTAAACCTCCTTTTTATCAAACATTCCGTAAAAAATAGTAATTTTTACAAATGTAATTAAATAAAGCCGTATATAACTTGGTGGATTTTCTTTATTTTTACAAATGTAATTATATAGCCATATTTTATGGGTCTAACACAGACAATCTAAATACTTTAAAATTATAGAGTTATCTATAGCATAAGAACTATGATGTCTATGATATAAATTTTCAAAATATATTCGGTATTATATCTTACAAGTATATTGTTACTATCAAATAAATAATATATCCATCCAATGGAAGAATTAGCTTTAAATTCGTCTTTCTATAATAATAATTAAAAGGATAAAAAGAAAAAAAATTATACTTTCCACATTCCTAATTATGTATAAAAATTGCACTCGAGCCTCTCATTCTCCTAACTGTGTATAAAAATTCCCCAATTCTGCAAAATAATTCAAATAAATCTAAAAAAAAAAGGAATTAGATCTAAGGATTTTAAAAACTCAGAGACCTGTAAAGCATAAAAGTGGAAACTTGATGAACTCCTATGATGCCAAATTTTAATTTTTGCAAAACTCAACTAGTGGTGCTTTATTTATCAGGGCATCGTAGTAATAATTAAAGAGTATATGGCAAGTATTAGTTAGGGCCGAGTTTTTAAATCTGCTGTATTCTTTTGCCAGACACGCCGGTTCTAAGATGGGTATTATACGTGTGTGTTTAGATAGTTTTTAAATTTTTAGAACATGCAAAGACAAAGCAAGGTACAAGATACAATTTCATAGAGTAATTCATTAAAATAATTACAAAACAAGATACTCAACAAATTTATTTCCGAAATAGGTTGTGAATGTGAGAACTGAAAATAAACCTTCAATGTATTGAAAGCGCATTCTAGGTATATACTTCAATACATGTCACAATTTTTTTTTTTAATTTGAAAAATTTATCATTGATTGAAAAAAAATTATGAAAAATCATGTAAAAAAAATTAATTTTCTTTATATGAATTTTCATAAAAAAATCAATAATAAATGTTCTCAAATTAATTTTTTTTAATTAAAATTTTACAGAAGAATAACAAAAAAAATAATTTTTATAAATTTAAAAATTATAAAATTTTATTTAAAAAATTTACAATATGTACCAAATATGCATACCCAAAATACACTTTCAATACAAATGCGCCTTTAATACAATTTATATTGAAAGCAAATTCCAGATATATGCCTTCAGTATAAATTGCTGAAAGCATGTTCCTCATATGCACCTTCACCAACTATTTCATAAATAAGTTTATCGAGTACCTTATTTAGTGATTTTTTTTAAATACTTTATTTTAGTGGATTTCTCCTAATTTCATACCTATTCCAAAACTCACTCAAAACTTGTATTATGTATATTATAATTCTATGTAATAAGATACCTTATTATTTGTAGTCTATCATGTACTCTATACCTATAAAATATTGCTAATAAATATAATAAAATTTGAAATATAAAGAAAAAAAATCCAACCGATTTGGCTTTATTCATAATTATCTACTATTTTAGATCAACATTCAATTAACCAACCTACCTATATCATATCTTTGATTTAAAATGGTATTTAGTATAAGCATATTGTATTTGGCTATTATTTTTTATTAAAAATTTAAGTTGTTTACATTGTTTATAATTTACATTTGATAACATTATTGACTTTCAATTTAAACATCATAACTTAGGTATGGATAATTATAATATTTTCACACATACACACACACCCAAAGGTTTCAAAAAGTAGATGCCATAAGATATTCTGTATTAAAATAAGTTATTAACATTAATTTCAAATAATTATTAGGCTCGTATGCTTGTGTGCTTGTGCCTAAGCAACCCACAAACTTTATGTGCCTTACATGCTTGTGCCTCATGTGCCGTGTGCTTGGCTTATATGTGCTTGTTCCTTTTATTTTTCTCATGTGCCTTTATATTTATGTGATTCTAGTGGGTGTATAGTTTATTTTAATTCCAAACTTTTAACCTGTATTTATATTGGGTAAACTTTTGACCCTACCCACCCCCATAAATAGACTTACTCCTACTATATTTACTTTGATATTTCAGTTCGTAGAATATATGCTCATACAATTTTTATCTATCTTCAATACAAGTTTGATTTGTTTGAAGCCCTAATTCAACTAATTAAGTGTATTTGGGTAATGCATTTGATTCATTCCACACAAAGGAGGATTAATAATCCATGGGAATTTTCTCACAAGTCTGTTTCACAAGCTTTCAAGGAATTTTGTTAGTTGCATCAAAGTTTTGTTTTTTTTTTATCAAAATATTGGAAAGATGACGGATCAAGATATTCAAATATTTATTTTATCTAAATATCATCAAAAAAAGAACAAGATAAGGATAAGTATAAAAAATATAATTATCAATTGAAGCTTATCCGCATAAAGAGGGATCTTTGATTTTTCAAATTGAAGCTTATTTGTACAAGGATTGTTAATGAATCAAATGAAGATAAATATAAGAAAATGTCTGAAGATCGCAGGAAAAACCAAGAGTTCAAAGTTCATATAAGATTTTCAAATATCACAAATATAGGGATATTAATCTTATTCATGCAATAAAGAAGCCATTAGAAGATTCTATGAACATTTGAAGGTTACTATCGAGAAAAACGGTACTAGAAGCAAATATATACACTCAAGATTTCAAGTTTAATAGAAGAGATGACGACGATCATAGGACAGAGCAAAAACCATCATACAATTCTTTGTTTTTCTTGAGCTTAAACTAGAGAATTTATATTTTCGCATTCTTATATAAATTTTCTTTACTTTTCATATAAAGATTAGCTTAGAAAGTGAGGTTACAAAAACTCTTATAGTTTGTGTTTAGCCAAGTGGTAGGCTAAAAAAACAAGGTAAGAGCTATTGGTTGTAACATTTCTTTACTATTGGATTAGTAAAACGATCGATGTGGAAGACCAGATCCCTAATAGTAAAGCTAGAAGAGAAGACTGACTCATAAGGAGAAACTTCTATATATCGCCATCTTCTTTATTTTGTTGCATATTATTTTCTATCATTTTGTTTTTGCCTATCACGAGCATTCTTCATAAAAATAAAATTAAATTAAAAAGGATTATTTTAATTGGACTTTTGGTAAAAGATTTGAATAAACAATTAACCTCCCCTCTCTCTTGTTTGCCATTTTAGGACATATATTTGGTATCAGAGTAGCAGCTCTTCTATTACAAAAGTTAATCAATAGCTAACAATACAATCACGATTGCATCTAATCATATGCCATTCTTTGACGGCACTAATTTTCCTTTTTAGAAATGTAGAATGGAAACTTATATTAAGGTCACTAACTTTACTTCATGGGCAACCATACGTTATGAAGATTAATAAATCATTCTTATTGATAGTCCAATCCTAGCTAATGAAGAAAAGAAAATGGCTGAAGTGAACAACACAGTAAAGAATTTGCTTCTGATGAGCATCTCTCAAACTATATTCGCTATGATTTCATCATGAGAATCTGTAAAGGAAATATGGGATAAATTGTGTGAAACCTGTGATGGTGCTACAATGACTTTATGCGGGACTATAAATTGTTTAGATTCTGATTCAGCGAAACTATATCTGATGGATTCAATAGATTTACTTTGATTACTAATGAACGTACTTTGTTTGGTAAAAAGTTTGATAGTAGTGAGCTTGTAAGGAAAATCTTGCAAATTTTGCCAAGTCAAGGGACTCAAAGACAAATGCAATTAAAGAAGCTCATGACTTAGATAAACTGACCTTGAGCTAACTTCAAGAAAAGCTTTAAGCATATGAATCAAAACAAAAACACATGAATGATCAAGAAAAAGTTAAAAAGTCTATACCATTTAAGGCTACTAAATAAAACATTGAGCCAGACAAAGAATCAAATAGTGAGGAAAACAATAATGATTTGATGATGCCGATTCAAAGATTTACAAAAGCATTTAAGGAAAATGATAAGCATTTTGAATGATCTAAATGCTTTTCTGCTAATCAATCTAACTTTGGTATAGGAAAGGTTTTCAAAGAAAAAGAAAAAAAGAAAGAGAAAAAGAAAGAAACAGTTTACTTCAAATGCAAGAAACCAAGACATATTAAGTATGAATGTCTTGTGCTAATAAAAAAGATGGAGAAATATGAAAGAAAAAAAAAAGTCTTAATGGCAACATGGAGTGATCTTGATAAGTTAGATGTTGAGTCAAACGCTGGATCAGACAATGAAAAAGAGGTAAATCTTTGCTTCATGTCTTTATCTGAGGTATCTTCTAAATCAGATAATGATGTGCATGTTAGCTTTGAAAAACAAGTTAAACAACTATTAAAGGGTTTATCTAAGGCAAATGAAAAGATTGAATCTTTGAAAAATGAAAAAGAAGTTGTATGTTAAACTAATATGTTTTTGCTTGATGAAAATAATATCCTTAAAAATGACACAAAAGTTTTACATATGGATAATAAAAGCATACGAGAAGTACAAGATATGTTGACAAATGAAAATAACACCTTAAGAAAAGAAATTGAAGAGCTTAATGTAAGAATCAATGAAGTTTCAAAAAATCTTAGTTCTATATTTACTAAGTTTTCTAAAAGTAAAGAAAAACTACAAAAGTTAATATCATCTTAGAAAATGAGTAACTTAAAAGAAGGATTAGGATATAATAAGGTTGAGTCCTTAAAGCAAGCTAAGAAAACCTTTTTTATTAAAGGAAAAAATCCAACACTAAAAATGATATTGAGACAAGTAAGAAGGAAGATAAAAGTGAAAGTATGAAAGAAACTAAGTCTATTAAACAAAATGAAAAGAAAATTAGAAAGAATTATAGATAGAACTACAAACCGACGTATAGATAGAACTACTGAAGGAATTACATAAGGTATTATAGAGGATATACCATATCATATAATTATCATCCAAGAATGGTAAGCTCATATCAATATTAGAAAAGGTTGGTAAGATCTAATACTTATGCATGCTACCTTTGCAACAAGTATGAACATATAGAAAAATTCTGTTATTACAAAAATAACAAGCTCAGCCAATGACAAGTAAAATATCAAAACAACATGAGCTTGAATTATGGTGGACCTAAGCTAGTCTAGGTTCCTAAAAGGGTTTAATAATTTCTTTTGTAAATGCAGGAACACGAAACAAAGCTAAAAGGATTGTAGTACTTAGATAGTGGGTGCTCACAACATATCTTAGGAGAAGTTTCATTATTCACAAACCTAGAATAGAAAAATGGAGATTATCTCAAGTTTGGTGATGACAGTAACGGAAAAACAATAACAACTAGTATAGTAAGCTTTTCCTTTAGTATAGTTGAAAATGTCTCTTTGGTAAAAGATCCAAAACACAATCTCTTAAGTATTAGTTAACTTTGTGACAAAGGTTACAAAATGATTTTTGGACAAGACAAAGTAAAAGCTTTTGATAAAAATGGAGAAAAATTGTTTGAAGGTTTCCAAAAAAGAAATATTTGAATGGTTGAACCATCAAGAGTAGATGTTGAAATATGTTTCTTAACAATAAATGATAACTGCTTTTTTTGGCATAAAAAACTTGGACATGTTAATTTTTCATAATTAGGAAAACTTTCAAAAAACAAACTTATTATTATTTTACCAAAAATTTCTTCTATTAAAAATATTAAATGTGATACTTGTTTAAAAAATAAAATGATTTTAGTTTCTCATAATCTAAAAATGTTATTTCAATAAAAATACCTTTAAAACTTCTACATCCGATCTTTTTGGTCCAACAAGAACCTTGAGCTTATGAGGTAATAAATATAGTTTAGTAATGGTTGATGACTTTTCACATTTTACATGGGTTTTATTTCTTAGAAATAAGAGTAATACATTTGATGCCTTTGAAACTTTTTCAAAACAAGTTCAAAATGAAAAAGGTTTTTCAATCATAAGTTTAAGAATTGATCATAGTAAAGAATTTGAAAATGAAAGTTTTATTGAGTTTGGTGAAAAAATGGAATAAAACATAATTTTTATGCTCTGTATACTCTACAGCAAAATGGAGTAATAGAAAGGAAAAATAGAGTTTTACAAGAAATGGCACGAAGTAGGCTAAATGAAAGTAATGCACCTAAATATTTATGGGCTAAAGCAATATTTGCAGCTTGTTATATTTCTAATCATGTTTATGTGAGACCTTTGACACAGAAAACAACTTATGAAATGTACAAAGATAGGAGATCGAATGTGTTCTATTTTTACATATTTGGGGACTAAATGTTTTATCAAGAAATCCAGACAGAATCTTGATAAATTTGATGAAAAAGCTAATGAAGAAATCTTTTTTGGTTAATCAATGACTAGTAAGGCTTTTCGTATTTTTAATCAAGTAACTAAATTAATAGAAGAATCTATAAATGTCAAGTTTATTGATAATCCAATCACGAATAGTTATGATAATGTAATAAATAAAAAGAATAAGAATGAATATCTGAATTATCAACAAAGTTTACAAGATACGGCTAGAGTACCTATGGAACCTAAAATAGAAGGTTCAATGAAGCCTAAAGAAGAAGGTTGGTCAAACAGTTGAGTAGACAGTCCAATAGAAACTTTTATAGAAGGTATGTATGTTAAACAATCACTTAAATAGTTTACCTAAAGGTACTATTGAACGTAAACAGGCCGTAACCAAATCTTCAATGCCTTAGAGATTTAAGTCATATCATCCACCAGAACAGGTGCTTGGCAAAATAGATTCTAGAGTCAAAATTAGATCAAAGTTATAAGATATTGAAAATCAATTTGCTTTATTATCTAATATTGAACCTAACAATGTGAATGAGGCTTTAACGAACAGTAACTGGATCGATGCCATACAAGAGAAATTAGCACAATTTTAAAGAAATCAAGTATGGACACTAGTTTCAAGACTAAAGGACAAATCCATTATTAGAATAAAATAGGTTTTCAAAAATAAACTTGATGAACAAGGTAAGATAGTTAGAAATAAAGTAAGGCTTATAGCCAAAACATATGTTATAAAGACTTCAAATTGTTTCAAATGAACATAATTTTTTTTTTAATGGATATATCATAGAAGAAGTATTTGTAGAGTAACCCCCAAGATTTGAAAATCCATCAAAAGAATACTATATTTTTAAATTACAACAAACTATTTATGGTTTAAAACTAGCTCTTCGAACTTGGTATGAAAGGTTAAGTAATTTTCTAATCAAAAACAATTTTTTAAGAGGAAAAGTTGATACAACTCTTGTTATTAAACATTTCAATAAAGACATTTTGATAGTACAAATTTATGTAGGTAATATTATTTTTTATTCTACTAATGAAGTATATTGCAATAAATTTTTTAAGTTAATACAGGCTGAATTTGAAATGTCCTTAATGGGATAGCTAAACTTCTTTCTTAGATTGCAAATCAAGCAAACCACTTAGAGAATATTTATTTACCAAGAGAAGTGCGCTAAGCAAAGGCTTTAAAATTTTGAATTTGAAAATGTTAAAGGAGCTACTACCCCTATGTCAACTTCAATAAGGTTAGAACCTAGCATTTCTAGTGAAAAGGTACATGAAAAACTTTATAGCAGTTTAATTGGATGTTTGTTATATTTAACTACATCCAAACTAGACATATTGTTTGCTATTTGTGTGTGTACCAGATTTTAAACAAATCCCACTGAAACATATTTAACAGTTGTAAAAAAGAATCAAATATATATCTTGCACTACAAAATTAGGAATTTAGTATCCTAAAAATCATAATATTGATTTAATAGGATATTCAAATGCTGATTATGTAGGTTGCAAGATTGACAAAAAAAGTACTTCAGGAACTTGCTAATTTTTAGAGGATAAACTTGTATCTTGTTCATTTAAGAAACAAAATTCTATTACCTTATCAATAGCTGAAGTAGAATATGTTTCAATTGGGAATTATTGTGCCCAAGTTCTATAGATTAAACAACAATTATGTGACTATGGTTTAATATAAACATATTGGAGTAAAGCATCACTTTATAAGAGATCATGTTAATAATGAAGACATTAATCTTGATTTTGTTAATATTGAATTTCAATTGGCTAATGTATTTACAAAACTACTGAATAAAAATAGATTTGAAATTATTAAAAAATGAAACGGTCTGTGCTTTCCTTTATAAAAAAAAAATTATTATTTTGGATAAACTAAAATAAAAGAATGAAACTTCATATCTTCCTAACCGCTATTTTAACCCACACATGCAGGAACTCCTTCTTTAAAAACACTTTTTCAAAAATTAAATATTCAAAACTCCCTCCTTTTTCTCTGTTACTTTCAACTCTCTCTCTCTTTCTCTTGAACCCTAACTTCTGTTTATGACCATAGTACCACAAAAATCTACCAGACCTTCAACAATGCTCTCTAAAGTAAAAAAGAAAGATAAGGCATCCATTGACATTTAAGATGAGGAATCATCCATGTTGTTACACCTCAGTTAAGAAAAATCTCAAGAAACTATCCATAGCAAGGAATAAGGAAAACCCAACGACAGCAGGTCGAAGGAGATTGTAATAGACAATGATTTAGAAAGTGAACAAGAAGTTTCTCTAAACACTTTGAAAAGAAAGAAAGAGGTAAATCCTAAACATCAATTCGCTTAGAAGTTTATACTATTGAAAGGGAAAATCATGTATTGCATGTCTTTGGACTTTAAATTTTTTATTAATCATAGTTTCCATGTTGATGAAATGCTAGATAAAATTGATAGTCATAAACTTTGTAATATGAGGTATATTGTGTTCGAAGAAGAGATTGCAGAATTTTATGAAAATTTAGATTCAAGAAGGAAAGATAGGTTAAAATCAAATGTGTGTGGTCAGAATGTTGAAAATACTAAGAATGACCTAATTCATTATTTAGAACTCAAGAATGAGAGTGATGACAAAGATGGACTAAACATGAATAGCTTATAGTTGTTTCAATATCTGAACGATGGTTTGGAGACTGAGTTACGAAGAGATATGCTAGTTATTCAATTTTCTTTGTTAATTAGGATGTTACACAAAGTAATTAGTGCATGTGTTCTACTAAGAATTGAAAGCAAAATATATAGAGTCGGGAATTGCAAGGTGGGTTGAAAATTTTGGCCTACGCCTGCGTGGCCCACGGGCCAAGGCGAGCAACTTGTCGCAGGTGTAGGTTAGCCCATTGACCCACAAAAAAAAACGGTTTTCACACCTTCACTTGATACATTGGTCAAAAGACATAAAGATAATTCAAGTACCAAAAATCAAAATTTAACTCAATATTGGGAAGCTCAATGTGAAATGAAATGCATTGCCAATGCTATCAAAGAATTTAGGATGAGGAATTTGGAAGAAAAATTAAGAGTTTGACATTGTCGTAGTCTTGTAGAGTTAAACAAATTAAATGGTTACGAAGATAAAATGACATACAATAAATAAAGAAGGAGGCGATCATAAAAATGTCATTCTAAATTTGTAAAAAAAAAAAAATTGCGAGCAGGGCGGGCTAGCTCACGTTGGCCCGCGGGGTAAGGCAGGCCAAACTTTTCTACCTGCAACCCTTGTGGGCCACTACAAGTCCGCCCGTTTGACCCGTATTCCCAGCTCTAAAAATATATATCCATGTAGATGAGGCAAAGATTATATTAGGAATAACTAAAGAGAAAAATGTAGATGTAGCTAACAAAATTTTGAAAAATTTGTTTGAAAATAAAGGAAAAAGACCATATGGAAATCTGATCATGTTTCTTTTAAAAGAGAAGAAGATAAGGTTTCCTAAGGAATATTATATTAAAATTTCTATTAAGAAAATTACTAAAGGGTCCTTCATTATATGAATATAAATGTTTGAAAAAAGGTTTAGTTCTCTGGAGATTGTGTAGTATACATGGATCATAAGCATTCAAGAAGGGATAATCCTGAATGGATATCTAATGTGCAAAGAGGAGCAACCTTTAAAGTGAAAAAGAAAAATGATGAGGAGGAACTTCTAAAAAAGAGTTAAAAAAGGAAAGGCAATGAAAAAGCAATCGAAAAAGAAAGAAACATGAGGAGGAAGGTTGGCAAAGGAAACTTAGAGATAGGGGATGAACATATAGTTAGATTAAACAGTCCAGTAGAAGATATTCCAAAATCTCCTACTCTTAAGAAAAAGAATTTTGAAGCTGAGACTAGTAATGAAGTTGTAAATTAGATCTAAAAAGCAAGATTTTAGTTTTGGAAAATTTTATAAAGAAAAGTTTTATGGAGATGAAGCCCATGATGGAGTCAATTACTACGAAACCTAGTGAAGTAAAATCTGATTAATAACTTCTAACTCCTACTAGGATTGGACATAGTTCTCCTAAGACTCCTATTCAAGAAAATCAACAAAATCTTAATAATGAGGTTAGAGATACTATTCCTATGCATGAACAAAACATGGATACTCCATATGCACAACAAGGTGTTCCTTAAAGTGGTGGGATTGAGATTTTGGATCATGCTGAGCAAGAAACTACTGCAATCAATCCTGAGAGTGATTCTACACTTGAAGCTACTCAAGAACCTGATCTATAACCTATTCTTGAACCTGTTCAAACCAATTAAACTAAACCACTTGCTAAACGATATGATCCTCCTGTTGAACTATTAAAACCACAGCTAACTCTAGCTTCTACTAAAACTAATCTTGACCTTATCGAAAAACAATCTAAAGAAGGATCAATTCCAAAAAGACCAAGTAGAAGGGTAAAGAAAATTGCTAAAACAGTTGTCAAACCTCCAAAGGAAAAAGAAATATTAATTCTTTTTGCATTGATTTTTGTTAACTATTTTAGTTTTAAAGACTCATACTAATCACTGGTTCTAATTGTTGGCTTGTATAGTTTATCTTTGAATGATACTTTATGCTTTTGTTAATTTCATTACTAATTGCTCATTGATAATCCATGCTTCTATAACTTATAAATTTATGTCATATGTTGAGGGGGAGCAATATGTACTACTTGTCTAATAACAAAAAGGGGGAGAAGGAATAGTTAGTGCTAAACCTGTTTCACAAATGTTTAATATATTATATAAGTTTATCACTAGAGAAAGGTTTTATCATCTTAAAAAGGGGGGAGAATGTTAAGTTCTTTGAAATAAGTTTTAATGACAGTAAAAAAGTCATAATATATCTAATGAACATGTTTTAAGTGTGTAGAACAAAAGTATTTATTCTCACAAATACTTAAACAAATAGTAGTTTACAGACATTTTATCTAATAGTTAACAATACAATCTATTAGACATTTCAGTAGACACTTAAATAGACAGTTTGATACTTCGGTTTGTAGAATATATGCTCATACAGTTCTTATCTATCTTCAAAACAAGTTTGATTTATTTAAAGCCCCAATTCAATAAATTAAGTGTATTTAGGTAATGCATTTAATTCATTCCACACAAGAAGGATTAATAATCCATGGGAATTTTCTTTCAATTCTATTTCATGAGCTTTCAAAGAATTTTTTTTGTTGCAGTAAAGTACCATTTTTTTTTATCAAAATATTGGAAAGATGACGGATCAAGATATTCAAAGATTTATTTTATCTAAATATCATCTAAAGAAGAATAAGATAAGGATAAATATAACAAATATGGTTATCAGTTGAAGCTTATCCACATAAAGAGGAATCTTTAGTTTTTCAAACTAAAGCTTATCTATACAAGGATTGTTAAAGATTCAAATGAAGATAAATATAAAAAATATTTGAAGATCACAAGAAAAATCAAGAGTTCAAAGTTTAGATAAGATTTTCAAATCCCACAAATATAAGGATATTAATCTTATCTATGCAACAAAGAAACTGTTAGAATATTTAATGAACATTTGAAAGTTTCTATCGAGAAGGACGATACTAGAAGCAAATATATAAACTCAAGTTTTCAAGTTCAATAGAAGAGATGAAGACAATAGGATAGAGTAAAAAACATCTTATAATTCTTTGTTTTTCTCGAGTTTAAACTAGAGAATTTATATTTTCTCATTCTTGTACAATTTTTTTTTTTACCTTTCATGTAAAGATTAGCTTAGAAAATAAGGTTACAAAAAGTTTTGTAATCTGTGTTTAGTCAAGTGGTAGGCTAGAAAGATAGAGTAAGAGCTGTTAGTGTTTGTAACATTTCTTTGCTATTAGATTAATGAAACAACCAGTGTGGAAAATCGAATCCCTAGCAGTGAGGCTAGAAAAGAGGACTAACTTGTAAGGAAAAACCTCTATATATCGCTATTTTCTTTATTTCATTGTATATTATTTTCTATCATTTTGTTTTTACCTATCATGAGCATTCTTCATTAGAAAAATAAAATTAAAAAGAATTATTTTAATTGGACTTTCAATAAAAGATTTGAACAAACAATTCACCCTTTGCCTTGTTTTCCATTTCAGGACCAACATAACTATTACTTTAGTTTTAAAAAGGAATTGCAATTCATATTTTGTAGTAATAGCAATTTCGTATAATAATCATTTCATTAACCAAACATATGAATAGATATATAAGGAAGGAATAGTTATTATAATTCATTCTTATAAAATCAACCAAACATGTCATTAAAAAAATAAAAATAAGATAATAGTAGGAAGAGGCTTCTTTTGGTAGTTGACATCTATAATCAAAATGGCTAAACACCTGGAAAAAATAATAAATCTCAAGTTATAAAAATGAAATGAAATAAAATAAAATAAAGAATTTTTTCCCCAATGTCTAATAATATATTTTCAATAAAAACTATATTTTTTAAAATAAAATTGCAAATATAGTCATTAAAGTATAAATTAAGTGTAATAGATACTCTAAATTTTTAAAATATGATTTCACTTCTCCGTTATTTTTAAAAATAGAAAAATATAATACAAATTATCGTTAAAATCCTAAAGCAATTGCTGTTTGGGAGTATTGATTAGCGATACCGAGAATATAACTTTTATCCAACGAAAGTTTTTCACCGGACAAACTTAAGATCACTGAACTTTAGATCGTTATAATACAAGCCTGCTTTTTCTTTTCTTTTCTTTTTTTAATTTTTTATTGCCTTTCCCCCTTTTGCTTTCACTACCAACTTCATGGGAAATGAAAAAAAAAAGTTTTTTAAAAAATAATTGTGAGAATATACTAGTTCTTAAAATATTTTCAAAAATATATTAATTAAAATCAATACTTAAACTTAAAGTATCCATTTCAACTTTATTTAAAATTGATATCTAAGATACCCATTTTAATTAAAATAAAAAAAATATAAATAAGTAAAAAGGAAAAAGAAGACACAAGACTAATAATAGACTTGATGAAATAGGTATTTTAAGTGTTAATTTTAAATGATATATATTTGAAATTATTGTGTCAAATAGTATATTTGCAAAAATATTTTTAAAAATAATATTATTTTTTTTCTTTTCCCTGGACTTCGTTCCCGTTCCTTTCTTACAAGCTGACGAGCAACTGTAACTAAAACCCAATTAATATTTATGGCCTAATGAGAAGCCGCCACAGCACCGTGGCTTGCACAAAATGCGACCCGCAATCCAGCTACCGGCTAATTTTGGTTTGACTAATTGGACAATCATATTCCATTATTTTTGTTTTATTCGGAAAAAAAAAAAAAGGAAAGAAAGATTCGATATATATGCTATCCAAATAAGAAAATCAGTAGTGTTTGACAAAAGAGCAATCTAACACAGTTCTTAAACATCATTGGAATATCTAGTAGTACCTGCTTTCATGACGAACAATCTCAATTATTAAAAAAATTGGAATTGTGAGAATGATATCTTATCCATAATACTTAGTGGGAAGCTCCCTTTTTGTGTTTTAAGTTTGTAAGAAATATGTTAATTAAATATATTAACTAAATATAGCAAGTATAGGTAAGGTAATGGGAGTTACTTTTCATATCTATAATATTAAAAGAAATTAGATGGTTTTAGTGCTTTACTTAGTTAAAAAAAATTACAATAATAGACATAAATGTTACCATTTGGAAGTTCTAATTATAGAAAAATAGAAAGAAAATTACACAACTGCGAAATAGTGAGATGGGTGTTATTATATCATTATAGTATTTATTTTTAAATTTCCATGCACCCTTAATGCAAGTGCATTTTTCACTAGTATTTTAAGTATAAGTGATGCAGTGAGGATACTTTAGGTGATTACATAACATATATTCATAATTCTTGATAACTATTATATTTAACAATTTATATTATCAAGTTGTGTTTCATACTTGAGTTTAAATAAGATTATGTCAAAAAACTTCAACTTATAATATAACCCTTTTATTAATCATATTTGAAAACCTAAACAAATAACCTTACTTTTTTTAATAAGTATGTTTCATATTTATATTAAACTTCATTTATTGAGTAAAAATTTCTCAAATAATGTTATAGCTATTAAGTCTCTATTTAAGAAATATGTTTCGAATATTTTCTTCAATTTGCTTAATGGTTATAATGGGAAATATACTAAGATGTGCAAAGATGCTTTTCTATTTCTATGCTAAATGTATAGCTAAGTTTGATTAAAAAAGAAAAAAGAAAAACATTATATAGCTTCAAAATCTAATAGTTCACTTAGGCTTTAAGTACTATGTAATTGACCTAAACAAAAACCTATGGCATAATTGTTTCATTGAATTAATCCACAACATCACGTAGCTAATTTAAACTAAAATTATTAATGCATTCAATTCAATTTTACTAAAATTACCACATGTTTCTACCAATGAGTTTGAATTAATAAGGTATGTCAAAATAGATGTATATACAAGCTTAAAATATATTACATTATACCTTTTCTTTGAAAGTATTGAAAATTAAAATATAAAAGAAAACAAAAAGGAGAAAGTATCATTTTTTGCGGAGTTGGAGTCAAAGTAAATGGGAATGATGATCAAAGAAACGACAGCTTTTCACAATTGAAATAATAATTCAAGTGCATTATTATATACACAAAAACAATTTTTAATTGTATCAATCAAAATCATGTAAAATCAGACATGTGAATTAGCAATGGATTAAATCTAACATCGGAAAAAAAAAGAAAAAAAGACAACTTTTCGCAATCAAAACCATAATTCAAATGTGTGATTACCATTCTTACCTTTAAGAAAGTGACATCTAACCATCAATATAACCTATTAATATAAGAGTCCCCCATAGTCATAGGATCGACACTTTCCATGAAGTTTACTTTTATGAAGAGAGGGAGACCCCAAAAGAGACACCTTGTTATACTTTCTTGTCTTTAACACGATCCTACCCATGGGAATATAATATTTAAATTCAGCATCTCACAATCAAATTGACATCTTGGCAGTCCTTTTGCTACGTTTTCTATTTAGAATACTATCAATTTATTAATGAAAGACTTGGATCGATTTTGAGGCAACAGCGATGTAGGCATTAAATATGCATCCACTTATTCTTTTTATACACACATATGCTAGGTCCTCCGCATTATTAAGTATTTTGATGACTAGATTTTTGCCCATATGGTTAATCTTTAGAAGTTGACAAAAAAAAAAAAAAAAGCTGACCAAATCACGAATTGACGAGTTGAAAATTTAATTTTTTTTTTCCTTTAACATGGTTCGATTATGAATCGAATCTTAAATGTTAAAAAACAAAAAAATAAATAACTACTGTTACGGTTTGCTATCAAGTCTCTAGTGGAGGAAAAAAGTCTTTAGATTTGAATCCTCTAAAATTATAATTTTAAAGTTATTTCTTTAAAATGTTATTACATATAATCAATAATTAAAATTAAAAAATATTATATTATAAAATATTTAAAAAACTTAAACAATCTCAATTATTAATTTATAACTTCAAAAAAAACTTTTGAATCTATTTCCAAATAAAGCTTAGACTCACATCTCATGCCTCACACTCTACGCACTGTAGTATGCCCCTCCTCTATCATTCTCTTACTCTTTCTCTCTCTGAGTCAGAAACTCTCAAGCGTCCTCTCCGGGTGCTGAAGTCTTTTGATGCAATTCAACTTTCTTCACAGTTATTCAAAAACAATTTGGTCAGATAAGTGTGACATTACATGGAAATATGGCTATCAAATAAAACAAAACACCTATTAACAGATTTGATGTTAAAAAGAATACGAGGCTGGTGGTAATTACTACCTATGGAGGCTATGAGTTTCGACTTCCAAGCAAATCTCTTTTCAGGATACAAGAAGGCCGATTAATTTAGTAAATCAATTATTAAATTTCTATGAGTCACACATTAGATGTGCTATTTCTAGAAAATTGAGAAGATGTAATTTTTTTTTTTGCTAAATTATCCCCATAGAATAAGTAGGCACACCGAATCATGAACAGTTGAATCAAGGGCACTAAGTCCAAATCTTTACCTTACTATATTAACATTCACTTAAATTGCTAAATGAATAAATCTTTTCTCACCTGCCTTTTACTACATTAAACGGCTCAGTCATTTGACCATTATGAAAGATTTTCAAATATGATTATCCCAAACTTGGAAGCTTTCAATAAACTTGACTAAGAACTAAATATATAAAATATATATTCAAAAGATTATTTTTTCAGAGGCCGACCAAGGATGTAGGAAGATAACTACCTATGAGTTTAATCTCACCTTCCGTTATAGATCTAAACATTAATAATTCATTAATTAAAAACTATGACCTATAAATTGCGAGGAAAGATGATATAAGGAATGAAAAAGTCATCAAGACCAAGTCATTAATTATAAGATTATGTGGTCTGTTGAAGTGAATTGATGGTATGAAAAGTGCCTTCCATTTCATTAATTGCTGCATGTCAATAAGATTTAATTTATCTATTAAGAAAGAAAACATTGGTTTTGGTTTTGACTTTTGATTCAGCAGGGGAAAGAGAAAGAGTTCATCCTATTTTGTTCAAACCTATTGCACAGGAAATCAAGTGATTTTACTATAGGATGCTTTTGTTGGGTGGAAAAAATGTTTCCCTCCCACTTTGACTTATTCAATTATAATGAAACTTCTACAGGAGCCAATCATTTTATAAACCATTACAACCAATGATAGCATAGTACTTAGTAGATATAATAATAACTTTCAATAGTAGGTTATTGTGGAAAGTGATAATAATAATCAAAATTTCATTAAAACTGAAAATAACTTTTTCATTGTGAAATTTCAATGGTAGAGAGTAAAACAAGTTAGTGAAATAAATATATGTGAGAATTTAAATATGCATATTCAATATTTTCTCATACACATAGATGAGCCATGAAAAGTTTTTTCAATTCATAAGTGTTTTTACTTTTATTAGTGTTTTTCACTCCAATGAAATAATATTATGAAAGGGAAAATTACTAAAATTTTACTAAAAATCACTATTTCAAATCACAAAGTCAAGTCACAATTTTAACCAGCAAAATTTTCATAGCAACTTTCCACTCTTTAACCTCTAAGATTTACATCATCCCTTCAAATAATTTTCAAATGAAAACTACACTTTATAACTCATATTTATGTCATTCCAACCATCTATTCTATTCATTTATATTCATGTCCTCTTCATAATCTATACTCAACCAAATGCTATAATTTAAATATTATAAACACATAAACGCTATAGATTTTGCTAAAATTAACTAATAAACATAAATATGTAAGAAGAGCAACTATATAAATAGTTTCATTCCTTTTCATTAAGTTTATCCTAATACAATTGGTGTATAAGTTACATGTAAGATATTAGAAAAGATAAAAAGAAATGTAAATAAGTCTATTCATGTGTCCTCCACTTAAGTGTCATTACCAGTTAGGTCTCTAGCTAAGCACCATGTAAAGGATGTACTAACTAATCTAGATCTAGCCATATGATAGGTGTGTCATCATCCTAGCTTCTACCTATCCGACTAGGGGAAGGACTTGAATGTGCCGGAACAAGACTAGGTTCAAATTTGATGAGCCTCTCCCCCATGTCTCACCATCTCCTCTTAACCACCTCTTTTGTAGAGTTGAAGGAGTCTCAACAAGAGCATTAGAGCTTTTCCAAAATAGCATCTTGAACAATGATGATGGTTGTGTAAGTAGACTTAGTTCATCGAAATGCTCATGTACTACAAGAGAAGGAGTCGTTGGTGGTAATTAGTAAGTGTAAAATTACGCATTATTCCTAACTTAAAGATTATACTTGTGTGCATTTTAATGTGATTTTATTGTGAAAGTTCCTTAAAAGTGATGAAATGCATGCATAATAGATCAATTACATAAAACTATAAAAAGAATCAAAATTGGAGGTCAAATGAACTTAATAAAGTGTTTATTTTGCAGGTCTTAATGGAGTAGTTCCCTATTGGAATTTAAAGAATGCTCGGACATTAGGCCTAAGTTGTTTGAATGATTTGAGGCTACGATAAAGTAGAGGCTAATTCAAGCAACATCTATATCAAGAGATATGGAGATTCTTGAAAATTTTGCTCACTAAAACCACATGAGTTGTTCATTTTTTACCAATTGCTTTTACTCTTTTTTTCTCTATATTTCAAAGCTACATAGAATGTTATCCTTGGGTTTCTTATTTTATACATACTTAAGATTAGAGTTAGGTTAGTTTTAGATTTATAAATGAATTTCAAACTAGACACAAGTGGAAAAACATCATTTAGACATGAATTAGGTTTTTCCATTCTTTTTCCAATTTCTTTTATTTTAGATGTGTTTTTACTACTTGTTTCTCTTTTGCTACGATGAAATCATGAATTAATTACTGGAGGTTGGATTATTAGTTAGTGGCTTCTATTGTTGGACTATTACTTGTTTTGTGGGTTGAAATGTTGATTCTAATACACTAAGCTTGTGTTTTGAGCATTTTGGAATACATGTTAGATTAAGATTGGGTTTGGGAAAATTTATTCTAATTGATTTCATGAATATCTAATTTATAGGGATATGCATTCTAATCTAGTTAAGATTAAGGACTTAAAAGGATTAGTCAATTAATCAACTTGCTAAAAAATGGTTAATCTATCATACTACTAATTTGCTTTAGAAAAATTGGGCTTTAACCTAGTTTTGAAGTGTTTGAAAACCTAAATTAGTTGATAATTAAACATATGCAAATGTAGTATAGAGTAATAGCATAATCACAACAGCAATTAAAATTCTAACCAATTGGTTTTTTATTGGATTCAATTTAGGTGTTAAATATCTTATTTAGTTAGAGTAAATCAACTTTACTTTGTAGTTAATATATATATATTCTTTTTAGTTTAACCATCTATGAATGAAACTAATATATTAGAGAGCTAGCACACCATTCTCTATAAATCAATAAACCAAAAAGAAAGGGTTTAAGGTTAATTTATTGAACATGTTTAATAACTAGTTTCTATGGCTCGGTCGCTCAACCCATGAATTAGAGCATGCTAGCTGATCTTAGGCAAATGTGGCCACTTAACTTACTGACTATTATTTTTAAACAAGTTTGAGTGGGATAGCTCATAAGTCTATCCAATTAACCTATTAAACAAGTTTGAGCAACTTGACTAACGAATTAACTCATTTAATCTACTAAATACATTGAACCCATTCATTCACATTGTTCTAAATTTGATAGATAATAGCTTTTATAGTTGATCATGAATTATGCTATTATTTATATAAAAAAATATGTTTATTCTTAAATGGGTTTATGGGTTAGACCATTTTAATTGATTAATAGGTGATGGATGAGTTGGCTTGAAAAATAAAATCACAACCTATTTACTAAATGGGTTAAACTAGTCAACCTATTTAATGATATCCCATTATAAGTTAGGTTATATTAACTCGTTTAATCCATTTGTACAACTCTTTTGATAGTACTTCTTTTAAGCAAAATTAGGGAGATTGAGGGGAAGCTCTTTAATGTCATCTAGATATCATTTTGAGCTTTGAACATTATCATGTTGTCACAAGACACCAAGGGTCAAATTCCAAAACAAAGAAGTGGGTTCATCTGAATTTGTTTATTGAAATTCAACTAAACCTAAGGATGCATCACAAATTTAAATGTTCTCCTTGACATTCGTGTTAGGTTTATTTTATAAATAAATTGTATGAGTTTATTTGTATTAATATTAATAATTATACAATAAGGTTATTGTATTATATAAAGTTCAAATAAAGTGATCTAATAAGATTATGAAATTCAATACATTAAATTAAGCATAGATTATTATATGTAGATACTAAAAATATTATTTTTGGTTTTATGATGGGCTTAATTAGAAATAATAATAGGTTAATGGATAACTAACCCATGGACATGTATATATGGTTATGATCCCAATGTCACATGATATCATTCTATTCTCTCTAATACCTTATCATCAAAAAGAACAAAAAGCAAAGAAACTCTATAGAACGTCCATGTTGACTTAGAATATTGCTCCATCATATCAAGTTACGTGTCTCTTAAGTCATGAATTCAAGTATACTTCTGTTTACTTTTCTTTTATTTGTGCCCTAATTTTACACATGGATTGTTCTTAAGAAACTCATTTTATGGGAATAATACTTAATTAATCCAAACAGTTCAAATCTTGTTCCATTATAGCTAATAAATGCATTGCTTTAATCTTTGTTTCCCAATTCTTGGACTTAAGCATCTTTGTGTATATTTCATCTACATAACACGTTTTATAAGTACCTAAGCTAGATGAAAATTTTGAATATCAAACATGTATAAACATGGTATTTTTACACATTATTAAGGCTAAGCAAAAAAATTAGTTGAATCGTAAATTGAAATAGATCGAATTGAACTGGGGATTAGGTTTGAACCCCTTTTTTTATGATTGAAATATATACAAACCAAACCAAATTGTTTTCTTTTAAATTTGAAAAAATTGCTAACCAAAACAAACCATTTTAAACTAAATTGAATCAAGAGAAGTAAAAAAAAATGGTAATAAAAGTTTAGAAAATGTATGACAAAAAAAAAATCATATCGCTTATTCAATTTCTCATCTTATTTAATTTTTATCAACTAACTCATTTTTTTTTTTTGTATTTTTGTTTACTAATTAATATAGAAGCCGAAATTATCTATAGAGAAACAATAAAATCTCCTTGAATATATTAAATGGGTATTGAAAATGGTGAATAATACTAGAAAAATAATAATGAATTACATATTTTTTATATTTAGTAGGATTTTTTATGACTTATTAACTTATATATAGAAAAAAATAATAACATATATAATAATGATTTGAATCATATACTGAACCAATTTTTTTAGGTTTGAAAGAATTATAATTAAATTATATGATTAGGTTTGATATAGGAAAAAAAAAAAAAAACCATAATACACAATACAGTTCAATTCAAAAGGATAAATCGTATCGAATCAAACTGTATCTACTCTTACACATTATTACTAAATCATTGATATATAATTAAAGGCCCATAGAATCATACCATTACTATAGCAGAAATTCTTAATCAATTATTTATAGATAAAAATTTTGAGCATAATTTTTTGTTGAAGACTTAATTTTATCGTTAAATAAAATTTAAGTATGGTAATACCCTAAGATTACAACAAATAATCCACTATTGCATTACATAGTTTCGGCAAATGGTTCATTAGGAAAATTTGAATAGAGATCTCCTCCACAATTATTAGTTATTAGTTAACACTTGGTGGCAAATTCAAATGTTGTTAAAGCTCATGAAGATACATAATTTAATTCTATTACATAGGCCCAAACCTCATTTACAAAATCGGTCATTTCATAGCATTTTAGCTATTAGAGAGAAAGGAAAGGGAAAGCGAGAGCTTGGAAATAAACTTATTTAGCTCTTATTATTATTATTATTTTTGGGTAGAAATTTAGCTGTAAATGTAAAATGCTCTTTTAGATATAGAATACGTATTTGGCTTCTCATTTTCAGAATATAGAAATAGAATGGTGTAAAATGGGAATTTTTTGAGTTTTAAAAAATGCTTAGTTGTCTTGTTGTCGGAAGGTATAATCACATGAAGCCGTTTTTTACCTTTAAACTATTTAGTCACACATATTAGAATAATTGATTACATAAAAGTTACGAGTAAATGTATCGGAGTAATACATATATTGTCTCGTAGAGATATTTACATATGGGTGTGTAGATCAGGTGAGGTAGAACCGGATATTTGAGAGTTCAATATTATTAAAATCTTTAAAAAAAGATTCTTTATTTATTCCTACGATGTCAAGTACTTATCGAATTTCTATCCTCTATTGGAATTTGGTCGAACGATTTTGAGGATCATTCATAGGGGCTGTCCATTTTCTTCAACTTTCTTCTGTTGACTTCAATTCCTCACAATATAATCAAAATCTTGGTTATTTGATTTAAAAACATAAAAGATGATGTCTTCCAAAGAGTAGAGGGAGCTATTCACGTACTTTATTTGGCTGAGTCTTTATTCATCCCACAACGTTAGATGGTTTTCAAATTTCTATCTTCCAGTAGAATTTGGTCGAACAATCTCGAGGATCATTCACAGAGGTCGTCCCTTTTCTTCAACTTTCCTGTAATGACTTCAATTCCTCCCAATATAATCAAAAGCTTGGTCATTTGATTTATAAACATAACCATAATGATGCGTGGAAATTATTTAATACAATACAATAGAGAAAGATTCTGAAATGGCGCTCTATATATCATGACAGTAACGATACATAAGTGTAGATTTCACAAAATTTTACTCAACTTAGATACAAGATGTCGAAGCTCTTTTCTCACGGAAAGAAGAAAGAGCAGCCCCAAAGCTCTTTGGGCTTGAAACTGGGCCAGGCCCATCGAAGGTTCGACTATTCCACCAAACAGATCCATGAAAAAATCTATAAACTGAGATCAAATTGGCAACGTAGTTTCTTTCTTGCCGTGCAAGACAAGCTACGGCACAAATATCT
Organism: Laguncularia racemosa; assembly: GCA_037954665.1. Classification (NCBI taxonomy): domain Eukaryota; kingdom Viridiplantae; phylum Streptophyta; class Magnoliopsida; order Myrtales; family Combretaceae; genus Laguncularia; species Laguncularia racemosa. Next base: position 1,994,571 of record JBBMOL010000037.1, read on the forward strand.
CTAGTATCAGGTGGTCTTAATTTATTAGAAACTGACACGTTCCCTCCTTAAATTCTCCGACCAAAACCTACGTCGGTGTTGGAAGACAGCATAAACTAGAAACTTTAATCAGGGATTAAATACCCTCCATAACTCTACATTTTTCCAAGCTATTTCGCGTCATTCTAGTACTGGGTTCTGTTGTTTATTTGTTGCTTAGCAGTCGACACCACAAGGCAGAAACATCATGGTTTTAGAGAACGTTTCTAAACATTTTGATACGGTAACCTCTGCTCCTCTCTCGAATCATTAATTTTCAATCCTGAACTTGTTTCTTGATGTCACCGTTCATGTAGTTATGTTGTTTCTCGCCCGCATGCGTTATCAGGTTTCAGAATCGTGTCCTCAGATATTGGTGTTTCTTTGATTTGTGTTTTTATTATTATTATTTTGGGCAGAGGTCACCTCTAGTACTTGGTGCTTCAGTGGCAGCCGCCGCCTTGGGAGGAAGATACATGATAGGAGCATGGCAAGTGCTTAAAGCCCGCGCCGCCATGCCTCGTGTTCGGAGTTTTTACCATGGTGGTTTTCAGCCTGTGATGAATCGACGAGAAGCGGCATTGATCCTTGGAGTTAGGTATATGCAGTTCTTTGTCAATATGAATAAAAAATTTGCTCATAGAAATTGCTATATGGTCCGAATCCTTGTTAAGGATGGTTGCCGAATGCATTGAAAAGGAAAATGGCACTTTCGTATCTATTGAAAATTGTAAAATGATATACCGTACATGCTGTCCTTGCATCCTATCACAACTTTTTGCTGATCTGTCTCTAATTCTGTACAAGAGTACACCACCTCCGGTAATTGCAGCAGCGTAATTGAGTGGGAGTTTCGTACAAAAGCAACCTTAGGATGATTTATGGTGAATTACAGTAGTTTTGACTGATTTTAGCTGCTGGGGATGGTTTTCATTGCATGTGATGTTACATTTAATAGTGGAAGTGCAATTTGGTCTCAGAGAGCATGCCGTGACGGAAAAAATCAAGGAGGCTCATAGAAGGGTAATGGTGGCAAATCATCCTGATGCTGGTGGGAGTCATTATCTCGCTTCCAAGATCAATGAAGCTAAGGATATCTTGATGGGAAAGGCGAAAGGCTCGGGTTCTGCTTTTTGACTTGATTTTTCATTATTGCTAATCGGTAAAATGCATCATTCTTTTAAGAGAAATTAGTGAATAACGCATTTAATAACTAGTTACAACGTACCCATGATATAGGTGCCAAAAGAGAAATTCAGGTATATTTATTCATGTTTAAATAATATTTAATTTTAGTTTTTCTTTGTTTAATTTATATTTATTCTTTTCCCCTTTAGTAATTTCTAATTAAAATTAGGAAGAGACCTTTCTTTTGTTAATAGTACAAATCATATCCATTCGTATTGATCGAGCTCTTTTAAGCTAGTGGATCATAACCTATTTGTGTAGAGTATTATACAAATTTGTTCTGCTTAGTGTGCACTTGATGCTGTAATCTTCATTTGGTTTGACTGTTTAATTGATGCTGAGGATTCTGAAGATTAAGGATGAAAGGATGGGGTAGTGATTAAACTCGATTTTTGGGAAATCACCCCTATTCATTTGCTTATTTTGGTAACTTTGAAAGAGGTATTGTGCTGGCTTGCTGCCATGACAGAGTAGATAGAATAATGTCTCAATTCTACTAAACTGACACCTTAAAATGAACTAAAGGGTTCCATTTTGTACCAGTAAAAGACACTGATCATCCGCATATGATTAGTATGTTAATCAATCTTAATTGATCTAAACATGTTTAGGAAAATAAATAAATATCTTTTAGATCAAACATCTGAAGCAAATTGGATCAAGAAAGCATACTTCCAGCCATTGTAATCAAACTTGGGACGTTCCAATTTCTAACTATGTTGTCTTTGGTTTTTGTTTAGCTTTTCTAAATCCTCACAAACTCTTAACTCGGTAGTGTAATTTTTTTGAAGGAGGAGCAAGCTTAGTGAACTCAAAAGAAAAGTATCACATCTTTATTAAGCTCTAGCCATCATAGAATTTTTATTTGATGTGATAAGGATGAGGGAGCGAGATTTTCTTGTTGAAAAGGTATGGATTGAAGATATACTAAAAAATGGACCATATTAAAAAATAAGTTTCCCTAAAAATCAGTAAGGATCTTAATTGAAAGGAAATTCCAACATTCTCCCACTTGTTCCATTCAACCCAACATCAAACATAATAAGAAACAAAATATGCGAATAATGGCAATAAGTCTTCTCATAGCAAGTATTATCTTTCGTGTATTATAATATATCAAGTCTTTCAATATTGACTCTTAAATTTAATGAATAAACCATATGTTTATTGTAGGTCTAAACTAAATGATATTTCTCAAAACAAATAAATATGTGTATAAAGCCACATGAGAAAACATCAAACTAAATAAGAGTTCCATTGGAAAAAATAAATGTACGTACAACGAAAATCACATCACGGAATCAAGTTCCATTCGTACTACATGATTCTTAAAATTCTTTGGTGATATGCCTTTAGTTAGAGGATCAACAATCATTAACTTAGTACTAATGTGCTCAATGACCTCTTTCTTTTCCTTAACACATTGTCTTATGGCTAAATATTTTATATTGATGTGCTTACTTCAACTTCCACTCTTATTGTTCTTAGCCTTAAATATCGCAACTGAGTTATCACAGTACAATCTTAATGGTCTAGAAATAGAATTTACGACTCTAAGCCCCAAAATGAAACTCTTCAACCATACACCATGTGAGGTAGTGTCAAAACAAAAACGAACTAAGCCTCCATAGTGAAAGTAACAGTTAAGATTTGCTTTGCACTTCTCCAAGATACTGCTCCACTAGCTAGTATGAAAATATAACCAGATGTTGATTTTCGTGAATCAATGTAGCCAGTGTAGTCTGAATTAGAGTAGCCAATAACTTCCAAATTATCAATCCATCTATACATGAGCATAGTCTTTTGTCCCCTGAAGATATCTCATAACCTTCTTTGCAGCTTTTCAGTGGTCAACACTTGAGTTACTTTGATATCTACCTAACATTCCAACAGTATATGTGATGTCAGGTCTGGTGTAGACTCGAGCATATATAAAGCTTCCAATAGTTGAAGCATATGGAATGTTCTTCATTTGTTCTCATTTGAAATCATTTTTTAGGCATTGACTCAAGTTGAATTTGTCACCCTTCACAACGGGTGCTACACTTAGTAAACAATCTTTCATGTGGAATTTCTTTAAAACTTTGTTAATATAGGTCACTTGAGACAAACTCAAAATGTCTCAAGATCTTTCTCTATGGATCTTAATGCCAATGATATAAAATACTTCACCCATATCTTTCATGTCAAAATTCTTTAAAAATTGTTTCACCTTATATAGCAAACCCTTATCATTAGTCGCAAGCAAAATATCATCCATGTATAACACAAGAAAACAAGTTTTGCTCCTACTAATCTTTTGGTATATACATTGATCCATGACGTTGTCTTCAAAGCCGAATGAAGTGATGACCTCATGGAATTTTAAATACCACTATTAGGAGGCTTGTTTCAACCTATATATGGATTTATTAAGCTTGTAGACTAAATGCTCGCCATCATTAGAGGAGAATCCTTTTGGTTGTTTCATGTAAACCTCTTCCTCTAGATCGCCATTAAGGAATGTCGTTTTCACATCCATTTAATGTAACTCAAAATCAAAATGGGCTACTAATGCCATAATTACACGAAGAGAATCTTTCTTATATATAGAAGAAAATGTCTTCGTGTAATCAATTTCTTCCCTTTGCGTAAATCCTTTGGCAACGAGTCTTGCCATATATTTCTCAATGTTGCCTTGTGAGTCTTTTTTTGTCTTAAAGACCCATTTACATCTAACGGCTTTTACACCATTAGGCAACTCAACAAGATCCCCGACTCCATTAGATGCTATAGAATCTATCTCATCCTTCATGACATTGTATAACAAGTTCAATTCCTTAGAACTCATGGCCTATGAAAACGTTTCGAGATCATTTTTTGCTCTAATGTTATAGTTCGATTCTTATAGATACACTTCATAATCACTAGGAATTGTTAATCTTCTAATTTTAGTAGATCTTCTCAAAGTTGTACTATCATCCTCTCGAGAAACTTGTTTCTTAACCTGTTGTTTAACTAGTCGCTCAACAATTTCTTGTTGTTCCTCATTTTCAACTCAATCTACTAAATTGATACTAGTAGCTTGTGGAACTTCAGCAGTTAGTTATCTAACACTCGTTTTAACTTGAGGGGTATGAATGATAATCAATCTATCACTTGAATCAAAAGGTTGAGCTTCATAATGGTCCTTTTCAAAAACTATGTATTGAAATTGATCACTCCCATAGATCAAGTCATTCTCAAGAAATTTTGCATTTCTTGATTCCACAATCCTAATGCTGTAAGATGGACAATATAATCTATACCCTTTAGACCTTTTGGCATATCCAATGAAATATCCACTAATGATCCTTGGATCTAGCTTCTTCTCTTATGAGTTGTAAATTCTTACTTCAGACCAGCATCCTCAAATGTGTACATGCCTTAACCTAGGTTTCCAACCTTTGAATAACTCAAAAGGTGTCTTTAAGATAGCCTTAGTTGGAATTTGGTTTAATAAATACACATCTGTCTTTAGCGCTTTAGTCTACAAGAACTAAGGAAGTTATGCGTTACTTCTCATACTTCTCACCATCTCCATTAAGCTTTGGTTTCTTCTTTTTGCTACACCATTTTGATCCAGAAAACCAAGTATAGTGTATTGGGCAACAATCCCATGCTCTTAAAGAAACTTCACAAATGGACCAGGTGTTTGTCCACTTTGTGTATCTATCATACTACTCTCTAACTCCATTTGATCTCATGATCTTAATTTGCTTTCCACATTGATTCTCTACTTCAACCTTAAAAACTTTAAAGGTGTCTAAGGCTTCATCCTTAGAATTAAGTGAGTAGAGAAACATATATCATGAATAATCGTCTATGAACGTGATGTAGTATTTTGGACCATTTGCATCCATGTTCGGACGACAAATATCTATATGTATGATCTCCAATAGGTATGTACTATTCTTTACACCCTTTTTAGACTTGTTAGTTTGCTTACCCTTAATGTAATCACACAAGTCTCAAAATTAGCAAAATCCAAAGTATTAAGTACCCCTTCATTTACCAATCTTTTAATTCTCTCAGTGGAGATGTGTCCCAATTTCCAATGCTACAACATAGATGATTTCTCATTCACAACACATCATTTTAACCTAGCAGTAACATGCATAGAATTATAAGTAGCATCATTTTGTAATCGAATGGAGTAAAGACCATTAGACAATGTACCATAACCAGTAATTTCAGATTTATTAGATAAACTAAAATTAGAATTTGAAAAATTAAAGGTAACACCCCGCTACTTAAAACTAAACTACAAGTCCCAATGGCTTCTACATGTGAATTCATCTTGCTTCCTGGATAGATGTATTTTTCACTTCCTATTGGTTTCCTTAGGTTTTGCATATCATGCAAGGTATTAGAAACATAGATTGTAGAAATAGAATCAATCCACTACATGTTATGATTAATATTGGCCATATTAGATTCATAACAAACAGATGAAAATGGAGTACTTTTCTTGTCAAGCCAGTTCTTAAACTTAGAGCAATCTTTCTTCATGTGCCCCTTCTTCTTACAAAAAAAAAACACTTTGATTCTTTATTCATGACTAGCTGAGGAGGAATCTTGCCTTTTCCCTTATTCTTGGCATCATCCTTCCATTTCTTTCCAGGAACGGTTAAGTTCACCTTTGCAACCTCTTCCATTATCAACATTTCCTCTTCTTGCACACATATGGTCAACAGTTTATTAATTAACCACTTTTCCTTATGTGTGTTATAAGATATTTGAAAGGACCGTATTGTTGGGGCAAAGTGTACAAAATGTAGTGCACTAGGAAAGATTCTGACATGGTAACTTCTAAGGCTTTCAACTAAGTCGCTATGTCCCTCATGTGCATGATATGATCACACATGCCCCATATCCCAATGAGTTTCATGGATGAGAACAGAATAATTAAGGTATTGGCAAGGGTCTTGTCAGATGTAGCAAATTGCTCATAAATGGTTTTCAAAAGATCCTTGACCTTGTCATACTGTTTGATAGAACCACGAATACCAGCAAACATTATAGAGAGGCAATTAGATCTCTCCCATTTTTCATAAAGACCAACATCGTGCGAAGTGCTGGTTTCAGTAATACCTAGTGGTTTATCTTTTTTAATAACATAATCTATATCCATGAACCCTAAATGGAAGAGAACTCTCTCCTTCCACACCTTGTAATTTTCACCCCTCAATTTAGGAATGTCACATTTAATATAAAAAAATATTTGCAGTTTGAATAACTGGAAAGTTCAAACATATATGCTTATTATTCATAATTTGAGACCAACAAATAAAAGAAAATTTATGCTTTACCAATGTAAATCATGCTTTAATTCATAAATCTAGTAACATAAAACTTGCTTGTGGGCTAAAGTCTTACTCAATTAAATTCATCTATAACCTTTTGACAAAACTATCAAATTATATTCCTTTTCTTAATTCCTGTGGGTAAATTAAGAAATATAATATGATATTTTATCCTAATTAATCATACAAATACAATAAAATTCTTGTATGTAGATTTTATTATATAATGTATGATTAATTACAATTAACATTTTAATCTGATCTTAAAGCTAAATATGTAATCTTAATTAATTAAAGATGCTATGACTATTCCTAATTAATTAAAATTATGTCGATTACCTAACATTAATTCTTAATAAAGAGCTAAATAGTTGCATAATTTTCTAAATAATGCAAAATAAATTGAATAACTATGCACAAATATTATTAACATAATTTTGCATGCACAATAATCATAAATGCATACATACAAATTTCAAAATAAATAAACAATATATGCATACGATTATTCAATATAATATTCCACACTCAAATAAATATCAAAGGAAAATTGACCCGCACATTTATTTGCAAAGTAAAATAGTCCAATTGGTTGGGGTGTATTTATGATGTGCTCCAAGTCACACATTTGAATCTTATAGTGTGTGCTTAGTGCAATTTTTTTTTTTCAAGTTGTCTTCTACCTTTAACTAGGTCACTACAACATGGTTTTGACCCGTGCTTTTTTTTCCTGATTTACTCTAAATTCAATGTTTTAAAGCCCATAATGCATGAAAATCCGATTTTCTATCAATTTCTAACCTTATTGGGACTAAAAAAAAATTAAAAAAAAACTTAATAACCAATTTCTAAAAAATTGAAACTAGATGTAAGATAGAGCATTCATATACCGCTCTGATACCAAACTTTAATCAATCTTAAAATGTTTAGGAAAGTAAATAAACATTTTTCAAATCAAACAACCAAAGCAAATTAGATCAAGAAAGCATAGCTCTAGCCATTGCAATAATTTCTTAACTATATAGTCTTTAGTTTCTGTTTGGCTTTTCTAAACTCTCACTCCCTCTTAACTCGATGGTGTAATTTTTTGAAGAAGGAGTAAGCTTAGTGAACCCAAAAGAAAAGTATCACATTTCTATTAAGCTCTAACTATTATAGAATCTTTATTCAATATGATAAGAACAAGGGAGTGAGATTTTCTTACTAAAAAGATATAGGTTAAAGATATACTAAAAATGGACCATATCTAGAAAAGAATTTCCCTAAAAATCATAAGGATCTTAACCAAAAGGAAATTCCAACATAGTATATATTGGTCAGTAATTCATTTTTAAACAATGGAAGTCATAGAGGTCCTAATAGGATTATGCAAAAAACAAAGAAACATGTGCGACATGAAATTGGTCACGTAACCTTAGTTACATTCCCCCTGTTATGCGGATTAGTCTCGAACATGAGGTTTATCTAGTGTAAGGTTGCTTGCTTAATTGACACACACCATCTCTGGTGGTGCCATTGTTAAACATGCCTCCAAGAGCCATGGTTTTAGCCATGATTGGGGGTGAACGTGTTCATGGAAGATTGCCACCCATAGAATTTTATAGCGTTTTTGCCAATTCCAGCTCTTACGGTGCCTTATCCACACAAATTGGATAACTAGTGATCAAAATTAGGTCGGAATTTGTTTGGGGGCCATATAATATTGTGATTATACGATAGTTTATCTATATTTGAGCAAATGCACAAACAAAGGCATGTAAGAGAAAAGAAAACACTTATTTGTTTAGGCACAAGACCTACATTGAATGGAATGCCAATTATGATACTGCATAAAGTACTTATGATAATTTTAGAACTAATAAAAGCTTAATACTTAGTTTAGATTGATCTTAGAGGTAAGTGCTAAGTTTAGAACTAATGTAATTTCAAGTACAAATCTCGTATTTTGTGGAAAATAAGACTTGTTTTGCACTTTATTATGTGAGATTTAGATGATGTCTTGCAAAACAAGAGAGAGAAAATGTTACTATTGCTTCATTTGGATCCCTCTAAGTGAGCTTTGAAGGAATTCACGTTGAAAGCTAAAGTGTCAGAGACACTTGGTTCAAATGATGTTGTGAACAAAATTTTATAAAATGTCATTTGATGTGAAATGCAAATTTTTCTAAAGGAGTATATTATTTAAAGTATTTGGGATGTGTCACTTCATATTAGATTATTTAAACCATGTGATAACTAATTTAGGAGAACTTCTATAGTCTCGTCTACTATTTTAATGGGATTGATGAACTCTTCAATTTTACTATTAAATTACATATATGAAATCTTTACTATTAATCACTATAAAATTTCTACTGTTAATATGTAAATTAACTATGAAATTGAAAATTAGATCGGTTCCATAAAAAACATAGGGGAAACCTTAAAAAAAATCCCTAATTTAGTCACAATTTAATAACTGGGATTCACGTTCTCAAGAATCATGACTCTTAAGAGTATCACGATGCATTATAATGGTTGAAATGATACCTATTATATAATTTCTTTATTTTACTGAATAGAGAGTATGGATTTTCACAAGTTTTCTCTCATTCTTTCTCCCTCTTAAAACCTTTGTGAAAATGTTATCTCCCCTTAAATTGTAGTTTAAAAGCCTAGAAAATTGCTATCCAAATTTCTATGCTTAATTATATTTTGAGAGAATTTTGTATTTAGTAAATTTCTTAGTAATATTTGTATGAAATGTGAAAGGCATTAAATCTTTTAAGGAAAGTGATTTCTCGGGCCTCTAAACCATCATTTCAAATTCTATGTCAACATTTCTAAACCATATTTCGCAACCACGTTGTACATAATCCTCTTGCATACTTAAAATAGAAAGAAAGGAAAGAACGAGATCTCCACTAACCACAATAAGAAATAACCTTTCAATTGGATGGGAGTTAAATGGAAAAATATCAAGCAATTTGTATAAGACATGACGCTCCTTGTGTGAGGCTATAGACTAATATTTTCATCCATAGGCCTATCTTAACTAGTAGAAGTGACAATTTTAGTAATCGTTACATTCATAGTTATATTGATCATCCATTTATAAAATGATTAAAGGAAAATTAAAAAGGTCAACTGTGTTTTAACATTTTCATGACTATCATATATGTTGTTCTTTATATGAGGCTAAATGCAATTGGGATAGACTAGTATTTTTGTTCTTGAATCTCTATAGAGAGGTCTATTTTAACTAATAATGACATCATTATCATCAATAGGTCTAGATGGTATCCACTTATATTGAAACCATGGGAGCTTAGATATGAATAAGAATGGTCTAAAGCTCACTTTGCTTCATGAGGAATAAGCTCAGGGGAGCTCAACCTACAAAGTAATAAGTAATATGAAGAACAATTTGTCTAAAAGCTAATTGTCAACAAAAAAGACATACATACTTCATTCTTACCTAGATCCCATGTTCATCCCTTATTTCCACCCTTTGACCGTCATCCTTCCCATGCATCTCTTGCAATAAATTCTAATTGAAAAGAAATTAAAAAAAATAATCTTTTTACATACATTGAGCAACATTTTTGTGTCCACTTGACAAGAAAATGTAGTAATAGAATGGATCCAAAATGAAATTGTGATTTGAAAATTTATTCAAATTCTTGTGTTTAAATGCATCTTTGAATGGTAAAATCATGATTTTTTTTTTTTGAATTGACATCGTTGAGATTATAATTCTATACATAACAATAACTTCAAATTTCTTGAACCATAGGAGGAGAAAACTTCATATATGTTTCTAAGGGGGTTTATAGTTCACTTACATCTATCCCATTAAGCCATTTGGTGAATCATGCAATTGACGTCGAATCTCAAAGAGAAGGAAGAGATCTTTAAGAAGTAGGTTTTCATGTTCCAATAAATAATCAAACCTATTTAAATATTACTGTTATTATATATTTTCTTGAACAATGCCATCAACCTACAATAACTATTTATAATATTTTAAGGAAGGTAAGGGATTTTATGGAATTTCATTACCTTAATCAAATGCAAATCAATTAATAAAATACAAAAATAAAACAAGAGTAAAATTTCCATTTTTAAATTGGAGAGGGGGAATCATAATATAAGAATATGGTGATTCAAATGAACACATAGATGTTTACACCCCTAGCTATACTGAAAAACTAGAAGAGCAAGAAGTAATTAGCATAATGAAGATAAGTTCTCAGTCTCAAACTGCCAATTTGACTCCTATAGCTACACACCCATATCCTAAGCCAACTAATGCGTGAAACCCTAAGTATATTAAATCTAGAACCTCGATGATGCTAGTTGGTTTCAATTACCCCGAGGATCATTTTGAATAAGTGATGCGTAACTAGACTCCAATCAAACCTGTTGATTGTAACCTAAGTTATTAATAGATATTTCTAGTAATTCGGTTAAGAGTTTTATGGAAAAGTTCTTTTGCAAAAGAACAAAAAAGTGGTTTTCATTCACTCATGAAAAGGATGTGTTTTTCATATATCAAAGTTATCTTTGGCCGGCCCCTTGCACGACATATATATAGTACACAAACACAATATGGAAAACTTAATACAATATGAAAATCTTAAGTTGCCTATTCTATCCTTATCCTTGTGTCACCAAGTGGGCAACTTAATCATATAAATTATAAACCAAAACAAATACTAAAAAGATATAACAACAAACCCGCAAATTTCCTTTCCTATTTTGGTTCAATATATAATATTTCTTATTCTAGAACTTCAAATCCTTGCTTTTCTTCCATGGAAACATGAATTATATTAATAGGTGTTGGTTCTCCTTTCATGTAATTTGATTCCTTGGCTTGTAGGTCCATAACCAGTCCTTGTAGAGTATCATTCATCCTCTTTGTTGTAGCTCGAGTCATTGGTCCTCCAATTCCTTGCAATGGATCTTAAGTCCTTGGTTTTGTCTTCTTAAGTGCTAGATGATCCTCATCACCAACCATTTCACAACAAATACGTGTTTACACATAGATCCAACCTTACACACAAAATCATTAAAGCCACCACATTGTTAGATTCCTTGAATCACCTCCTCCTTCCTTCAAATTGTCACCATCTCTTAGATTCACTCCCTACCATCTCATCCTAGCTTTACAAACTCTGGCAATTAAAAGGTTTGAGTAAAATAAGCCACATAAGGGTTATGATTCTCATAAGCTGAAATTGTTAAGGTATGGGCCCTCGCTTGATGGTTCAATATCTATGGGACCTCATTCAAAGACATAACCCTAGCATAGTGTTTTTTATGGAAACAAAAAATAATACTAACTAAACTAATGAACATTTGGCAGAAGATGAGATTTGGTAATTAGTTTCATGTTCCCCCATCAGTTTGTCTAGTGGGTTAGCTTTGTGGTGGCTAAATGATGTCACATTAGAAATTAGAAATTCCAACAAGAATCATGTAAGAACTTCAAAGTACCTAGTGGATGGTGTTCTTTTCTCCCACATTTTCTAGGTCTATGTAGACCTTGACCCACAACCTTAACATGCTTTATGGCAAAAACTAGAAACAATTAGGGACAATTTATAACATCTTTAGCTCTACATCAATGATTTCAATGATATCATGATTGATCATGAGAAGGATGGTGGTAGTCCTCATTTTAGTTTACTAATGGAACAATTTGGGTTGATAGTCATTAATGCTGACTTAAATGATTTGGGCTTTTAAGGGCCAACAAGATGGTAGAGTTGTAATGGAAATAATAGACAAGGTGTTGCGTTCCACGCTTGGCTTCATAAATTCCCTAAAACCTAAGTTCTGTATAGTGAAAAGGTGGGCTTAGACCATGTAGCTCTAACTGTGGATACATGTTTTGAAGATAAGAAAGGCAATAAATGCTTTAAGTTTGAAAACATGTGGACTATCTTAGATGATTGTGGCAATACAATCCATACCATTTAGAATGAAAATCCACTAAGAAGACACCCTTTCCCATTAGGTTTTAAATTAAAGAAGTGTTGCATGAAGCTGATTGAATGGAGCTATGCATCATTCTAAAATAATAAAATTGAAATTAGATGTACGTAGAACAAAGCAGGTTGAGGTTTCAAAAAGTGGTTTTTAGATGGATAGAGATCTTGAAAGGCAACTAATTGATAAGCTTGAACTATTATGGAGAAGAGAAAATTATATTGACAACAACGGTCAACAACAAGCTCGTTGAAAGAAGTTGATAGGAACACAAACTTTTTCCATTAATAAACTCTAATGCGTAGACAAAGAAATAAAATACTGAGATTGAAAGATTTTAATAAGAATTGGATAGATGAGGAAGAGACCATCATGACCGCTTTCTGTGATTTTTATGTGAATCTCTTCAAGTTAGATGGAGGGAGGAGCTGAGGCAATGTGCTGGATATGGTTCCCATTCTTGTTAGTAATGAAATGAATGCCACTTTGAGTTTTCTAGTTTCTGCAGATGAAATTAAAATTGTCACCTTTCAACTTCGTGCCTTTAAAGTGCTAAGTCCTGACAACTTCCCATGGGTCTTCTATCAATACTATTGACACATTGTAGGTATGAGTGAGGTGAAAATAGTCCAATCTTTCTTCGAGGCAAGTATGATTCCTCTAAACATACATCTCATTCCTAAAGTTGCTTCACCACAAGAAGTAGGGCATTTTTAACCCACTAGTCTATGAAATTTCATCTTCAAAGTCATCTCTGGGGCCTCAATCAACCATTTAAAACCTTTCCTTTGATATCTCACTTTTGAACCCCAGAGTGCTTTTGTGTCAAGTCGAGTCATCTATACTAATATTATCATTGTACATGAGGCCTTCCACTTCCATAGGAGAAGCAAGTTAGGAACAAAGCCTATTGTGCCTTGAAACTTGACACAAACAAAGCCTATGATTAAATAGAATGGGACTTCTTGAAGGCTACTCTTGTAATTAGGCTTCTATGAAACTTGGATAAGAAGGGTAATGAAATGTGTCATGACAGTTTTATGTAGGATTTTAGTTAATGGAAAGGTTGGTGTTCATCCAACTAGAGGTCTTAGATAGAGTGATCCTCTATTACCATATCTCTTCATCTTAGTAGCAAAGGTTTTGTTAAGAAATATAGAGAAAGCTATCAAAAATAGACATCTCGAGGGGATGAGTATCAAATGATCTTATCCTACTCTATCCCATCTCTTGTTTGCTGGTAATTTTCTATTTTTTGTGGAAGCAATGGTTGAAAATGAATAGGTTTTAAAGAATATCCTATAGGATTATTGTAGTGCCTTAGGGTAGAAAATCAACTTGTAGAAGTGAAGCTTATTTTTTAGCAAAGATACCTCACCAATGAGAATGGTTGAGAAGGGGGAGGCTTTAAGAGTTTCAATATTAACTAACCCAGGTAAGTACATAAGCTTACCAACAATCTAGGGAAGAAATAAAATGGAAACGTTATGTTTTATTAAAGATCGTATTTAACTAAAGTTGAAAAGTTGAAAAAGATGTATCCTCTTAAATATAGGTAGGGAAGTTTTCATTAAAGCTGTAGCAGGTGCTATCCCAACATATTCCATGAGTTGCTTCAAATTTCTAGTTAAGTGGTGGAGGAAAGTGAGGTTTTCAATAGCGTAGTATTGGTAAGGCTAGGTGAATGAAGAAAAGAAGATTCACTAGCCTTGTTGGGACAAAATCTTCTTGCTAAAATCAAAAGGGGGTTAGGCTTCAAAGACCTTAATGACTTCATCTCTACTCTGCTTACAAAGCTTGTATGGAACTCTTAGTGCTCTTTAGGTGCGTGTACTCAAGGGCATTGCTTTTCTATCTTCTTCTTTTTTTTTTAATAGTGCCATTGCACAAAGTGAAGCTTTTTAAAGTCCAAGTTTTATCTTTCATAGTCACTTCATGAAGAAAGTAGTTAAAGGTGGCCAATGTTGTTTTATGGTTAATATGCTTTGTGTGTTGAAGATTAAAGAAGATGAAAGGCACTTTTTTTCTTTCTTTTTTTTTTTGAATTATGTATTATGCATTAATTAAAATTATTTTTATAATTATTATTTTTTGGTTATCTACATATTTTTTTAACCTAATTAACTAATGTGACAAACAAACATGGTAAATTAGCATCCATGTATGAAAAAAGTAGATCCTACACTTATTTCAAAGAGAAAAGTGCTTGTTGATAAGCCTTTTTAGACTTAGCCCTTCAAGGCTCAATTTGAGTTACCCAAGCTTAAGGTTGAGCTACAAAGGTAAAATTTGAGCTCCATGGTCCTTCACCAAGCTCTTGTTGTAGAAAGCAATGTCGATGGAGCTTAGACCAAACTCCAAAGGGTTTCATCAATCTACTTTAAGGTCGGATTAAGTTACTAGAAGCTGGACAACCTAAAAGCCTTTGAACAATTGAGGATCTGAATTAAAGGTTGGGAGGGACAAGTTTAATTAGATCCCCAATATAAGGAACGTGTAAAAGTTGCCCTAGTAGATAAGGGGAAATTGCTATTAAAGATTCCCATCCTACTAAATCTGAAGTGAATATGAAGATCATCAATCCTTTTCCTAAAATAGCTTAATCTCATCCTCTATAAATAGGGATGAAGTTGCCTAATAAAGGATTTGAATTTTCTCTATTTTATACATACATATTCTCCTTTATGCTTATATTAACTCAAGAATCAAAGTGATTACACCAAAGCACCCTTCAACACCTTCTTTAGTCTTATTTTCTATCTTACAAGTGACCCAACTGCCTAACAAAATCCCAACACAACAATGCTTTATTTTGAAAGTATGGGGTGTTTGTGCAATTATAAAAGTTAATAGGAGTGGTTTATACAATTTACCCAAGAAGAAATGAATAGATTAAGGTTAGGTAAACTTATTTTTAAATCACTTTATATTTAGTTCAGGGTGTTTGTGCAATTATAAAAGTTAATAGGAGTGGTTTATACAATTTACCTAAGAAGAAATGAATAGATTAAGGTTAAGTAAACTTATTTTTAAATCACTTTATATTTAGTTCATGGTTAGTAGGATTTTATTTTTAAAAATCATATTTATTTTTATGTTTATTGCAAATATAATACTACAAAACTGGTGCAATCTTTAAAAAAAGAAAGAAAAAGAAAATCTACAAATTATCATGAGCTGAATAAAAAAAAATGATAAAAATATTTACATTCAAAACTTGCCTATCTAATACATAATTACACGTGAAATTTACTCCGATAAGGTAAGTTGAAAAAGGTACGGAATGATATGTATCAGAATTGAAATTGAATTACTCAATGTGTTATATTTTTTCACATGGTTGCTAAAAATAATTGGATTAAAGTAATTTTCGGAACATATTATAATTCGGAATCTCTATCACCACTGATATAAAAACCGTACATTGTTCATTATTGCCGGCAACATGGAAAGAAGAAATGCTCTTGTCCTGTAGTACTAGCTACCACCACAAACCACTCTCTCTCCTCCTGCGCACAAATATTCATCACGGAACTTTAATCAAACACCTGGTGTGCATTTCTCGACCCTATTCAGCATCAGCATCAGCATCCACAACATTTCGCTCTCGTACAGTCAATTCTTCAATGGATGAAACACCCAATGGGTTCAATTTTCTAACCAAGAAACCATATGATCCTCCTTCTTGGGCCTCTCGTCTCAATCCCATTCCTTCACATGCCTTCTCTCTTGGCCACGTAAAAACAATCTCTCTCTCTCTCGATCGTAACTATATGTTTTGAATTTACCGATAGTGTCGGTTTATTTAGAATTCAAACTCTTGATGATCGGAGTCTGCTGTCTCGACTTTTTTCTTATCGTTATACTGGTCACTAGCTGAATCTGTAAATTTTGATATAACTCGGATTAGAGAAATGTTGTAAACATGTAAAGATAGACTTTGAAAGGTGTGTGTAGAGTGAATTGTGACTCGAAGTTCTATAGTTGAATTACCATGCAAAAGGCTCGAATTTAAAAGCCAAAACAATGGTTGAGTGAAGATTAGAAGGTAAATTTTATTTGTACATATGCTTTTAGGGGTCAAGTTTCAAGGTCACCAAATGGATTTCGTGTTCTCTCTAATCATATATTGTTATGAATGAAGAATCTTTAACATATCATCCTCTTTATATTTTCATACATGGCTGCATATGATTGAAAGGGACACCATTTGAGGAAAACTTTGTCCTCTTTTTAGGCAGTACTACTTTTTTTTTTTTTAGACTCTACGTCTTTATTATTAAGCTATAATGTTATTTTAATATTTCTTTAGAAAAATTAATGTTACTTTAAGCTTATTTATGCTTGCCTGTACAATGTGTATTAACAGAGGTTTATGTCGTGATTTTTCAGTTGCCAACGCCAATCCACAGATGGAACCTTCCTAATTTGCCGACAGGCACGGAAGTTTATCTGAAGGTGATCAATTTGGTTCCTTTTTGCTATTTCCTTGCTATCATATGATATTAATTTTATCTTAAACTGAAGTAATTTGTACTGTTCAATTTACATTTTCTTTTTAATTATTCAATTTGATATACTTGTGTAATGCCATGCATTTTTGTAGGCAAACTAGTGTAAAAAATTGCAGTCATTTAATTAAGCAAGGCTTGAGATTGCTTTATCATTTTTTAGGGGGAAAAGTATGGTTTTAGATAATTTATTACTTGTGGGAATTCTGTATAGCATGAGACACACCATGCAATGAATCTATTGCTAATAGCACAAAAGCTTGAAACTCTTAGGCCAGGGTCCTTCCAATTTGTTAAATGTGCCATGTGGTTGCCTTTAATTGTCGTGAGTTGGTTCTCATTTGCTTTTTCATGGTTTTGCACATATTGATAGAAACAATTTGTCAAGTCCACAGCGTGATGACCTTACGGGGATGCAGTTGAGTGGAAACAAAGTAAGAAAATTGGAGTTCTTACTGGCAGATGCTATTGCTCAAGGTGCTGATTGCATCATAACAATTGGTGGTATCCAAAGCAACCATTGCCGAGCAACAGCTGTGGCAGCAAAATACCTTAATCTTGATTGTTATGTTATATTGCGCACCTCTAAGGTTAACCTGCTTGCCTTTTCTTATTCATGTACATACACAATGCAATGTATAGTTTTCTGTATTTTATCTTTTCAAAAATAGTATTAACTTATTACTGTTGTCATTCACCCTTTGTAGGTCCTTGTGGACAAAGATCCTGGACTGACGGGTAATCTCCTTGTTGAGCGACTAGTTGGAGCTCATGTCGAACTTATCTCAAAAGAAGAATATGCAAAAATTGGGAGTGTGGTTTGTCTCTGTCTCAGATTCTCAATTGTTTTCAACCAAACTGTGTGACAAGGGGCATCGAGCATGTAGTTTTTTTTTTTTAAATACATTACATCCGAAAAAAAAAAAAGAAAACTACATGCTAGATGCCTCTTGTCATGTTATTGATGTTGTTACTCCAATGTCGTCCTAGGATTAGACATTTATGTAATTGAGTTCAGAAAGCCAAACTTTTTTGTGTGAATTTTATAGCAAAGTAATGAGATGCATACTGTTAGTTATTGAGGAGTTGTGTGGGTCCTAGGCAGGTTGATGGTGTAGTTAGCTATTAGTATAGATAATTGAATAGTAGAGTGATTCCTTGGTTTCCATTTTTGAGAAAGATTATTCTGCACTTGAAGTGTTGAATGTTGACATGAGAATTGATGAAGCTTTATAGTGAAAGAAAGGCCATAAATCCATATGAGTGAATGGCAGCCATATGAAAAGAAAGGAGTGTAGAGTGCTACAGTGGTGCCATATAGAGGAGCGTTACCTCTTATTTTGCTTGTTCCTTCTCTTCTTTAGTCATTTCCAAATCTGAACCTTCATGACCACCTCCTACCTGTTCTTGATATTTAAATATACTAGATATCACCTCCTACCTGTTCTTCTTGTCCTTTTACAAACTCAAGATCAATTCCAACCTATTTTGTTATCATTGAAAAGGGTAAGTCTTTTAATTGGTTTTGGTGATAAAAAACAACGTGATTTATTACTAATAGTTGCGCAGTTATTAAATGTTGAAACTAAGCAAACATAGGAGGTCTAAGGTAGTCTGGAGCTTATCTAGTTGGATATGTTTGCATAATATATACAGCTTCCTAATAGAGTCGAGGTGGGGGGAAAAAACACCACGGATTCCTGCATCAAATTTCAAGATTTGAAGATCAGGACACAGTGTTAATGTATTTGCAGCAAATGTTGTATAATCCAAGATTTAGTTGACTTGTTTGTGATATTTGGAGATTATTTTGATATGTTGGATTTGGTTGAAGCTAGTCGAGTTTAAAATAACAAATTAAAAAAAAAAAAAGTAAGTTTGAGTAAATCTTGGAGCATATTTCACAAGTAGTTAGATGTTTCAAGGAAAGACCTATTTTTATGGAAAAAAGATTATGTAAGATCCAAGGCCAACAGACCAAATCAAATTAGAATTTGAAATTGAAGTATTCGAGATCTATTATGAAGTCAAAGATATGATTAGATTAGGTCGGTTATAAAGAATCACATTGAACATTGATAAATAGAATTTTTAAAAATGTGGCAAACATTGCAATTATGATACCCATAAAATTCAATTTTTAATCAGTTGGATATCAAAATGTAGATTATGCAAAGTTGCAATATTGATTGGAAAGTACTTCTAGAAAGGGTAAAAATTTGGACAATTAATTTCATGGGCTTCTAAGAAACAAGATTTAGTTGCAATGTCAACAGCTAAAGCTGAATGTGTTTCCATTGGAAATTGTTGTACTCAAATTTTGTGGCTTAGACCACAATTAAGAAAGTATAGAATTATTTTTTGTAATATGTGATAACATGGGTACAATTTCTATCAAATAATCCGGTTCACCGTATGCAATTAGGCCAAATGATGTTTCATTTGAAGTGTGGAAATGCCTTGGGAAAGAAGGTGTGATATAACTTGCAAAATTTTTCAACTTGATTTTGAAGACTAAGACAATGCCTGGCCGGTGGAAAGAATAGCTTGTTTCCAGAATAAAAGAAATGTACATCATTGTGCAATTTATAGAGGCATTAAATCAAATGAGTCATATCATGAAACTTTGGGAACAAGTGATCGGAAGAAGGTTGAGGAGAATTTATTTTGTTGGAGAATCAATTTGAAATTATGTTGGATATGCTGACAATGGAAGCTATTCACCTATAAGACTGAGAAAAATTTCAAGATACGAAACAAGACTTGCATATGGTATTTGTCAACTTAGAGAAGGTGTATAATAGGATTCTTAGGGAAGTTTTGTGGAGAGTTTTGGCAAAAACAGGTGTAAGAGTGGCTTGTATCAAAGCTATTAATGACATCTACAGACCTTTAATGACAATAATAAGAATACCTAGAGGTTCAACTAGAGAGATTCCTACGAAGATAGTCTTACATCAAGGTTTGGCATTAAGCACTTAACTCTTCATGCTAGTCATGGACGAACTCACCAAGGTTATTTAAGAGTTGGTATAAGACAATTCGAGTCCACTTTGTCTAGAAACAAGGACACTATGGTGTATGCTGTTTGCCAATAGCATTGTTGTGGTGGATGAGACAGGAGTCTATAACTTTGTGTGAAACTTTGGAGGGAAAAGGCTTTGTGATAAGTAGGGCAAAAACAAAGCATATGGATTTTAATTATAGCAATAAGAGGAGGATTAGTGAATTGCCTGTGAAAGTAGGGGAACAAAGTTTACATTTAAGTGAGAATTTTTGGTATTTAGGATCAACACTCCAAAGGCTTAGGTATTTTATGCAACTGAAAGGTACGTGTAAAACTTGAAGGTAAGTTCTATTGTATAGCTATAAGACTGATGTTGCTTTATGGATGTCAATGTTGGGGGGTTTATTATGGACTTGAGTGGAAAATGGGAGTAGTGGAGATGGGAATGCTAAGATGGATGTACAGTTGCATGAGGATGGATAAGATAAGAAAAGGCAGCATCTGGGAGAAAATTGGAGTAGCATCCAGAGATGGGAAGATTGAGGGAGTACGATTGATATGATTTGGCCACATACAAAGACATGATTTAGGGGCAACTATTCAACATTGTGACACTTTATAAATGACTAACATGAAACAAGGATGAGAGGGACTAGAAAAGATGTAGACAGAAGTAATAGGAAATGATATGCTTTTATGTATTGATGAAATTATGGTCCATGAATGAGTACAATAATGAAACAAGATCCGCATAAGCAACCCCACATTATGTGAATAAGGCTTGCATGTTATTGTTGTTGTATTATTTTAGATTAAAACACATTGAAATAGACATCATTTTGTTCATGATCTTGTAAAATTTAAACTATTGGTATTAGAAGCAAGGTCATGTATTGGATACCTAGTGAGATAATGCTGGTCGGAAACTGTTGATAGGGTGTGTCAACATTTTACTTGTGGTAGAGACTAAAGTGGCCCAAGCCACAATAAAACATGGTGCTTGGGCTTGTTGGGTAATTTAAAAGATTTAAGCTGCAAATCATCATTAACTGTTGATGTGGCATTAACTTTGATCGTACATTTTATTTTCAGGATTTGTTGTTACCTTTAGATGATATTGTTAGAATATGTTATCTTCATTTCTGGTAAGTTAGTTTACTTGACTTCTATAACTGTGCTATTCTTGAGAAATAAAACAAGAAAGAAGCTACTTTCTTTTCTTTTAGTATTTTACAAGATCAAATGTCTTGTCTTAATAAGTCATTAACCCTAATCACCATAGGTTCTGCCAAGAGTGGTCAGAATCTAAATAAAGGTGAATTTGTATCAACGACAACTATGCCATTATTCTCCCTTGACTATATCTCAAACTTACATGTTGTTGTTGTAGTATCATTTTAGGTTTAAGTATATTGAAATAAGGCTTCATTCTATTAATGTTCATATAAATTTTAAACAATTGGTGTTAGAGCCAACATCATGTGTTCGATTCCTAGTAGAGTAATGTTGAACGGAGATTATTGGTATGGGTGTATCTGTATCTCACTTGTGGCAGAGGCTAGAGTAGCCCAAGTTATAGTAAAACATGGTGCTTGGGCTTGTTGGACAATTAAAAAGATTTGAGCTACAAATCACCATTAACTATAGTTTTTGATGCAGCGGTAACTTTATTCCCTGATATAATGTTACCTTTAGAAGATACCATTGGAATATATTATCTTTCTTTTTGATATGTTAGGTCACTTAGCTTGTAAATGTGCTATTCCTTGAGAAAAAAACAAAAAAGAAGTCATTATCTTTTCTTTTAATAATTTACAAGATCAAACGAATTTCTCTTAACAAGCTGTTTACCCTAATCACCGTATGTTCGAACAAGAATGGTTGGAATCTAAATAAAGGCGCATTTGTATCACCAGCAACTATGCCCTTAACTGTCCCTCGACTAAATCCCAAACATGGTCCCACAAAAAATTAGCAATTGACATAGAAGAGGAATTGAAAGACTTCTATTCTTATGCCCAATTTATTTCAATTTGCATATGAGAACAATGGGATACTGGTGGTTGGGATTGATGGAGGCATACAGCAATAGAGAATGTCATGTGGGGGTTCAAATTATTTTGCATCCCATGTTTTTTAATTAAAGAAAAGCTGTCCAGAATGAGTAAGCTGGGGGAGCAGGCTTCAAGTGGAGTGAATAAAACTTCTTTCTGAATTTCAGGGACTTATCCTCAAATGGCAGAGAAAAGGGAAGTTGGCATTATTCTTATTCTGAGATCAAAGTAAAGCAAGAGAAAAGGCTGATGTTCCAGTGTGGTGAGCGCATCCTTCATACGATGTCCTAGCAAGTCATTGAGGATTATTATTTTAGAGGATGCACTTGTTGAAGAAGGGGATGAAGAGGAGAAGCAGGGATGAGATTAAGGATCTGCAGATCTGTAAAGGTTATGGTTGAGTAGCTAGCTTTTAGATTCTCACCAAGCCAACAAAGTGAAAGTTTAAGGGGTGGTATTGTTACGTATTGAGGAGCTATGTATGCAAGTTGATTGTATAGGTAGATGTTAGTATAATTAAGCTAAGTAGTAGTAATAAGTAGTTAGAGTCTGTTTGATAGTGGGTTTATTCTAGCATTTTCATTCTTCCTATCGAGAGTTACGACTTTTCAGCTCTGTCATAGGACTATCTGTTCTGGAATCTGAATCCTTTCTTGAGCAGGACTTGTATCCATCCATCTTTCAAATTAAACCAATACAAAATTTCTTCAATTTGTATTACATATTATGTATGTTGTCATATTGTTGCTGTTGCATGTTATGCCTATTATAGAAGTAGGAAAGCCTGGCCAGTCAATACAATTTTGGATGAATGTATTTGATTGGATCACTTATTTGGCCAAACATAACACAATTCTGTTCCACCATTGGGTTGGCATTTTTTTGATTGCATGTTGTAAATTTGATTTCAGGCTCTAACAAATCACTTGAAGGAAAAGTTGCTGAATGAAGGAAGAAAGCCATATGTCATTCCAGTTGGTGGATCAAACTCCTTAGGAACCTGGTTAGTAGATTGCTTATCTCTTTTTGGCTATTCACAAAATTCACAGATCATTCATTTAGACTATTCCTTAGATAAATTTGATATAAGAGGTTATAGATATATACTGTCATTAACAAATATTGTTAGATAGATGCTAATCTCTGTAGCAGAATTCATGATGGCAAAAGCTTTATTTGATTGCTGACCATGGAACTTCTGTTGTCGCTTTTTATCAGTTTGCTGCTTTAGTTCTACCTTCTCTGATGCAATCTCTCTGTCTCTGACCCAGACAAACAATGGATCTGCTTGCCTCGCTGCATCTTGTTAGCTGTTTCTATGTTCTTTTATGGCCTTTAGATGCTTAATCTGACTAGTTGAAGATCCTATCCCTTCAAAGCCAAATTAACAAGCTGTATTGTGCTGATGGGTTGTGCATTTCAACTTTGATCTTTTGGAACGTAATAGGAACAGAGGCAGCACATTGAACTTCAGAGCATAAGAGAATTCACGCCTTAGCGGCCAGATTTTTCATTTCCTTTCCTTTTAACCTTTTCTCTGCGTATCTTCTAAGAGAATGAATGGATAGGCACCAGATACGGTATGTACTGAAATGGGGGGAGGGTGATGGCAGGAATACATTCCATCTAAATAGGAATCACACTTGGCCCCTTCACAGTCATCAGTCTGTCTCTGTCTGCTGCACTTTTCTGATATGAGACATGACAGAATTGAGGTGATGGCAGCTGTCACAGAAAAGTGAATTTTTTTTTTGGGGTGAAATGTCAGATAAATTGATGTTTCATTGCAACTAAACTGTGATTAAAGTATCCTACTCTGTGATTGCTTGGGTTGATGCTGGGAGCATTATGCCAATAGGGATACTGTGGTGCTACCTTCTTGACAGTTTGCTGCTACCTTCTTGACAGTTTGCAACTCAAGTAGCTTGTAATTATATTTGGTTTTATCTTATCAGTTTTGCATATTCTTTGCACATTATTCTTGAAAGAGGACGAGAGCTTAATGAGTTTTGCTTATTCTTACCTAAAATTGGTATTGAATGTCATAATTGTGGTCATTTGGATGATTTGAGCATGTTATATGGTTTCTGTGTATCATACTCCTGGTTGGTCGTAAAGATAATTCATCTAGTCCTTTCTTGCCACAGAGGCTGCTTGTTACAATGTAAACCACTGATATGTTTGGATGGTTTATGGTAAGATACTGAAGAAGGAAGTAATAACTTCTTGTTCATGGAGTATATGTTTGGTCTATTGTTTTTGAATCTATTGCTTTTTCTCTGTGTATCTCTGGCTTTGTGATCCTATCATTACTCTGCCTTCATACATCCTGAAAATCTAATTCCAATCTCAAAGTTGCTGGCTTTTGATCCTATAATGCTTAATTTATGCAGCTTGTCCTTTGTGTAGGGGTTATATTGAAGCAGTGAGGGAAATTGAGCAACAGAGTGAGATTGGAAAAGTAAAATTCGATGATATTATTGTAGCATGTGGCAGGTTCTGCTCATCACCTATTAGTTTATACACATTTTCTGATCATGCTATCTTAATAGCTCGTTTCTATTCTTAAGCAGCTTATAGTTTTGCATTTAGCTATTTGGGATTTCAACATGGATTTCAATGATTGAGGTGTGGCAATCTGTTGGCAAAGTTCCAGCAGATCTTACACAGATGATCACGAGTGAGAGATATGTGATGATGGACCATAATGAGGCTGGACATGTGACTTTTTAAGTTTTACCCTATATTGTCATTACATAGGAAGCTTCAGAATCTATGAGTCTTTCTAATGATTATAAGTTTTTAAGCCTCATCAAATTGTTCATGTATGTTCCTTTTATACATAAACAATTTCTCTATAAAATGTATATTTTTGGACAAGAAATTTCATGAGTAGGTAAATGTAAATGATTTTAGGTGTACATATATATATAGGGATGGTGGAAATTGGGACTGGAATTAATTTTAAATGCAGTGTAGCATAGCAAGACAAGAAGAAAATGTGGGGGATCAATGACGTGGTATGTCATTGTGGTGTTGTAAGATAAGTAAATGTTGCTATATGGCTCATCAATGGATCATTAGGGTCATGTAATGCTTATTTAACTCATCATGTGAGTTTTCCCTATTTCCTAGTAATGAGATGAAGTCAATGGTTGGCAATCCAAATTAGCACAATGACTGTTTTCTGGTTATTAATTTGCATGGATCCAGTCCTTTTAAATTTGGGAGAGAAAATTCCTGTGGTGGGACTATTGCACACACATAATAATCTTTTGATTATGGTTACTGGATTGGATATCAGAGTTACTATGTAAATAGACAGAAAAGTTTGTTACATGATTGGGTCAGGAAAAAAATTAAAATCAGTTCTCAGAAACAATTTTCTTTGTAATTTTAATTTACTACCATGATAGTGATTAGCACTTTAATCAAAATTTACATGTTAAAGAAGCATATGGATAGATTAAGGAAAGGGAGGCTCAGTTCTTCTAGTGTTGTTATATGGTTGAAAAAATTGATGAGCTGCAATGTTCTGTTGTATTTGGAAATTTGTTAAAAGAAATCACTCTTCTTTTTCATGCTGAAATTACATTAGTTGGCAACAGCAAATTTATCACAGTTTCATTAATGGCCATCTTATTTGTAATTCAGTGGGGGTACAATTGCTGGTCTATCACTGGGATCATGGTTGAGCATGAAGGCTAGGGTATGCTTTTACTTAAAACATCTTTCTGAATGGCTTAATTATTCTCTTCACAGGTTGTATTTTTAGTCAAAGGATTCAGGTTTTTCTATTGCTTTTACAGGTGCATGCATTTTCCGTATGTGATGACCCAGGTTACTTTTACGACTTTGTTCAAGGTCTCCTTGATGGACTTGAAGCAGGTGTTTCCTCACATGATATAGTCAACATACAAAATGTAAGCATGTAATGCATGTGACTGCATGGTATGTTGCCTATAGTTGATTTTAACAAGTTGGAGGGCTACTTATCCGAAAAAAAAAAAAAAAAACAAGTTGGAGGGCTTTTTGAGCTGATGGTACAATTTCATCATGTAGGCCAAAGGTATGGGCTATGCAATGAGCACTGCTGAAGAACTTCAATTTGTCACTGAAGTCGCTGCATCAACTGGAGTTGTTTTAGACCCAGTGTACAGGTGTCTTAATCCTTCTCACTGCTTTTTTTGTCTATGATCTGCTGATCAAAGTTTATACTTCATGTTCAAATGTGGCAATGGTTGTACACTTTTATTAGCTTTGTTAGTGGAATATATATACCACCACAATAGGGTCAATGACTTCTTATTATATCAAGATTATTAACTTTGGTTCCTTCGTATTTGATCTCACATTTCAGTGTCCTTTTTTGGATCTGAACGCAGCAACTATATATCATCTTGAACAGAGCTTCATTGAAATCTCCATTTTCCATTCAGGGGGAAAAAACTCCCAATCTCCATTTTTCATTGAAATCTCACATTTCCAACCCGTTGGAACTAAACTGCAGAATTTCTTTTCTAGATTCACTAATAGTTCCTTGATTCGTCATAAACTCCTATAGGCAAATGCTACATGAAGTTGCTTGTACTGCCTAGAACTGTAAATGATATTCCTTCTGGTTTGGTTATACAGTGGAAAAGCTGCTTATGGGATGATGAAAGACATGGCTGAAAATCCAAAGAAGTGGGAAGGCCGAAAGGTGCTTTTTGTACATACAGGTGGGCTCCTTGGTCTGTATGATAAGGCTGATCAGATGGCCTCATTGGTTGGAAATTGGCAGCGGATGGACGTACATGAATCAGTTCCTAGGAAGGATGGTGTTGGGAAAATGTTCTAGACCAAAACAGTTAGAAAATGAGTCCTAGTAATAAGCTTGTTTTGGTGGACAACATATCTGTAAGATAAAGTTCCATGAAAATGTTTAATCTTATTGAATGTTCTGATCAGTAAGGGACTTCTTGTGGTTTAATGCATGCAGCATGGACCACTGGAGAAACGTTTCTTCACAACACACAAGTTTCTCATGATTTCAAAGTATTGGTGCACATTTCTCCAGTGCAATTTTACGCAAACTTCCTTGTTATCTCCGGTAAATAAAGAAGAAAAAATCTTGTAATTTAGACTCTCTATGAAGAGCTACGACTTGACTTGTTACTACCTTTTCCTTTTACTTTATTTATTGGTTTAGTGGGTTAGGGGGTGTGGGTGGGTTTGGGTTGGGGTTGGCTAAACTGACTTGCTACTATTTCTATCCTGAAAGTTCTTTCATGTCCTATGGCCGCATCTGAAGAGCTTAGATTCTTTGTTTTCCACCCTAATTTAACTAAGAAGTGAAAAATGAAAAATTAAATCACAATTGGATGATTTACATTTTTAGTAGGTAAATGCATGATTTGGTTGTGGTAGAAAGTTAATACCTGATTTTTGCTTGTTATTTGCTCTTTTCCCCCAAAATGCAAAGGGTATAAGTTGGTGGAGTAGCATATGCAAGTTCGTTAAGGGTATCAAAAGATTTCCGATTTTGAGAGCATTTCTTGATCTCAGATAGTTTTTTGTTTTTCTTTATGTAACTCTTCACTGATAGTTGTCCTTAATGTATTAAAATTTTTCATATTATGGACAACCACTATTAGAGAAGTGGACTTATATATAAACTAACTAGTTATCGTGTCCATTTGGTTAAAAGTTGCCAATGTAACCAATTGGTGCAATGTTCTTCACGTGGGTTGGCTTTCCGTTTGTTGCAACGGAAATTGATGTTCAATATTATTGAATTAAAGGAATTAAGATGAAAGAAAAAAATGTTTGTAGTATGAAAGTAGAGAAAAGTACACATTTAGTTTCAAACGCATTCCTATTTTTAATTTTTTTATTTGAATTCTCAATAATTTTCAGTTTTTATAAAATAGAACGTTCATGAATTCCTTTAAATTTCTTATCTATTATTGATATATGTTAGTTTCTAATTTATCTATAATAATTAATTTAATAAAATAATAATATTAAATATATTTAATTATATAATATAATTAGAAAAATACAAAAAAAGTTACAACAAACCGTGTAACTTCTAGCCATCTTAGCTAGCAACTTTAAGGTTAACCAAAAGCTGATATCTGTTAAGAAGACATGGAAAATTTCACTAAATTAATGGAAATTTTAATTTATAAAAGTTGAAGAGGTTGAAGTTTTAAATAAAAGATAAAAAAAAAAAGAGAGTTATATATCCAAACAGAATAATTGGTATATATATATATATAAAATATTAGTTTAAAAGTAAATGAATGTGCCAAGTGTTTTAAGAATTTTGAACGGGGCTGATCTCATGTTCGAGTACAGTGAAAGTGAAGTAAAAGGTAGGTAAATTATCAGAGCATCTATTTTTACTAAGACATAGAAAAAAGAGTTATATACAAAAAAAATAGAATCCGTATATAAGTTTATTTATTTTTATATATTATTGTTCCAATGGAAAGTATTATTAAAATATGTATGTTAAAAATGTGCTTATTCGTTTGTTTTGAAAGTGATTAATAGTTTAAAATGTGGTCGGGAGGTTGGTTGAAAATTAAACATTTCAAATAACATAAAATAGAATTACAAGGGTATTCTGAAATACATTGAACTACATTTTAAATGATAATTGATTTTTATATGGGAAAGCCTCATTTCCATATTTTACATAGTTATTGTAATGGTAACATATGTCCTTCTAACGAATAGGTTTTGGTAGATACTTGAGACTCTCTACATCCTAGCTCAAGAACTATCTTTGGAACGAGAGAAAGAACCGGAATTCAAAGAAATTAAAAAAAGAAAAGAAAAGAAAATACAGTGAAAGAAATAATCTATTTTTTAGTTTGATAGAGAGAAAGTTGAAGGAAAACATATGGAGGAAGTGCTTTTATAAAAAATATTTTAAAATACTTTTTTGATTATTCAACTATTACAGTGTCCTTGAAAATGTAACGAGAATTTAAAAAGAAAGTCTATTGTTAAAATTTCAATATTTTTTTTCTAATAATAACTCTAATATTTTTTTTAATAACTCTAATGAAGTATTTGGCTCCCTTATGTTTTCCTTCTTACCGCAACTTCACTCTTTTCAAAACAATGGAAAAATCACTTATTTATTATTTATTTGTTTATTTTTCCTGCATAAATCATTCCCTTTCTTTTTTCCGTATTCCAGAAAAAGGGCCAATGTCCTGTCCTCATGTATCCTGAAAAGGTATTTAACACTGTATAATCATAATAATTTTCTTATAGAATCACGTAAAAAGAGCACTTATAAAGAATGAGTATGGATAAGGGAAAAAAAAAATTTCTAATATAAGAGCACATATTTTGTCTATAATATAAATATGGATATCCATTAAAATTTTGTCATCTACAGTATAGATAGTTTTGTTGTGTCAATATACTAAAAGAACATATCACATAATAGAAAAAAAAAGAAAGAAAAAGAGTTACAGCAAATGGAATGGGAATAAGTTATTTTGAGATTGTGAATTTGAATGCATTTCCAATGTTCCTTCTTAGAATCACATCTACATGCCTTGAAACATCATTTTGATAGGAATTTCCAATGTTCCTTAATACTTAGAATCACATCTACATGCCTTAAAACATCATTTTGATAGGGACTATATATATTACATTCTTGTACACCAAAACTTTCCTTCAATATCTTCTTGGCTGCCCCTACTACCCCCTTCAAGATGGGTTTTCTCTACTTCCAAATAAGCTTCTTGCAAGTTACTTAATTTAAGACATTAATTAGTATTTGAACTTAGGATTATTACAATAATTTAAATTTTAATTGATTCCAAATAATTCTTTAATGATTTTACTCACCTAATTAAGATCTTAGGACTATATTTAGGTTTACTAAACTATTTTAGAACTAATTTTAATAAAACCCAATTTAAGGGTAAAAAGGTTATTTTGAAAAAAAATTGATCCTGAATTTTGTAAATCTTTTCTTAAGTAACTTCATTTTTTTTTTTAATTCATTAACTTTATTTATTAAGTTGGGATTTTTTCATCAAATGTATCCCGAAAAGGTGTTTAACAATATGTAATCATTTTTATTTTCCTATGGAATCACTTGAAAGAGCACTTATGAAGAATGATTATTAATTAATAAATAAAGATATCTAACATAAGAGCACATATTTTTTCTATAATAGACATATGGATATCCATAACAATTTTGTTATCTACAATATAGACAGTTTTTTTTATCACATAACAAATTTAAAAAAAAAAGAGTTACAGCAAATGGGATGGAAATAAGTTATTTTATGATGATGAAGATTTGTATCTTCAATTACTTAATAACAGAGGAAGAACACATTTTTTTTTTTTTTTTTTTTTTTATAAATAATGTACTTATATAATTATTTACAATTTTTCCGTGTCCGTAGATTTCCGTTAATGTAGCATCATGCATAGCAGAGCAGCAGGATCCGTGGCTTGTGGCGCTCGCCTACTCTTGCTGCTAAGCAAGGCCAATTCCATTGTCATGGGAAAGCAAAAGCAAGAAAATAACGCGTGAAAGTCAAGTAAGATCCAAAAGCATTTACGCTGAAGCTGAAGCTCATATTTATGATGTCGCACACGAGCCAACTTATAATTTCCAGAGGCTTATGAATGATGTGACTTGGCACCACCTCAAATTCGGAGATATCTATGGCATTTGGCAAGCATGTCACAACACCGTGTCAATAATTACCCATCCAATTCCAATTAAATAAATTACACAACCTATCTCTATTTTTTAACTGACCTGAAAAGTTCAATAGTATATTTAATTAATAAATATTAAATAAAATAGATAAAAAAGTACCGAAAAAAGGTAAAAAATAAAAAATAAAAAATAAAATTGTTGGAATATTATTAAAATGGAAAATATGATTAAACTAAAAAGAATAAGAACAAAACCATGAAACCTTAGGTAGCAACGGCCATTGCTTTAAAGGGTTGTGTCAATATACACTGTATAACTATTTTAGGAAATTTAATTATTGGTTTTTTAAAAAATACGACACTCACACATTATCAAAAGTTTTTAGAATGTGTGGATGATTAGATCCTATAATTTTTAGATTGATCATCCATTTTAGAAAAAAAGGGACACAAATACATATATGTTTGTTATTTCTTTTGCTATTGCAAAATGTACGTATAGCATCTGTTGAGGATTTTCATGATAAATATTTATATATTTACAATATTTAATGATATATGCAAAGGAAAAAATATATTATTATATTAATAGTTATCTACATATTTGTTGTAATCGAGAAATATGAGGTGGAGGCAAAGAACTTGTACATTTATTATATGAGAAAAATTGCAAAAGAAGGGTTTGTGTTTGTCTTGTTCATGCCTAAGAGGCTTTTGATTTATCGAGTATGCACGTTACTTCTACTTAACGTGGTAATGCATGGATGTTAAATTTGCCGACGTCGATATGATAGCTTAGAGGTTGATTTTTATTTTCATTTCATGTAAATATTAAAAAGATTATCAATAATCATATATAATCATTATGTGATACATATTCATATAATTATATAACGTTTACAAATATAAATTATTAAAATGAAAATTTACGATAATCTTTTAAAGTAAATTTATTATATTTTCTTTAACCTTATATACACATCTTAAAATTGCATGGCGCTTTCAAGTAACGAAAATATATTTAAAAAGTTAAAATTTTTATAATTTTGAATACTTTAAGCTAGGCCCAACACAAAATCAATACACGCAATCACTACAAACTGGGAAATTATCCGATCGGTGGCTTTCGTCCACCGTACTTTGTTGCCTTTTGCCGACATCATATTCATATCATAGGCCCCCCCCGCCCCAACTTTCTCGAATGAAGTGTAGGCCCACTTTGTTATATTTAATAATATAATATATTATAATTATTATATTAATAATTTTAATAATTATCATAAAAATTATTATTATTATTATTATTATTGATCTATTTATTTATTTATTATATTATTATTATTATTATTAATATGTGGAAGTGTAGTACTATATTGACATAAAAATTTATTTTTCAGCAAGTGACAGAAATACAACAAATGAATAAAGATATTTAGCAAAATTTTCAAAAAAATGATTTTTTATCTTGTGATATAAATTTTGTATTTTATTTGATATAATACAAATTTCAACCATTTTATATTATATTATATTTTTTTTATCTAGTACTTAAATTATAATATAATGGTCCGGTATCACGATTTTCGGCAACCAAACGCTACGTTAAGGAATTCAAATCCAAGCCATTAACTTGCTTACCTTGCCTTCCGGATCCCCACCTTAACTTAACTTCACCACCACTAAGTGTCACACATGCAATATGCAAGTGGCGCTGAACTTACCAGAAAGAAACTCTCTCTCTCCCCATTCTCTTTCCTTTTATATA
This sequence comes from Laguncularia racemosa, assembly GCA_037954665.1. Classification (NCBI taxonomy): domain Eukaryota; kingdom Viridiplantae; phylum Streptophyta; class Magnoliopsida; order Myrtales; family Combretaceae; genus Laguncularia; species Laguncularia racemosa. Next base: position 2,027,108 of record JBBMOL010000037.1, read on the forward strand.
ATTTGATTCTCTCACCATCTTCTTCTTCTTCTTCCAAGCAAAGAGTGTTAGTGTTGCTAAATAGTTAAAAAGAAGGAAACAAGAGAACAATTAAACAGGGAAGAGAAAAAACAAGCATGGTGTTGACGACGACAACTGTAGACCCGGATGATTATGTTCACTCCACTTTCGCATCCAGATATGTACGTAACCCACTTCCTAGGTATGTTTCTTCTATACCCACGTACAATTTCTTTTCTTTTCTTTTTTTTTTCTTTAATTTAATTTTGTCGTGGTACAATTTTGTGAAATATACGAGTATGAAGTGTTTCTAGCTACGTGAAGAGTTTCTGGCTACGTGAATCATACTACTTCCGTCAAGATCAAGTGTCATTCTGTATGTGTGCCTTCAGTCTGATGTGTTTTTTTTTTTTTTTCCCATTTAAACGTTTTTTCAGAGTGTTTTCATCGCTATTTTGTATGTGGTTGCCTTCTGGTTTTAAGAAATTCTGTTAATATATATATTATGAGGGTCCTTCGATGATTGCCCAGAGAGCAACTGTTGAGGTAAAATTTTACGGTTTCTAGTATTGGAGACCACTTTAGGGTGAAAAAAGAAGCAGTACTATTTTCCTTTTCGACATGTTTTTTATTATGTTGTTAGCATAATCAAAGAACCTAAGTTAATATTATTTTGTTTATTTGGTGTAGCTTTCGTGCATGTTGTTTATGTTGTCAAGACTTTGATTATATATGTGGATTTGTCTTGTCTGCCATGCATAAATTTCTTTAATGAGTTATGATTTAACTAAGATGCTACAAAAGCCAGATTTCGCTTGCTTTCCAGTTCAAAAGTTTTATTTTACATTCTAATGCTCTTTAGGTCCTATTTGATCTATTTTAGAGAATCAGGTTACATGGAATCCGATACCACCATATTGTTTTATGGGAGTTTAATGAGAATGCAAGGTGAGAAGAAGAAAAGCTTCTTTATGGCTTTGGGTTTTTTAAAATCTCAATAACTAGTGGGAGGTGTAGCATAAAGAAGAATCAGTGGGACAAGTAACCGAATCTGAAGGAATTGAGTGCCATGCACAAATGTAACTTATATATATATATATATATATTATACATATTTTTTTTTATCCTCGCTCTTGAATCCTTGCAAAATAATTTATACAAGAATGGTGTATGATTGGATTCCATGGAATATCCTACGTGTGTTGAAGAACTCACTTTTGTTTGTATACTTAATGAATTAGTGATCTGATTATGGTTTTCATTCAATAGATTTAAGATGCCAGAGAAGTCAATACCAAAAGAAGCTGCTTATCAGATAATTAATGATGAATTAATGCTTGATGGTAATCCGAGGCTGAACTTGGCTTCTTTTGTGACTACATGGATGGAGCCAGAGTGCGACAAGTTGATGATGGCTTCAATCAACAAGAATTACGTAGACATGGATGAATACCCTGTCACCACAGAACTTCAGGTATCCTCCCTCTTTTATTGTATTTCAGGTTACAGACTTAAACGGGGCATGGTAGAAGATGTGTTTGGTCATACTGCTAGAGAATGCTTCCGCCATCCACTATATTAAGTATTTCTTTTCTCTAAGAGATTTCATTATTAATAAAGTTGAACTAACTCAGAGTTGATGCAGAACCGATGTGTGAACATGATAGCACATTTGTTTAATGCTCCTATTGGTGAAGATGAAACCGCAATTGGTGTAGGAACTGTGGGGTCCTCAGAAGCAATAATGCTGGCAGGATTAGCTTTTAAGAGGAAGTGGCAAAAGAGGAGAAAAGAGGAGGGAAAACCTTGTGATAAACCCAACATTGTCACTGGAGCAAATGTGCAGGTACAGATAACAATTTGTTCATGCAAAGTTAGTCCAAAACTTTTCTACTGGGTTTTGATTTCTTTCTGTCAGAAACCATTCTTCATCATAATTTGTGCTTTTATGTTCAATTTCTTATCTCTTGTTTACTGTAGATTTGCAAATATGACTGTTCTTTGCGGCATCCCATCCTCCAATTTCTGGTAGCTAATTGTTGTAGGGGGAAAATATCCTGGAGGTCACATTAAATGACATTACCTACTTGAAACCGACTCTGCAATGTTGATCTTTTATTTGACTCACTAAAATGTTGATAATCAATTTGAATATGATTAAAGTATTCATACCCCATAGTGTATTTATCCAAATTTTTAAAGTTGTAATTTGGCTGATTGCTCTTTCTTGCTTTCTGCATGGTTAGAAATGGGTGTCAGATTTTAGTATCTTTAATGTATATATTGAATTATGTTGAGCAGGTTTGTTGGGAAAAGTTTGCGAGGTACTTTGAAGTTGAGCTGAAGGAAGTAAAATTGACAGAGGGGTGTTATGTGATGGATCCTGTGAAAGCTGTTGAGATGGTGGATGAGAACACCATTTGTGTAGCAGCAATTCTAGGTTCAACTTTGACTGGAGAGTTTGAGGATGTGAAACTTCTAAATGATCTACTCACTAAGAAAAATAAGGAAACTGGATGGGACACTCCAATTCATGTTGATGCTGCCAGTGGAGGGTTCATAGCTCCATTTCTCTACCCGGAACTCGAATGGGATTTCCGGCTACCACTTGTGAAGAGCATCAATGTGAGTGGCCACAAATATGGCCTTGTGTATGCTGGTGTTGGATGGGTGGTTTGGAGGGCCAAAGAAGAACTGCCTGAAGAACTTGTATTCCACATCAACTACCTTGGATCAGACCAACCCACTTTCACTCTCAATTTCTCTAAAGGTAACTGAAAATATTTTTATGAATGCGTTTAGCTTTTGCATTTTATATATTGGCAGCATTTTCTTCTTTTGAGTGGACAGATAGGTAATCTCAATTTTGCCATGTATTGATTGGTGCAAGAATGTGTGGTAAAATGGTCATGCTGGTCATCACATGATTTTTATTTCATGAACATAAGTTCTTGTGTCTTTGTTGTGGCTAGATGGATTGTGTTTCCCTGTTTTGGTCTACATTCACTTAAGATCCTTGGTCCCTTTGAGATTTTGTAGGCTTTGTATTGTGTGTGTAAGTAGGGCTGTAGATGAGTCGAATCGAAAAGGTACAGTGTTGAGATCGAGTTCGACTCTAACTTAATTGAGCTTATAATTTTGAGTTTGAGCTCAACTTAAAGTGGCTCCAAATGAGTTTAAACTTGACTTGATTAAGCTTGGTTTAGGTATAAATAATTTTTTCCAAGTAAAAATATTACTAACATTCAAACTTGACTATTTTTAAAATTTGACCTTAGCTCAATTAAGTTTACAAGCTAGTTGAGCCAAATATCATAAAGCTTGAACTCAATTCGATAAACTACTTTTGAGTTTTTATTGAGTTGGACTCGCTTAGTTTGCGAGTAGACTTGACTCGCTTAAATCCCCTACATATAAGGATACAATAGAAGCCTCTATGCTTATGCCAAAATTGTTCTCTTCATTTTAGATAAGCCATTTAAGTCATTTGTATTTATATTAAAATTCAATCAAGCTATCTATGTTTAAGCAATCCATTTAAGTTTTTGATGTTTGTGTTATTGCATTAAGTCCAGTCCTATGTTGATAAATATACATTATGAGAAATATTGATGGAGGGGAAACAGCGATATAAACATGGAAGACTTAATGTCTTAAATGAGGACGTAGATAAATTGATTGGATTTTGACATAAGCTTTAGGACTATAACCTAGTTAAAACATAAAAGACTTACTGAATTTCGATATAAATATAAAGGACTTTTGATATACTTATTCTGCATATATAAGTTGGTAGAGGTACCCAAGAATTGTGTAATAAAGAATTTCATCTCCTTTCAATTCTGAATCTTGTACATAGAGGAGTTGGTGAATATTTGTTTTACCTAGTCTAGTGTCTTTCCTCTTCTTAACCATCTTTGATTATTCAAACAGGTTCCAGCCAAATAATTGCCCAATATTACCAGTTCATAAGGCTGGGATCTGAGGTAATCTCGTTTTTTCTTCACTATTCTGATATTATAAAAAGCTTGCTTGTTTATATTATACTTTGTGCTTTCCAAGCCTTTTGCAATGTGTCCGTTCTGCTTTTGATACTGTGAATGAGATAGATTTTAGAATGACGTTGTGAAAAATTGAATTATGATCCTTCTGCCTTGATACCGTGGTAATTTTTGATCTGGTTTAAATTGATGTAAATGTTTAAGCTTGTGAATGAGTGTAGAATTTTATATTTTAAGCAATGCCCAAGTTGTTGGAAATCCAGTTTGGTGTACACTGACGACTGGATGATTCTGCTTTTATAGAAAACTACGTTGTGGCTTAGTGATTCAGCTGTAATATATATTGTATTGGCGATATTTTGCATTATTTTCCTTTTGAGCATTTCTTTTTTCTTTTTCGTTGGTAGTTTAGCCTGAATGAGTCATCACTTCACAGGACATTGTTTCTCTAGACGGGTTTTTTAAGAGCTAGTGAAAGGCATTGGCTTTTTTTTTTTCCTTGTGCCTGGCTAACTATATGTGCTTTTCATCTTTTTATTTATCTCAGGGGTACAAGGACATCATGAAGAACTGCATGGACAATGCCAAGGTATTGAAAGAAGCAATTGAGAAAACAGGGCGCTTTGAGGTACTTTCCAAGGATGTTGGTGTCCCCCTGGTTGCCATCTCCCTGAAAGATAGCAGCAAGTATACAGTATTCAATATATCTGAAAATTTGAGAAGATTCGGGTGGATAGTCCCAGCTTACACAATGCCGCCTGATGTGCAACACGTAGCCGTCCTCCGTATTGTGATCAGGGAGGATTTCAGCCGAAGTTTGGCTGAAAGACTGGTCTCAGATATCGAGAAAGCTGTAAATGAGCTCGAAGAGAAAGCCGACCGTATTATAGCTAATACTGCTCAGGTTACACCCGGTGATGAAGATGGAAAACATGCTACGAAGAATGTGCAACTGACACAAGAGGAGGATATCATAAGATACTGGAAAAAGCTAGTAGATAGCAAGAGGACGGGTGTGTGCTAGGTTTGTCTCAGTTAGACTCTTAAGACTTGCCTCCTGGTGGCTACAGTGTGTTTAAATACTTAGTATATATTGTTGTGTTGCTTAAGCTCCGTTGGTTGTGTATTACCTATGGAACTACCTGTATTACTTAAAAATAACGCATGCTTATGATAAGATCTTATTTCTCTCGGAAACCCATGGGATCTCTTCATGAGTGTACAAATGTGAGAATCGTACTGATATGAATATTAGGAATTGTGTTATGTACAAAATCATAGTAAGAGTACAAGAGATATTTATAGACATGTGATCCCTGTATGTTAAAACTAGGTACACAATGTATATATATGGTAATATATCCCCTCAATCTCATGGCGGTAAGGTTAGCATGAGATTGGTACAATGATCAAAGAATTTAGTAATAGAGAGGTTCTTGGTGAAAATGTTTGCTTGCTAATGGGGGGTGGGAATGTATTTGACAAGAATCTGTCCAAAAGTAATCATTTCATATACAAGGTGATAATCAATATCTGCTTGTTCGGTGTGATCATGTTGAACTAAGTTGCTAGATAGGTAAACTGCTTTAAGATTGTCATAGTACAAGATGATGGGGTATTTAATAGGGATGCCTATCTCATAGGCTAGACGATAGATCTAGGTGGATTATGCAATGATACTGGCAAGAGCACAATATTTAGCCCTTGTGGAACTTTGTGACTTGGTAGGTTGCTTCTTGGACGGCTAGGAGATGAGATTTCGCTTGAGAAAGACAACATAGCCTATAGTAGAGCGATGAATATCTGAACAATCAGTTCAGTCAGTATCAGCATAGGTGGTCAAAGAGGTACAAGATGTCAGTATAATAAGAAGACCTAATGGTAGTGTGCCACAAAGATATCGAACAACTTGTTTGACTGCCTGCATATGATTACTGCTTGGTAGATGCATATATTAGCTCAATTGATTAACTGTAAAGTTGATGTCCAGTCAAGTGATAGCAAGGTATTGAAGTGCACTAACAATCTTGTGATAGGTAGTGGGGCTGGACAGTTTAGGAACCCATCAGTATTGAGTTAACCCTGAGGGGATAAGGGGGTTTTAACTAGTATGGGAAAGCGCATGTGATGATGTTTGAGAAGATCATGGGAAAACTTAGATTGACATAAAGGATACTTGGAGGAGCGTGTGTGAGTTGAATGCCTAGGAAGAAATGTAGAGGACTAAGATCCTTCATGGCAAACTGGCTGAATAGAATTGAAATGTATCGATTTAAGAGTGCAAGATTGTTACAAGTGAAGAGAATGTCATCAACATATAGGAGAAGTATGTTAAGGTCCTAAGAAAGGATAAACATGGAAGTGTCAGTTTTACTTTGATGAAAGCCAATGTGTAAGAGAAAGCCACTAAAGCGATGAAACTAAGTATGTATGAGGGACTTGTTTCAAGCCATAAAAGGATGTATGTAGTTTACATACAGAGTTGGGATAATGAGGATGAACAAAGCCTTGAGGTTGTTGTATAAAAACTGTTTTAGTAAGATGATCAAGAAGAAAAGTATTTTTAACATTAAGTTGTCGAATGTATATATATGTTAATGATGATAAGTTCTTATTTCTTTTGGAAATCCATGAGATCCCTTGCCACCGGAAACTCTTCTATTTCACCTGCTGTGTCAATTAGGAGTGCTTTAGTTGGTGTCCTGTTAAGTTGATCTTGTCTAATTTTCATGGTCTCGCCATGTGTCTCGTTTACTAATGCCAAATGAAAGAAAGTAGCTTGGTGTGTTTGTTTTGCGGAGAACATTTTCTAGGCCCTTTTTTAGATATAGTCATAATAGAGTTTCACAACTGTCCTAACCTTAAGAGATTGTAGATAAAAATCGCTTTTTAAGTTGTGATAGAAGATAAGAGTGTAGAGTAACCTTTTATAGTGGTGGTATGTAATCACGAAACCGATCTCCTGTTTTTGAAAACGAAAATCATTTTTTTCAAGAGACATCTTCTGTACACTATCAATTCAAATTTTGATTATGATAAATGTAGAATGAAAGAAAATGCTTCAACAATATCCTTAAAATATCATTAATGATGAGTTTCTTAAAGTGTTACGTCAGTATTTTAAAGAATTCATCTTGTAAAAAAACTCTCTATTTTATCCGTAAGTTGCTTTCATAAAGTTCCTTTGCAATTTTTATATTAACAACATATAATTTTTTTTTTCTTGGCACAAGAAAAGGCTCCAAGCTACGTTGCCCGGCAGAGTAACCAGGTGAGGTACAAGTAACTCACCATGTGCAGTTGATTATTGATGAGGCTAAGTTACTTCACCTAGAGATTGGTGAGAAGCAACACCACTAATGTTGCTCTAATTGGCTTTTTGTTATGGCGTTTACGAGTATGACATCCCTATTACTATGTATGTTCCTCATCCTACCAAAATTTGAAGGAATCCAACGACTTGCGAGTTGCGACAGGGGCGGTGTTGCCTCATTTTAAAGGTTCTAGGCAGATTTAACGTCCCCGGGGCTTACCATTTTCGAGAGAGACCCGTAATCCGAAATTGTCAACCTTAAACATCAGCAGATAGTCTTTCATTATTACGACACAATGTCAACACAGAGGATGTTTATATTTATCATATTACGCACTACGTTGCGTATTTTCCCCTTCAAAGTTCACATCCTAATCCTATGAAGGATGATTGGATTTTGGTCAATGTCTCACGCCTACTTCCACGAACAAAGCAAGTGATTGTTCAGCTACTAAGCCCGTGTTACTTGTGTACATTTTCTGGTTGCTGAAGTGATGATTCTCTCATCTTAATTTGTCTACCTCTGCTTATTATGTTAGGGCATTTTTATTCAGCTAGTCGAACCAGTATATAGATATTTCCAATTTTGTATAATGTGAGAAAATAAAAATAAAAAACCCAAAGAAGTTTCTAATTTCACTTTAAGGTCCGTAGTTTCTCTACTTGTAAAAGTGCTTAAAAATTAGTAATATATTGTTAGATGATACGATGGCGTATTATTTCTAAAAAGTTTGCAATTTCACTTTAGATCTAGTAACTTTGTATGTTCGAAAATTAAAAAAAAAAAAAAGGGAATAACGTGAAGGCTCCTAAAAATTTGTTAGTGTCCTTGAAAGTGATGATTTTGAATATGTTTTTAAATTGGCATAAAGTTTATAAATTCTACATAAAATTTTACGATGTTTATAAATCTATATTAATTTGTAAACTATTATAATAAACTTAAAATGCTATCAAATAATGTAAGTACCTTGAAATTCAACTCATTGTGTTATGTGTAATTTTTTCGTAAACTGGCTTATGATTCATAATTTTGGTATAGTTCTTTAATCTATTTAAATTTCTATAACATTTGTTAATATATGTAATTTTAATCAACGATGCTTATCTACCTTAAATTTTTATTTGTAACATTACTTTATAATTTGTACTTTTAGTTTAGGGTCGGTTATTTTATTGAAATTCATAAGTGATCTTACCTTTTTAATAATTTTGCGTTAAATCTAGTGCAAATGTATATATTCATAATTGCATTTTAGCATTTGTAATTGCTTTAGAGTAATTTAATATTAATCAACCTTCGAAAAAAAAATTATAATTCATAAAATAATCATAATGAAAAATAACTCAGCTTGAAGTTTGTTATATTGATACCATTACTAACATTATTAGTGAAATTAATTTGGAACATTTTGGTAAGTTCATAAATTTACTATATGTTTGTATTCATATAAAAGTTGATAAGTAATCATAAAGTTTGTACGTAATACTAAAAATGTCGTAAATCTTCTTTTAAGATCATAGCAGAGTGACTAAATCCACATCATTAGCTCTAAAATCTTTCGATTGTGTTTACGTAATCACCATATTGACTCATCAAAGTCATTTGTATTCTCTCCTGACTGCTCTCATCGTCTTCTATGTCATATGTTTGCTTAAGCAACTAAGGCACTCTTGGCCCATTAAGATGTTAATAGCCATTGAGATGCTTGAATGCAGAGAAAAGGGAATTTGATATAATTGTGATAAATCACTAAGTGGGACACAAATGTAAAGGGCAAAGCCACCTTAAAACTGGCTGGTAAATGCACAAGTGAGGATTATGGAATCAAAGTTGAAGAAGTTAGCTGTGTAGAGGAGTTATTGAAAATAAGCTATCATGTCATGTCATATGTATCTACGTTTGAAACATTACGATCTACTAACCACGATTTATTGAGTAAATGCACTCAAATACATTAATTCCATGAAGATAATTGTAATTGGATGATAAGCTACACTTGTAACAAGTTTATCCCACAAATTGTTTAAAGGATTTCTGAACTTCATCTAAATTAGACTAATTAGAAGTAGAAGAAATCAATTCAATGAAGTGATGAGATTCACAATGCAATGTTAGCTCACTCACTAAAGTTTTAATTATGTTAGTGGGTTTAACAAAAGGAAAATATTTGGAATTTCAATCATTCTCAAATCTACCAACTAGTTTCTCTCGACTGGTCAACTTAGTAACAAAATGTTCAACGCCTAACTTTTTACTCAAGCATTAGCGACATGTTATTGCTTAAAGAGCCTAGAAACTATTGATTATATGAGGAAACTCAATATTCCTTCTTGTTAACCCCATGTTACTAAAACCTACTTTAGATTAAAGCTTGCCTCTTGGATGTTGTAATGGATTATCAAATAATTTTTCAAGTTGGCCAAATTTAAAAAAGTTATTAAAACCAAGTTTTAGTAAAAATACAATGTTTTAAAGATTATTGCATGTTCTAGTGAGCAAAGGGTTAACCAAAAGGTAAGGTAGAGTGTAAGGCAAAGAGTAGTAGAAGAGAGTAAGCTCAAGTATCTTGAATTCTTATTAAAGTTTATCTATGTGTGGTTAATATCAAGTTATATGAGTAAGAATAACTTAAAGTTTAGGTATGTGCCTACTTTGCTTGTTGAATGTGCATGTTCGAGTAGAAATAAAATAAATCTAATTGATATTCGACTTATAATTGATTATAATTGATTATAACTTGTTTAAAGGATTTGAGGGTAGTACTCTGATGATCGATATATGGTGTTATCTCCAATATAGTCATATATTAAAATGATTTAGATAGATTTAAGTCGACTCAAGAACTCATGAGTGTTGGGGTCGGAGGTAGTAGTTCCCAACACCATATATATATGTGTGTGTATCTGTGATCGAGGTCATGAGTTATCTCAAATCTTGGGATGCCAAGATTATATTGCTTGTCTAGCTTAAACATAAGATAATTAACACGTTGTTTATGATATCTTGTTACATATAACTACTTGTAAAGCGTGATCACATGCCACATGTGTGTAGTTGTGGTACTCATGTACTAGGCAATAGCTTACCCTTTGAGAGATCCTTCTTTTTTCCATCATAAGTACATCCAATAAGTTTATAGTATTTGATGAGACGGATTTATATGGTATCAGAGCACAGATTTTTGATCTTTAGAAAATTTAGGAAGATTATTTGTAGGATGATGAAATGAAGAGTGTGGGTAGAAAATGGACTATGGTTGTCCTCCTCATAGTTATATTTTGTTATTTATGTTGGATGGTGATTTTATATTTCATAGTTATTATTGACTACTACATAGCTATACTGGAGAATTTTACTTTAGCTCATAATTGAAGATAATAGAAAAATATAAAACCTTATTTTGTGAAGAAGAGTGAGGCTTAGATATTTATGCCAATAAAGGAATGAATAAAAAGATTCTTACCTAACTATAATAGAAAATAAGTTAAGATATTAAAAATTAACACTTAAAAAAAAAGATATATATGTTTACACACACACACACACAAAATATGTACTTATATCCATAACTTAATAATATTAAACGAATCTACAATTAACAAGGTAAAAGTGTGTAATGTAAACTTAGCAAATAAACAAAGACATAACTATTTAACTCTAACTTTTATGGTAGGAATTTCAAAGATTAACTATTAATTGAAAAAAAAAAACCTTGAATAGGAATAAATTGACCAAAATAAGAGACTTTCAAAACTAAATAAATCAAGATCATTGATCAATACACCCATTAGGTTAACCAAGGAACCTTTAAATTGATCAATGTATCCACTACGTTAATGGAAACATGTACATAAATATGTGTTAAAAAATATGAAAAAATAGTCAAAATAAAAGTTTAATTCAAACAATAAAATCTATCTCTAAAGTGTAAAATGAAGACCAAGGTTGTTAAATTCACGTTCCACCTAGAATCACTAGTGTTTGCATAATTGAAACATACAATCGAAATATAGAAACGTAAGTTTCTATAAACTATATAAAATAACTTTAAATGATTATATATGTTTACTATAGTTATAAAAAACATAAAATATAAGATGAAAATAAATAGATTCAACATAAAGTTTGTCACAACTCATAATAAAATTTATATGCTTATAGTACCAATATATTAGCATAATATGTTATGCTAATGCATAAAACTATAATATAAATAATTGTATTAATATGAAATGCATTGTATTATAAATTATAATAATAAAACAGAAGTTAAAAAAAAATCATCAACTTCATCATAAAAAATCAAATTATCAATAGCTCTCTTTATACTATAACCATCATCGCTGTCATTTTTATTATCAATGCCAACATCATTATTAATATTACTATTGATGATGATATCTTTATATTCTAATTCTAAATATTTCAAAGAACTAATAAATTTCATATCTTTTGAAGCCAAGTTGTATCTTTCAATTTTTAACCCATTTGACTTTAATAAGTAGAATCGATGGACTTGGTTAAAAATGTAAAATTCTATTGATTTCATGTATAAACTCATGATTCTACATAAAAACAATTTTATACTTGAATTAATTCGGAAATGCATCATAAAATCATAAACTCGTAGCATCATATAGGTAGAATCATGATTTCAACAACTTTGATGAAGACAATTATATCTTGATTACCTCCATAAAAATAGCAACGCTACCATAAATAACAAAACCAACAATAATAAATATTAATAGCTATACTAAAAGGATTCAGAACATGACACTACCCTACTAAACCTTATATATGCAATCAGGATTGCATCAATCAAGAGATAGAGGGCTACTTTTATAAAATCTTGTGATATAATTAAGCTATGTATAATTACTGAAAGTCATGAAATGGAGAAATATAAAGGAAAACAGGCAAGTAACTAAAATACATAGTTGTGACTTGTGAGATTCTTGTATATTTTAGCATGTGTACACTAATAATGAGATTAATGAAGTCTTCTTCCTTCTTGTTTAAGCTTGTGCTATGGTAAGTTGTGTTGACTCTTGTTAATTGTTTTGAAATGTTATGTTGAGTCCGTCATTTTAAGTTAGGTCAAGTTATTAGTCATGTTTTGTCAAGTTGGGTCAATGTCATGTTAATGGTTGATAGCCCCACTTGTATGTGTACTTATGTTGGGTTATACAATATGTAAATTTTCTAATACTAATTGATGATAATAAAAGAATAAAAAAAAGATATCTGACAAACTAAAATTGGGAACGAATGTAACAATAAGTACTCATTTAAGTAATAAATAGTAAATAATTAATTAAATAAAAGAGAAGTGGAATAACTTAGAAGTTAATGAAAAGAGGAAGACTTTGAAGACAAGAGTTGAAAGCATATAAATTTAAGAAAAATTGTTATACTATGAAGTGAATATGACAAAAGTTATTGTAAGCCAAAAAGTTAAAGAGTAGTAGGGAGATAGTATGAATTAATTAGAAGAGACCTATAGTAAAGTCAAGGAGGTTTGAGCAATTTAATGGATTGGATTTGAATATAAATCAATCATTGAAAGAATAAATCTTTTTATGGATGTAATTAAAAAAAGGAGTTATAAATGCTTATCTTAAAGTGAAGAAATGTGAACCTTCACTAAAGTTATAAACTGACTTGAGAAAACAATATTTGACAAAATATAGGTAATAGTAGCATATATGTATGCAGTTTTTGGAACTGAATATGCTAGGAATCTTTAGTGAGTATTTAGAATGAGCTCAGCTCTAATATCATAGTTTAAAGGGAAGACTCAAAATATTTTGTAGGAGATCTTGACGTTATGAGCACCAAATAGAAGTGTAAAAGAAAAGTGAACTATGGAAGTTAGAAGTAAATAAATGAATAGTGAAATGAGTAAAAAGGTAAGATTAAAAAAAGAAAATTCAAGATGCACGTTGGAAGTAAATGAGTAAGGAGATTCTTTAAATTAAGAAGTAGACTTAATAAAGTTTGGCAAACTAATCTATCAAGTTGTAAAAGGGACGTATCATGGTTTAGTTAAGAGGAAACTAGGATAAGATAGAGGATACTTGAAAAGCCTAGTCGAAGCAATCAAGATGAACGTTTGTAAACACAAGAAGAATTCCTATTGTGAGATAGATTTAGAAGAGGCAGAATATGTCAAATTCAAATAGGAGAATATTTATTTATAGCTTAAATAAGAATATTGATCAATTTGAGAAAAGTGTATGGAGGAGTTGACATATGTGAGTATTTGCATGGGCAAGGAGTGATTATAAGCAGTTTAACCTAAAACTTAGAGTTAAGATGAAATAAGAATAGTATGGTGAAAGCTGCGGTAAGGAAATTTTAAAGTAATTAAAAATTTACATTTGGTATTAAGAGACTTAGTGGAGGAGTGATCTATGTGTTAGGAAGACTAATGTTGAACTAGGAGTGAATTTGTGATTGAATAAATACCTAATTTTCTAAAATCTAGGATTTTCAAGGATGAAAGTTTAAATGGTTAAATGCATAAATGAATAAGAAATTACCAAATTGGGAGTTTTTTAAATTCTTCTAAAAACCTATCTCAACTACCATATCTTTTAAAGCCATCATATCTTTTCCTTTCCCTCTTTTCTCCTAATCTCCTTTCTTCCTCTCTTACTAGGAAGTTTCTATCGTCCTATAATCCAAAATTGCTGATTTTCCTCCTTTTCTTGCTAGACTTCAAGAGGAAATCATCAAGAAATGTGTGTGGATTTGCTATTGTATTAATAAGAATTTGTGGGTAAAAAATATGATCTTTAGAGAGTTTTAGAGAAGGGCAGCGATTGGAAATTAATTCTTGAGGCATTATGTCGGCAAGTTTAGGTATTTTGGATATGAATAAGTTGTACTTTGTTGATAGTTAGTGTTTAAAATGTGTTTGGGGGCCTCGAATCATATAAATTTTCAAATTTTGGTGTTTGGCAACAAGTTCATCAAGTAAAAACAAATTAAGTTTCTGTGCTTGTTGTGTTTTGATTATTTACATAACAAAGGTTGTTATTTGATGTGTTTAAGTGGTTAAAGTCAAAGTAGATGCATGCATTTTTGAATTGGGTTTGTTTAGTATGAAGTGGGTGGATGTTAAGTGAAGTTTTGGTGATGATTGCATGGGGGTTGATGGAAATTTTCTATAAAAAGTTGCTAGTATCACATTGCTGATACTTAGAGGTTAAGTTAAAGGATGAGCGAAACATACAAGGTGTTTAGAGGGTGAAGCAGGCGGTTAGTGAAACTATAGATTGTTAATTTCTTATGGGTAGAGGATTGAGTAAAGAGTAAATGAATTGCAATATTGCATGTTTTAGTGAGTTGAGGGTTAAATAGAATGTGAGGCAAAGTGTGAGGCAGAGAGTGGTAAAAGAGAGTAAGCCCAAATACCTTAAATTCTTACTAAAGCTTATCTATTTGTGGTTAATCTTAGGTTATATGAGTAAGGATAACTCAAAGTCTTGTGAGCTATTTATTAGAGTTGGTGCTTACCTTGCTTGCTGAATGTATGTGTTAAGGAAAAAGTAAAACGAATCTAATTCATATTCGACTTATAATTGATTATTGCTTATGCATGGTTGGGCCCAAGGAACTGGAGTACTAGTGATCTTAGGTTGATACCCTAATAATTGGCATATGACATTATCTTTAGTGGAGTTGTATACCGAAATGATCTGAGTGGATTTAGATTAACTCATGGCTTGTGGCTGTTGGGTTTGAAGGCGTCAATTTCCAACTCCATATATGTATATGTCATGGGTGCTGGGTTTGGAAGTGTTAATTTACAACCCCATATATGTATTTATATATGTGTGTGATTGAGGTCATGGGTTACTTTAAGTCTTGGGACACTAAGACTATATTGCTTATCTACTTAAACAAACGATAAACTTGTTATTTGTGATATCTTGTCATGTACAACTGCTTGTGAGGTGTGATTGCATAACACATCTATGTGGTTGTAGTGCTCACATATTAGGCAATAGCTTACCCATGTAGGATCCTTGCTTTTTAGTTATAGGTACATTTGATAAGTTTATAGCATATGACAAGACTAATACAGACTGTTATCAAGTTAAGGGTGACAACAATGATTGTGAGTAATTCTACTAGAATTAGTACATGTGCTTGAATGTTTAGAGATAGACTACAGTTAACTAATGTTCATGTTGACTCATGTGTACTAGTTGTAATTCTTGTTGATGGTTATTTAGATTTAGTTATTAGGTTGACCATTGTAGTAAAAGAGTAAATTAATTCCTATTAGGCATGTTTAGTGGATTATTGTGGTTGTTGAGTAAGACTCCTTTGAGTAAATGAATATTGATATGTGGAGTTTTACATTGTGTGCTTGAAAGTTATTACAGCTTCTTGGAAATTTTAGTTGGTTCTAAACCTTTACATGTCATCTTCCAATGATGGCAGGTGATAGGTTGTGACATCTTGAGTTCGAGAATAATTTCAATGATACTAATACTTCATGTGTATTGGTTAGTGACACTTAAGTATCAATAAAATTCTAATATGCAAAAATATAAATGATTTTTTTTAATAAAAATATCTACTATGACTCACATGTTCAAACATGTCGTACTAATGAATCTTTTTTCCTTGAGTTATGCGGCACTACGATAATTTCGTTCTTCATTTATTTTATCTTCGTCTCTAACCATTATGTGTACGATGTACAACTCATGGTGCTAGTGCCACCTTGGATAGATAATAGTATTTTCATAGTTGCATGATAAGTCATTGATAGAACATATTTCTATAACCATTCAAGTTATGAACAATTACAGTAAGTTTTCCATTTATTGAACACCGGATGGGTCATGGGCACCTCTTATGCTGTGGATGTGAAATTGAAATCTGCACAAGTAGTTTGGTTCAACAAAAGAGAAGAGCTAAACCCTAGTCTTGAATTTGCAGTATCAAATTGCAACAAATGATTCTCTATCTGATGTCCGCCGATCACGATCGAAGTGCCGAGATTCGTCCCTCCATCAACGAATGCCAAGCACAGAACATCATCCTTAATTTTCACCATTGAATTTGCCCCCCTAAGGGTCCAAGATACATTATCATTTTCAAACACAAGATCAATCGTTGGCACGACCGGTCCAAGTTTCGTAAAATTAAGAGACTTGGAATCAAAGCATGTACCAAGTGGTTTCTTTGGAGGTACTTTTGGGACCTTTCCCATTTCTTTAACGAAAAGACCTGCCAAATCTTTGTAAATTGAAGTATGCAAAACGGCATAGGGATGGGTTGTGCTGATTTTCGTACCACCATCACCTTCTGGACCGATGGTTAGTAAAGTAGTGTTTAACGGGACGGATTTGCCATTAACCCTTTTGCCCTTGGCTCCACCGAACTATTCTTGTTTATATGGAAAATGGCTATTGTTAAGCAATGGTGTATAGTCAAGTGATTTGGATACATCAATTCCAGGGAGCATTACATATGGCTCGTCCCCGAAAAATAAAACTCCTTTGGTTGAGCTTGGGCAAAGTGCAAATTTGTGACTTAGACCAAAAAAAGATGATAACTGCGCCGGAAGCGAAGAGTTAGGCCTTGCTAGTCCTGCGATTCCTTGGACGCCATAAGCAAGATCTCGTAAAACATTTGGATTTTCATTCGGGCATGTAAGTAGGAAACCAGGCATTGCCATTTCCTCGCCGGGGCATTTCCCGTCAGTCGACTGAATTTGTAAAAATTCCTGGGCGACCTCCGACATGGATTCCTGTGAGGTGATAGGGTTTTTGATACCAATTGAACAGGAATAATTGTTGCGTCCAGGCATTGGAGGTGCGAAGCACCTAGCGCATTGAAAGGCCTTAATGAAAAAACATAAAGGCGTCCAACATTTCACATATTTATATGTCGACGAAACATATTTTTGGCCAAAAAGACAAGTTACCCAATTTTTGTTTAATTAAGAGCAACTGTATATTTCACGGTACTAGAGGGTTTCTTTGCTTCATCTCAGTGACGTATTGTAGGGTTTCAGGGTCTTTAGAGATCTCAAGAAGGAGTGCTTTGGGTTTTAAAGGTGCTTCTTGGACTGTAATTTGACAAGCGAAGAGAATGATAAGTGAACTGAAAAGGAATAAATCTGTCGAAACCATGGATTTGATTCAAAGCTTAAAAACTTGGTAGTGAAGGGATGTCAAGCAAAAATGGCCTCGGCCTCTTATGCCTTTTATGGGGGAGAAGTTCTCTTCTTGTTGAATGTCTGCTTTCTGTTTTTTTTTTTTTTTTTTTTATATTAATATATGGTAACATACGGCTGTATAAACTAGAAATTAAAATACCATTTAGGGATAGGAAAATCTTATCTTCTCTAAGAGTTTACTTATTGATGTATCATCAATTCTTTCTAAAATCAGTAGAAATAGTTATAGAAATCTATCCGGGGATTGTCCCAAGATAGACATAAAGTTTAGTAACAATGAATATTTTTCTTAAGGGATCCCTCAATTTTCCAATTTGATTTTTAAACCTTTTATACTTTTGTATTTAAAAGTCATTAACATTTTGCAAAGTGATACAATAAGTCATTTCCTTGGCTTCATTAAAAATATTAAGAGCTGGGACGTATCAAAACTCACAAAAATAATATAATAACATATATTATTAAATAAAAATCAAGGAAAAAAAATTAAAGGAAAGACCCCTTAATATAGAAGGCAGCACAACTAATGAACAAGTTACTAGGGGACTAGAGATGCTGTTAGCCAATCCAGCATGCTTCTTGCATGACAAATGATTGTTATTATTTATGGATATTTTATATAATAAGATTTAAATATTTTATATAAGGTACTCGTGGTCCAACGACACTCCCTACCAATTATGAGAAAAGCAATAGAAGAAAGGGAGAATTATACAAAGTTAATGTGTTTTGGATTCTTTGTAAAGAGGTAACTTGTGTTTTATTAATCTTTGTTAATTATTATATAGGAACTCATGTCATATTTTGATTGGTCGATTTTAACAAGTTAATATTTATAAATGTATTTAATTAGATAAAAAATTAAATATACGTAAAATACAATAGAAATTGAAAAAAGAAGAAGAAAGAAACCGATGTGTCAAAGCAAAACACATGTGCACCTGCTTCCTCATACAACGCAAAAAAACACAGAGATAAAGAATCAAATGAAAGAAAACAGAAAGGGAAATGGAAAAATCAAAGGACAGGCCACATTCCAAAACGAAAATGGATAAAGATGATAATTTTTAACGAGAGAGGGATAAGATTGATTTGAAAGATAAAGAATTAAGCAGCATTTGAAGGAGGAAATGAACAGTTACTTTTCAAAACCAAACGTCCAATAAAGCGCCAACAACAAAAGAGGAAAAGTGACGAAAACCACTGGAAAATGACAGTGAATCAGGATTTAGATGCCTTAAAGATCAATAGAAGGAATTGGGGAACTCTTACGGACACAACAAAAGATGAAAAATCTCCCCTGTTTATCGAACAAGAAACAAAATGAAGCCAATGAGTTTAGAATAAAAAGCCACTGGTCACAACGAATGACAAAGGAAAAACACATAAAAGAAACAAGGAAATATGCAACCTTTAACCTTGGAATATCTAGAAAGATGGGCAATTTGAATTAGTAAAGATAGATCCGATAACTTCCAGTTTTACTCTTTTTATTCTTCCATTTTTCCTTTTTTATTTAATCCTTGCAATTTTTAATTTTTATTAAATTATATAAATAATATTTTAAATAAGAATTTGTACATGTTCCTATCTATTATTAATATAAAATTTAAAAACATGGGTCATCTCTTTATAAAAAACAGAACACAAGTAAAAAAATAAAACTTCCTACATTCTTTAGTATTGATTTTACATTTCTCTTAAACATTTTCCCAACAGATGCAAACTTCAAATGAT
The DNA here is from genome assembly GCA_037954665.1 of Laguncularia racemosa. Classification (NCBI taxonomy): domain Eukaryota; kingdom Viridiplantae; phylum Streptophyta; class Magnoliopsida; order Myrtales; family Combretaceae; genus Laguncularia; species Laguncularia racemosa. Next base: position 2,046,370 of record JBBMOL010000037.1, read on the forward strand.
GATATGTGTAGTTGCAAAGGAGCTAAATCACTCATGAGCTACTGACCTTAGCCGCTTTGATCTCAATTTAGCTCAAGCTCAAAATAAAATTTAATTATTTAAATTACTTGAGTTCAAGCTCTAAATAAAGTTCAATTACTTAAATAAATTGAGCTTAAGCTCTTATTTATAACATATTCCTATCTATTATGAACATAAAATTAAGAAATATAGATTATCTCTTTATCAAAAAACAAAACACAAATAAAAAAAATAAAACTTCTTTATTGTATATCTCATGAAAGAATGAGTATATGGAAATGTTAAAAGTTTTCCGTTATAACTTGTTTAACAACTATCTATATATATCTATTAGCATTTCTTGAAATAGAACAATAGGGAAAAGAGCCAAATATATCTAGTTTTTGTTTTTTGTTCTCTCAATGCATTTTTTCCCTTGGTTCCTGTGGATTCTATAATGGTTAAGTATAACTAATGACAAGTATTTTTAGATCTTGTTAGTAGGTCGTCTTATGGAAAGTCATACATATCAATTTTTCTTGGCTTTTTTATTCTTCTTTTTTTTCTTTTTCTTAAAAATTTTCCCAACAGATGTAAACTTTAAATGATGATATGTGTAGTTGCAAATGAGTCAAATGTTCATGAGCTACTAACCTAGGTTGCTTTAAGTTTAGCTAGGCTCGAGCTCAAAATAAAGCCCATTTACTTAAATGAACTAAGCTTGAGATATTATTTGGATTTTTGAGATATATATATGGAAAAAGTACACTTTTAATTCTCAATATTTACATACTTTTCTATTTGAGTCATCAGTTTTTTTTTTCTTTTATTTGAATCCTCAATATTTTCAAAACCTTAAAAAAAAGGATTTTCATTAAGTGTATTAAGTTTTCTATTAATACGTGATATATATCAACTTTAAATTGGTTTATAATAATTAAATTGAAAAAATGATGATATTAATATATTTATTTACATAGTATCATAAAAAATAATATTAAATATATTTCATGCTATAATATAATAAAAAATACAAAAAATAATAATTAAAATTAAGAAAAGGGGCTAGGAAAATTTATATGTACCTTAGCCATTTTAGTCAATTAGCCTAAGGTTAAGTGGAAGCTAATATGTGTGCTAAATGAATAGAAAATTTAATATATTAATGAAAATCCCATTTTTATAAGGTTTTGAAATTATTAAGGACTTAAATAAAAGAAAAACAAAAAAAGGTTGAGAATTTAAATAGAAAAGTAGATAAATATTGAAGACTAAAAATATACCTTTTCATATATATATATATATATAACACTCAAGAGTCCAAATAATAGCTCAAGCTCAATTCATATACACAAATATAATACTACACAATTAGTCTTCTCTAATATTTCTTTTCGTCAAGAATGAGGGCTAAAAGGAAATTTCATAATTAAAATCCTAGAATTAGTCAAAATCCCTTTTCTAAAGAATTAAGCATAGGGATGCAAATGAGTCAAGTCAAGTTACTTGCGAGTTACTTGAGCTTGACTCGTTCTAAGCTTGGCTTGTAAACGAGCTGAATTCAAACCTATAATTTTCAGGCTTCTAAAAGCTTGACTCAACTTAGACTTGATAATTTTTTCAATAGCTGAGTTTAAACTTTCAAAAAGCTCAATTAGTTTGGCTCGTTTGCAGTCTTAATTATATGCATTAGAAAAATTAAAAAGGACTACTTATTAATAAAATCCTATTTCTAACTTGTTGAAATTTTAGGTCTCTGGTGCTTATCTTTTCCTTTAGCTTAGCTGCCAATCCATCATCAGCTCCGTATATTTTAGTCATGAAAATAAAGTATTTGTTATCTAGTAGTAATTGTAGACGGCTGGAACAAGAAATTATCCCATGGTTACACTAAAAACAGAGTTAAAATGCCAAAATCTACTCCTACATCTAAGCTTAATCTTTTGTTCTTTTATATGTTGGAATCTTGTTGATGGATTTTGTACCCACAGTCATGCACTTTTAGTGGCTTAAGATTACTCTTCTAAAGTTTATCTGCAATATACTATCTTTGAGATCCTCATCGTATTTTAACGGTCATGGCTTCAAGACAATTTCCTCTTACTATTGGGCTCCCTAAATCTTGCTGAGTTTGTTACACATGGTAACCTCGAGATTTTATGGCTCTTCTGGAAGCACCCTACGTATGTCCTTGACCAACTTCAACATCCTTTATCAATGTCTTTTTGCTTCTGAAGTTCACCAATCACCGTAATTTCATCCTTGTGTTGGTATGGCTTTACCAAACTAGTTTCCTTTCCGAATCTCTCGTGACACCGCCAATCTCATGTTTCAAATGGGAACTAATACTTGGGAACCGGATTTCAAGTATGTTGGTGCAATGAGTCAATTTGGGATCTAGGGTTTATATTATTAAAGATGGTATCTTTGTAAGGTCTTATGATCTTTTGCATTGAAAATAAAGTATATGGATAGATCAAAATTGAATATGACACATCAATATTAAATCTAGTTGAGGTTGATTAAATCACAATTGATTGATGTGATGCACAATCCATGAAATGATCAAGATTTTAAAAGAGGATTCAATATGATGCACAAATCTCAATTAACAATTGTTTGCCACAATCTCAAAGAGATTGATAAGAACAGGTGACTTGCGGCAATCTATATTGATTGATAGGAACTCAAGATAGGAGAAATCCGTCTCTTTATAATCCATAATCATAAAGGTGTTTGTAAAAAAATCTTAATTTTTGTTTTCAATTGATAAGAGCATATAAGTATGAGCCTTATTAAGCTAACAATTATAGACACCATGTTTTTGTTCCCATTTTAGAAAATAATGAAAATAAAGAAAAAAAGACCCAAAAAAAGTCGTAAAAATCAAGAAAGTTGCACAAAATAAAAAACTAAAATAATTAGGTCTCTTAAGATAGGAATTATTTTTATAAGTCCTAATGCACACAATACAAGTGATTCAATAATGAGTTTAGGGTCTTATTACTAAAAGTTTCTATATATCATGTCGACCTACGTCTAATTTATTCATTCAAATGGGTAATAAAAAATTTTACTTAAGCATATTTAAATTTATAATTAATTTATTAAGTTTGTAATGCCCTGAAACTCAGGGCACTATTGCCTATCATATGTCTTTACCAAATAAGGATACATTAAGGCTCTTAACCTTACTCTAATATCATTTAATCTTGTAATTCTTGTAAATCACAATCATATAATCCAATACTTCCAGCATGATACAAGTACATCTTGTATAAAATTTCAACTCTTACAAAGAATAATCTTAATACAACAATTCAAATCACTTAAAATGTTTAATTATTATAACTCTCAAATTCAATAACACGTCTCAATATAATTCTCATGATTCGGCTGATCAATCCTCACTTAATCACCATAACAATAATAATAGAAATCTTCATCTTCCCTCTCTTGTATATTCAACCTTAAATCCCCTTCATGAGTAACATCTCCCTCTATATCGACATCTAAAAAAAAATAATCTCCGAGGGGTAAGCTAATGCCCAATATGTATAACCGACAAACACATATGCATGATCAAACATGAAATAAATCACACTTGTATCTAAAAAAAATAATCTCTAAAGGGTAAGTTAATGCCTATTATGTATAACCAGCAAACAAATATGCATGATCAAACATGAATTAAATCACACACATTTATGTAGATACAAAACATCATACAATAGGTTCTTATTTTACTTAAGTCCACATAATAACAATGGGATACTCATGACCCCGTCAAATACACTTAAACGCTTAATCCTTAACTTGGTGTTGGGAATTGTAACTATGGGCCCCAACATCTACGAGTCTTTAAACCTTAAACCTTAACCAATCTAGATCATTTCCAAGAACAACTCTATTAGGGATAATGTCACACAAGGATCATGGGGAGCTCCCTAGGGATTTGCCATTACGGGCCCCTAGGTTGAGCCAAGCACATACATCAAGTAACTTAACTACTTAAACCAATCCATCTAACTTAATCTAATTTATTACTAACTTAACAATCATAAGAAACAACCAAAGTTACATGTATTTGGAATCATAATCTTAAATGTCTGGTTTTGAACTTAAAGCTAAGTTATAATTTGTAAAAATACTTGTAATATGTTCTTAGTACTAATCTAGAATAAGTTATGTTTCTTAATTCTATTCACCTAATCATTATATGATTTCTTTTCTTACTCCACTGGAGTTTCTAGGGTTTTACTAAATGTTTAGGTTGCATGGAAGTTCGTTTAGATAGAAAATAAATCAAGTAGTGGAATATTTCTAAGTACACACTTATGCTTAGGCCATGTACTTTGGCACAGTTTGGTTACACGATCGTGTATAGTGGTCATGTCTCTTTTTGTGTGTTTTACATTTTTGGCATGCTCAAGTACATGGTCGTGTACCTTCTTGTGGATTTTGGCATTTTGGCATGCTTAATTACACGTTTGTGTAATTGGCCGTGTACCTTTTTGTGGATTTCCATATTTCGACACACTTAAGTACACGAGATTATCATTTGTTCGTATAACTTTCTATACATAGTGCATGTTTTTGCATGGGCAAGTGTATGGGCGTGTACTTGATTGTGGACCACATTGTTCTTCACGAACCTTATTTTCCTCTTTTAAATTTTTCTAGATTCTGAATTTTTATGTTTCTAAGTTTAATAGGATAATAAATTTGGTTAATTCTAGATTAGTAAACTTCCTTATCCTAATTTGTGATTTGAACTTCTAGATCACTTGATTCCATGCTTGTTTCGTCCCCTTTCCTTGATTCGAATTTTGATGGAATCATGTAATGAAAATTGATTAAATGCTAAATTGTATAACCATGAACAACAATTTGATCGTATCAACCTTTACCCGATGGAATTGTTTTAGTCCTTTGTGTAATCCGCTTGATCACCTTTAGGTTTCAGAGAGCATTACTTTTATGTTTTATTGCGCAACTGGCAAAATGGGATGAGAGCTAGGTTAAATTGGTATCTATACCTTATTCCTAAGAGACCAAATTACCCATTGCCTTTGTAAATATCGCATGTTTACCCTTGTCCTTGTTTTTTTAATAAATTTTATATAACTATAATAATTTTGGGTAATTACATTCTACCCCCCTTATAAAGACTTTTGCTTTCAAAAGTTACTTGATTTTGGAAGAGTCTTGGATATTTCTTCCTCATCTCCTCTTCCAATTCCCACGTAGCTTCTCGATTAGTTTAATTTGTCCAGTGTACTTTGACGCAAGGAATCACTCTCCGCCTTAGCACTTATTCCTTGATATCTACAATCTTGATTGGTTTTTCTATAGAGGATAAGTTTGGTTGTACATTTAATGGCTCCAAAGCCACTATCTGATTTGGGTTTAGTGTAAATTTTCTCAATATTGATACATGGAATACATCATGTACTCCAGCCAAACTTGGTGGGAGGACCAACCTATAAGCCATGGTACCTACTATTTCTAAGATTTCTAACAGGGCTTACATATCAGAGGTTTAACTTCCCTTTTAAACCAAACCTGATCACCCTTTTTATTAGAGAAGCTCTTAATAGCACTTTATCTCCTACTTGGAATTCTAAAGGGCATCATCTCTTATTTGCATGACTCTTTTGTCCGGACTAAGTTGTTTGTATTCTCCGCCTTATCAATTTTATCTTATCCATACCCTCTTGGACCAATTCTAGTCCTAGCATCTGTCTTTCTCCTACTTCATCCTAATGTAGTGGGATTTGTATCTTCTTCCATATAGAGCCTCATAAGGAGCCATTTGGATGGTTGCTTGGTAGCTATTATTATAGGTAAACTCAATGAAAGGTAAGTGCTCATTCTAGTTACCTAAAAAATCTAGTGCATAGGCTAGTGGTCCTCTCAAATTGTCCATCCATTTGGGAGTGGAATGCAATGCTAAATTGTAGTTTTGTGCTTAAAACTTTATGTAAGTTATTTCAAAATTTGCTTACAAACCTTGTAGCTCTATTAGAGGTTATGGTTACTGGCACTCCATGTAACCTTACTATTTCTTGAATATATATCTGGGTTAGTTTCTTTAGTTTGTATCCCACTCTAATAAGTAGAAAGTGGGTAGGCTTGGTTTGTTGGTCTACTTTTACCCATACCATATCTTGATTTTCTTTAATATTTGGAAGGGCCATAATAAAATCCATTATCACATGTTCCCATTTCTACTCTAGTACTAGAAGAGGTTGTAATTCTCTAACTGGCCTCTGATGTTTAATTCTGATTTGTTGGTAAGTGAGACACCTGACTACGTACTCAACTATCTCCCTTTTCATGTTCTTGCACCAATAGTGACTCTTTAGGTCCTTGTACATTTTGGTGCTCCTAAGATAGATTCTATAGGTTGAATAGAGTGCCTCTTTCATTATTTTCTTCTTTAGTTCCACATCCCCTATCACATATAATCTTGTTTCATATTGTAAGATCCCCTCTATGTTCATATTGAATTTAAGATCCTTGCTTCGTTCCATCATACTCTTGATCTCTTGGATATCCTTATCCTCTACTTAGGCTATCTCGATTTTGTTAACTAATATTGGTTGTATGCGTAAAGTGGCCATCTTTGCTCTCACTTCGTGAATCAAGATATCTAATTCCAGCTTATGGATGTCATCCAATAACTCTCACTTTGAAGTGATGAGAGTAACAACATTATCTTATTTCTTTCTACTAAGGGCAATTGCCACCACATTGGCTTTTCTTAGATGGTACTACATTTCCAGGTCAGAGTCCTTAATTAATTCCAACCATCTCCTCTGCCTCATGTTCAATTCCTTCTATGTGAAGATGTATTTTAGGCATGTGATAAGTGAAAATCTTGCACTTCTCTCCATACAACTAGTGCCTCCATAGTTTTAAGGTTAATAACATTATTGCTAACTCCAAGTCATGATTTAGGTAATTCTTCTCATATGGCTTCAATTGACAGGATGCATATGCTATGAGTTGCTTGCTTTGCATTAATGCACATCCTAATCCTTAGGTTGAAGCATCATTATATATAGTGAATTCGTCCCCACTCTTGGGTAATGCTAAAACTGGTGTTAACACAAGCTTCTCTTTGTGTATATGAAAACTAGCCTTACATGTATCATCCTACTCAAACTTTATATTATTTTGTGTTAACCTGGTGAGAAGAGTCGCTATTTTGGAGAATCCCTCAACAAACCTTTTGTAGCATCCTGCTAAACCCAAGAAGCTTCTTATATCTGTTACTATCTTCAGTCTATGCCAATTCATTACAACTTTCACCTTTTTTGGGTTTACAGATATTCCATCCTTATTAACTATATGCAAGGTTATCAAAATCACGAGTTAATTTGTACTTTTCTATGATTTTATGGGTTTGTGAGCACATTCCTTATCAACTTGCAAACAAAATTATTTTGAGGTAAAATTGCACTGGAATCATGATTCCACACGGTGGAATCGGTAAAATCGAGATTTGAAATGCATTTTCATCGAGTCTGTTGGAGTGAATTATTTTCTATTTACTCTACAGTGAGTAGCCCGGCCTAGATGATGATGCCCAACCCAGCCTAGACTCCATGTAGCTTTATGAACATTAAACAGAAAAGCAATTTGTTCTAGCCACTATAGTATGTTCTACACTTCTATTCTTCTTTGACTTCTTCCTTTTGTTTTGTTTACACACATCACACTTCACACTGTTCTTCTTCATCATAGGTAGCCGCGGCTTACACACTCTAATCTACTTCCATTCCATCGCGTATAGGTCATGTTTTCTTTAATATATTATTGTACGTAAGTACTTTTTATGATTTAGTTACTTGCTTAGGGATTTTTTTTTTTTGGTTATTTTTGCCGATCTTGCTTAAGGACTAGGGTAATCTTCATCTAGTGAGACAAACCATGAACTAGTCCATCTTTTTTATTTTCCGTCTTCATCATAAACTAGGTTTAAATTAGAAAATTGGCATGGTGATGACTGTTTTCATCTTTCTTTACAAGTTGCATCATGTTAGCATAGAGTGGTGTGGCTTGTGGTGGCTTTCTGGTGATTTTAATCTAATTCCTTTTCTATTGGAGAGGTTTCCTCATCATAGTTTCTCCTAGGACAATTCATATTATTGATTTGATGAGGAAAATATCATGCTTGGAACCCTTGCTTTCTTTGTTATAACATCATTGCTTTTTGAACATATAAGAAATATGCTTGCAAGCAGTTTTTCAAACTTTATTCTAAGGCAATACCAATTTGAAGCATCACCAAAATGTTGATCTACTACTTGACTCAGAAATGTTGATGGCCCATTTGAACATGATTGCATTTTACGTGACCTTTGATGTATTCATCCCATCTTTAGGTGCTCTCTAGTTGTTATGGTCAATCTATCTTACTTCGTGCAGCCTTAACCATCAACTTTTCCTGTAAAAACCATTTGAAATTCTATTCATATGAACTAAAATTGCTTTGTTTATTTGAATTGCTTGTTTAAACAAGAATTTTACTCCTTATTTCCTTAAGTAGTTTCATTTAGCCAAAGCAGAGCTGTATTTGTATTGTAGTGCTATAGAGGAGGGTGGCAAGCACCTTTTACTTCACTGCAAAGGCCACAAGGTTTTTATAAATTTTGTGATGACTTTTACTTCACTACAAAGGGGATAGGGGTGGCTGTATTAGAAAATTGGAATTACTCATGCTTGCATTATATTGGCTTGATTTTGTGATCATATACACTTGTCTTTAGGGAAGAAGCATAATGTTGAAATGCTTGAAATTTACTCTTTATTTTATTTTCTTATTGGATTTTAAGTAGTGGTTGAGTTCAAATGTCATCTTCTAAATCATCTAAAAAGAGCTCTAAAAGGAAAAATGCACCTAAAAGTAGATCTGATGTTGGTTGGAAGCATGGAATTGATGTAGATAATAATGGAAGAAAAGGGAAAATGTAAGTATTGTAACAAAGTTGTTAGTGGAGGCATTTATAGATTTAAGAATTACTTGGGTTATACGTGTAAAGATGTAGAGCCATGTACTAGTGTCTTAGATGATTTAAAATTTGAAATGTTAACAATATTGCTGAAAGCGACAAAAATATTAGAAATAAAAAGAAAGCAAAATCATGGGATTGAAGATTCTGATGATGATAATGATGAGGTAGAGCAGACATCTATAAAGGAAAAAAAGAAAGGAATCGCATGGATTTCTTTCTTAAAAAGGAAAAAAAAAATTAGTGGAAGTGGAACATTAGCGAGCTAAGGTACAACTAACCAATTCACAAAGAAAGAGTTGAGAGAAGAATGCATCCAACAAGTTGCTCGTTTTTTTTTACACTAGTGCAATTCCATTTAACTGTGTAAAATATCTAAAGTTTGCTAAGATGCTTGAGGTGGTTAGTCAATATGGTTATGGGCTTAAATATCCTTCCTATCATGAGCTAAAGATGACTTGTTTGAAGAAAAAAGTTGCTTGAACAATGGAATTACTTGAAGACTATAAAGTTGAATGGAGAAAAATAGGTTGCTCTATTATGTTAGATGCATGGACTGATAAAAAGAGGCATTCCATATTCAATTTCTTAGTAAATTGCATGAAAAGAATGGTCTTCTTGTCATCTATAGATGCTTATAATATATCTAAGACAATTAACACATTTTTTGCCATGTTAGATGATATTGTAGAGAAGGATGGAGAGGAGAATGTTGTACAAGTAATTACAAATAATGCTGCAAATTATAAAGTAGCAAGGGAAAAATTGATGGAGAAAAGAAAATCCTTATATTGGACACCTTGTGTAGCACATTACATTAAGTTGATCTTAGAGGACTTTGAGAAGAATTTGAAGATTCATCATGGAACAATTGCAAAATGGAGGCAAATTACTACATTTATTTATTCTAGGACTATACTTATCTCAATCCTAAGGAGATACACTAAAGGAAGGGACTTGATTAGACCCGGTGCAACTTGTTTCGCCACTTCTTATTTAACACTAGGTTGCCTCAATGAGTTAAAGGGTACATTGATGAAGATGTTCACTTGAAGTCACTAGAGATCATGTAAGTATTTGAGCACAACTAATGGAAAGCGAATTCAATAGGTGGTTTTGGATAATAGGCTTTGGAAGAATGTTATTATTTGTCTTAAAGTTGCATTTTCCTTAATTAATATGCTTAGGTTAGTAGATTTTGATGAACAATTAGTTATGGGTTTCATTTATCTAGAAATGGATTGTGCCAAGGAGAAAATTAAAGAAAATGTCAATAATGTGAAGAAAAGGCAATATCTCAACTTATTAGCTATATATATTTTGCTTTAGTATTCATTTTAAAGTTTCATTTGTAAATTGAAATCATATTTATTTAATGTAGTTATTGACCTATCTTCAAGATTATTGAAAAGAGATTGGAGCTTTAACTTCATAGACCATTTTATGTTGCAGCTTATTATTTGAATCCCCATTACCATGATAGTCCTAATTTTAAGGTTGATGTTGACGTTAAGATTTGATTATATGGTTGCATCAACTGAAAGGTGTAAGTTTGATATATAGCTTGAAAGATTTAAGGATGCTAATGAAGTTGCAAGGTTAGTAAAAGACAAAAAAACTCCAGCTAAATGATGGGATTCTTATGGAGATGAATGCCCAAAACTATAAAAGTTTGCTATTTATATTCTAAGTTTGACTTGTAGTTCTTCAGGTTGAGAGTGTAATTGGAGTGAATTTGAAATGGTATGGTATAAATAGTTCTTTTATTTGATTTTATATCTTATTAAGATTATCAATCTTGTATAGCTATATATAACCTTTTTCATTTTCAGGTTCATACTAAAAAGAGGAATAGGTTGTATCAACAAAAGATGAACGATTTAGTGTTTGTAATGCATAACTTGAGCAAATGATGATGAAGATGTAGATAATGATGGTGATATGGATAGGAGAGATGGTGGAAATTGTGATGATTTATCTTAGTTGTTATTTTATATTATGATTTATAAATTCATCACTTTTATTAGGACTTGTGGTTGATTATCTATATTGCACAACTTATGTTTAATTATTTATATTATGAATTTTATTGCGATTTCTATTATCCATTATATATATATTTTTATGACTATTATAAGTTAATTTACAATATTTGGAAGTTATTTTACAAAGGTTGTAAAAATTTATGTTTCTGCATTCTGATTCTATAGACCCCCTAGTGATTTTACGTAGAATCGTGAGTTTGACAACTTTGACTACATGACCTAAGAAGCCACCAGCTCCAATTAGAATTCACATTTATTGAATTTGCCATACAATTTCTCTTCTTGTAACCTATCCAACACCAATCTCAAGTGCTTCCCATGCTCCTCATTGCTCATGGAGTATATTAGGATATTATCTATGAAGATGATTACAAATTTGTCCAGGAAGTCCCTGAATTCTTTGTTCATTAGGTCCATAAACACTGCATGTGCATTTGTCAACTCGAAATGCATCACTAAGAATTCGAAGAGCCTATATTGGGTCCTGAAAGCTGTCTTCTATTTATCTCCTTCCTTAATTCTTAGCTTATGGTACCTTGATCTCAAGTTTATTTTAGAAAACACTTGAGCTCCTTATAGCTAGTCAAACAAGTCATCTATCTTAGGAAGAGGATACTTGTTTTTTATAGTGACCCTGTTCAACTCTCTATAGTTGATGTAGAGTCTCATGGTTCCAACCTTCTTCTTGACAAAAAGAACTGGTGCACCCCAGGGAGATATACTAAGTCTTATAAAATCATTGTAAAGATCATATGTTTACCCTTATCCTTATTTTTTATAAATTTTATATCACTATAATAGTTTTAGGTAATTACAAAGTCCTAGTGTCTAAATTTTACAAAGGAGAATTTTGATTAAATGTGACATGTGGTACAAACTTAGTGCAAATGTGTTTAAAAACATTAGTTTTGCACAAACTTAGGTCGAATATCTTTTTAATGGGCTATTGGGTCTAATTATGGGCTAATTATGAAACAGTAAGCTTGTTAATCTCGAGTGTAAAATTGATTTTTCAAATTGGACTTTTTGAGCTATGTAACCTTAAGTTATTTTTTAGTCTACTTATGTAAAATTGTAAGTAAATAAAACCAAAAGCAAGAGTAAAGAAATGAATAATGTTTTACTAGTAGAGGTATTTTGAAATTTTTGCAATAAGGGTACTTAAACGCTTTGTAATCTATTTGGCTGCTCTTTTCCTTTCTACATAGTGGATACACTAGAATATTGACATTAACAACCATCAAGCTCTCTAGTGAATTTTCATGAGAAGCAATGCAATTTCATTAGGTAAGACGCAATTGGCTATTAATAACCTTAGTTTTAACAATCAAAATGTTGTGTGGTGGATTATTGATAGTTGAAGGGATAAAATGTGCAAAAGTAGCAAAATAAGTTTGTGGGTTTGAGTAGAGATTGTGGTTGTTCAATCGAGTTGAAGCAAGTAAATGGTTCATAATCATGTAGAAGTAATGTTTTATGCTTAGACTGAAGTAGGTTTGATTGGTTGTAGAAGAAATTAGGGTTTTTCATATGATTATAAGTTTTATGAGAGGACTGCGGGTAAGGATCATGGCTATAATCATGCCCACTAACCTATAGGATAAATCACACAAGAAAATCACGGGGCATTATTGAGAGTAGGAAGAATGGTGTTTTCAATAAGTGGAGTTCATGACCAAGGGTTATGCCTATGATCGTGTTTGTGAACCCACAAGTAAAACAAGCTCATGTTCACATCGGTTCTCTTTAGTCATAGGAAGGTTCACGATCAAAGTACATGCCCATGAACCTTTAAGGGAAAATTTAATGCATTTTCTTATATTTTTTGGTTTTCTTTACACGTCTAAACTCTTTAAGATAGTTGGGAAGTAAAATATCACTAGTTAGGATTCTAAGAATAGCTATTCATGGACTTTTGATTATGTTACAAATTAAGTAGATTCACTATTGAGTTTGTAGTGGGATTTTAAGTATGTGTTTACTATGTTTGCTACTTGTGGTTATTAAGTTTAAGTAAACTAAATGAACTTAATATATATATTAGATATAAGTGTTGTGCTATGTGTGTTTGGCTTGACTTAAAGGATTGCAGTGGTAGATCTTTAGGAGGTACCTTAATGATCGGTATATGACATTGTCTTTAGTAGAGTCTTATATTGAAATGATTTGGGATAGATTTTAGGAGTCTTGGAGCTGTAGTGCCTATTACCATTTAGAAAGCTAGGACCGAGAGTGGTAGTTCCCAACTTAGAGTATTCTATATTATAGATATACTATATGGTGTGATAAGGTTGTGAATACCCTTGTGATGGTTATTGATTAAAGTAAAGATAATAAATGGATTGATTGTGATATTACTATTACAATCCTATGTGCATATATGTTGTGGATTGTGTGACACGTGCATGTACTTATGTTAATCATGTAGCTAATCCCTTTTTCTTTTTCAGTTGTAAGCAGGTATAATAAATGTGCTGAGTATGATGAATATAGGAACGCGTATTATTATTACCAAGATGATAATGGGGGAGATTATTACTACCATTATGGTGATGAGTAGTGAGGATATCTTAGGAGTTTGTTGATGGATATAGACATAATCCTATTGGGAGTTTAGAATTTGATAGACTTACATGTTTATGGTTTGATAATATCTTAGAAAAATTGAGGTTTTAATTATGTAACTAAATTATAATTGTTGTTTATCTTTAATTACTATGGTGGTTGAAATAACTCACTTGTGAGTCATTTGTTCTAATTATTGGAGAAATAATGAATAATTTGAGGAATGAAGTTGAACAAGTTGAAGTTGCAGGTGTAGTATAGAGCCCTTGTGTATAATTGTTTGATGGTGATATGTGGTGGATTGTGACATCTGGTTCTAAGGTGTTACAACATAGGACTTAAGCCTTCTATTGGCAAAGTGGAAATGTTTTGGTTGTGTTTGAAAGTGTGAGGGACTTATTTTTTTCAACCTTGCATGCATCAAGCGCATTGATTGAAGATGAGTGTGTGCAATGTATGTGTTTCATCTTCATTTTCTCAATGGAAGTGAGGCAACATAAGCTCATGGAATCAATTAATTCTAAAAAGAAAACACTTTAGAATAGATCAAGCTCAATAATTTGAGCACAGACAAATCAAAGGGCAAGCTTAAAGTTAACAGACTTCTCCCTTAGGTCTTTCCTTTGCTCTAAGCATTCAAGTCATGTTAGTCTATAAATAGGAGCTTCCTAATCTCAATTCTGGCACCAATTTCAATGGAGATACACTCTACAAGCTCAATTAAGCTAACTCTCTCTATAGATAGAAACTCCAAACTTGTCCACTCTTTATCTTCAATTTTGAAGCACATCATTAAAAATTGATGCAACTTACCACTACAGGAAGCCCTACCACCACTAAAACTCTTCTAAACCACCTTTGAATGGTACCATGAAACACTATCCAATCACTAAAACCACTAAAACCCCAATTGGAACCTTATGGCCCACTTCAAGATTGTAAGTGTCCTTAAAAGTGATAATTTTAAATATGTTTTTAAATTAGCAAAAAGTTCATATTTTTACATAAAAAATTGCAATGTGTAAATCTATATTAATTCAAAACTATTACAATAAATGTGAAATTCCATCAAATAATGTAAGCACCTCAAAATTTAACTCATTATTTTATGGGTAATTTTTCATAAAATGGCTTGCGAATCTTAATTTTGGTAGTTCTTTAATAAAATGCCCCATAAAATAAATATGAATTAAAGGGAATTTTTGTAATTCTTCTAGTCATTTAATATGTAATTGCTAAAGTCTTTTATTTTATTTAGTCACATATTAACGTGATACAGTATGTTCTTCCACACAATAATAAGTATAGAACATAGTTAGAAAGCTAAAGTTACAAAAATGAAAGAAAAGAAAGGAATCTCTATCTCTCTTTGCCATCGTAGCTTCATCAAGGTGAGGGAATCATACTGTCAATTCCTCTCAATTTCTTTTATGTTGTTGCTATATAAGATCAAATCTAAATCATCTATATTTCTTAAATTAAGGAATCTTTGGAAAGAACATTCAGTGGCAAATAATAATTTTTGGTGATTGAAGAGATATGTGGTAAAGGTGATGATTGTTATTTTGATAGGATTTAATTTATATAAAATGGAATCTAACTATAAGAATTGGTTACTAGCATTAGAGATTTGCAATATTGGCGTTACTATGGTGGTGGTACAAAATCCTAGAAGAAATAGGGTTCTTTTGCATCTAATTAGGTAAGAATATATGATAGCTTAGATTTTTCCTTTTTCTAAAGTCAAGGTTCTAATTTTATGACAAATCACAAGGGAAATTTTGGTTTTCACTTTTTGAGTGGTGAAGTACAATTGATGTCACCTATGATTGGATTGGAAACGTGGATCAAAGGTAATGTTAAGATTCCATGAAAGTTTGCTATTTATATAGTTGTCTTAGAATTTGCATATGATTGTTATTAAAATAGTGTAATTCATGAGGAGTAAGAAAAGTAGTATTGATTTTAAGAATGCAAAGAAAGGTTCTTTAAGTTGATTGATCAGATATTAATTCAGTAGACAGGTATGACATAACAAATCTAGTAAAAATTGTTCTTCTAGTTAGAATTGAAGGAATTTAAAAGTTGTTATTTGGAATATGGAATATTATAGCAGTTCTTGAAATGTTCATATATATAATGCCCTTTAGAATTTCAATTTGACAAGAATTAATAAGTGATCAAATTTTAGTTAATCTATAAATTAAGTTTGTGACTCATTGTGATGGGAATCAACTTGGTAGTTCAAGCAGTGGGAAACCTAACTTGGATGCATGAGCCCAGAAATCCACATATGGCCACATTTTTATCTAATAATGTTTTATTTTGCACTTTAGCAGGTACATTTATTGGTGTTACAGGTTGGCCAAATAACATGTACTAAAGATTAACTTGCGGGACATTCTTGGAGTCACATCTAACGGCCCACAAATTGTTCAATTGAAGTAAATAACTGGCTACTTAAAGACCATTTGTATTTGTAATTGTTGCTTATGGGAACTAGTCATTTTATTTTGTACTTGTATTTTGTGTTTTGGAAAACTGACTACTTAAGTGACATCCTTGTAATTTTTGTGTTATTTTTACCCAAATTGGAGCAAGTATAAATACTTGCTAATTAGGGTTTTTGATGAGCTTTTTGACAATTTAGAAATCATACACTTTGTTGCCGTAAGGGTTGTCCTTCAATTGCAATAGATCTTTTATCAATTTCTTAGTGAAATTATGGCGAGAATCAACTAGAGTGGATTATGAGTAATATCAATTTTACTTTTGTTGTTTTACAAATTATGTTTAGTGAGTAATATCTAAGTACAATTTGTTGGTTATTTGTCCTTGTCCACGTGAATTAGGGTTCTTTATTTTCAGATTTGATCATTTCAAATTGAGATTGAATTTTAGTTCATTTCCGTGTTTTTTTTTTCATTGAAGTTTATACACTTGTTTGTTCCTTACATCAATTTAGTGTTAAACTTGTGAATTGGGGTTCCATTGTGAAGTAATTTGAACACGCCATTTGTTGTTGGAGTTTGTTGTTCACACCACTTGATTGATGTGTTTGCTATCCAATTAGTGAGGCACATCACACTGGTAACCATGAAATCAATAACAAAAAAAGAAAAAAAGTATCATTAATGATTATTGAAAGTTATAATAGTTATTAGTTTTTCTAAAGATAATATTATAAGAGCATTAATCTGGTAAATGATGAAAAGTTGTTAGAGTTTTATAAATGAAAATTGAATATTCAATTTGTGGGTATCAAAGAGATCATAATGAAGAGTTGAAATCTTGATTGGTTATTTTTTATAATAGAACATGTGTTATGGAAAAAAGTGTTTAGATTCATTTTAATATGAAAAACTTGATGGAAGGGGTTTCTCATTATAAATGGAAAGTATGTGGAATAAAAAATTAATTATAAAGAGTTTAGATAAAATTTAATTTACAAAGGGTTTTAAATATATTTGCAATTAATAATTAGTTATATCAAACCAATAATCATAGTTAACACGATATGTTAGAAGTTGTTAGATGAAAAATAATTATTTTATAACTAACTTGTATGATGCTATAATTAACTTATTCTACTAAAAGTTAGATTAAACTTATTTTATTAAGATGTTAGGTAAAAATAAGATGTTATAATCAATTTCTAAACTTATTCTAATATTAAATTTTGATTTTAACTTTGACTTCATAACTTACCCATTAGTTTTAATTGTAGAGCTAATATATAATATTAAAAGCAATGACATATTCACTATGAATGCTAATACTAATAATAACACTCTAACATTAGTAGCTAACATTACTAATAATAAATAAATTGGCAAGTTAAGCATAAATGATGCTAATAACAAATGAAATAACAAACTAACCATAAATGTCAATAATAATAATAAATAGGGTAAATAAATATGTAATAATAGTAATACAGAATAGTACATGTAAGTAAAAAAAATTAATAAATAAGTAATAAAAATATTAATATATGTAAGGTCTCGAGTAAACAATAATAATAGCAATAATTAGAAGATAATAAATAATTAAAAGTTTTTATCAAATAAGTTGTTCATTAATTGTTTTTAGATTTAATATTTGTTAGTGAGTAATCATAAATACATAAAGTATAAAAATAATCCTGTAGAGGGTTGAGAATATTATATAAATATATTGGGCATTAAGTGAGGTGATAATGCTTAGTGAATCCAATTTAATTATTAGGATGACTAAGGGAGAATTAGATTAGCAAGCTTGAAATAGGAATCGTTGGACTGGCTATCCGCATCTCCTTAGCTCCCTTGTTTGTCACTTTTGCACTTGACTTTTGAGATTGCTTGTTCCTCCTTCCTACCACTCTCTTCTTAGTCATCCCATCATATGCCATCTCTACATTACTTCTTTGAAGTCATGTGTAGTGCGGTACCTATGTGACTACTCATACCGGAACCCCTCATCCACAAATTCTAAGGTAAAATTTTAATTAACTAAGTACATTCACAACTATAAACCTTTAGGTAATTAATCAAAGACTCAATGTTAGGTTATGATTATAGTTTTTAATTAAATATGAATTTGTGATACAATATTATATAATGTAAATTAGGGTTAAGTAATATTAATGAAGTAGAAAGTTTAGTGACACAGGTTACAAGTACAAGACCTTATTTGTTGTATCGTAGGTGTTACACTAGTTTAAAATATACCATAATGAAAATGATAACATAATTGTTTGTTGCTTTAGTTTAACCGAGGATCTAGATAATTGGTGTGTTGGCACGACACTCAGTGATTAGTATGTGACAGTGTCTCTAATGGAATCATATAATGAGATAATTTAGTAGTTTTATGCACTGATGTTCTTAGCAAGTTATTGATCATGGTGTCGTTGTGAAAACAAAATAGGATATGTAGGGAAGCAACGGGTTGGGTTCCTATGAGGTTTATGGGGACTAGTTAGAGGCTTATGAGTGGACTAGTCTCCTAATAGATCAATTCAATGATGATTATGGGAGGACATGAATAAAGGATATTGTGATGTTCTCTTTCTCTCTCTTCTTTCTTTTTAATGTGTGTATTGTAAAGTCATGAGAATCTTCAAGTTCAAAGTTAGACGCGTATATCTTTGAATTGTGTTATTTGATGACTAATATTGAAGATAATAACTCGGTGTTTATTACATTAGATTAGGTCTATGTGTGTATATTTGTTGTGGTATATATGCATGTGCTTGTGGTTATGTACTGGGTTTTAGCTCACCTCATTTAGGGATTTTTTTTTTTTTTTGTCTAAGTACATGAGAAGATAATCATGGTTTTGACATTGAAAATTTAGATTAGGTTTAATGTTAGTACGTTGAGATGGATTGATCACAAAGTAGGTAGTTATAACTTGTAGTTAATTACTTTAGTTTAGCTTGAATTTAATTGATAGTTGTGGAATTGTAAAATATTGAATTCAGAAGATGACATGTGAATTGAGGAAATAATGGTGGCATATTTATGGTTTGTGAAATTTTAGTTGTTTTGGGCCTTTGCATAGTCATGTTGTGAGATGAGTATATGGCATAATATCTCTAGAAAATTTGCTAATTTTTGTAATTTTAATTGACGATTCTTATCTATCTTATATTTCTATTTGTAACATTACTTTATAATTTGTAATTTTAGTTTAGGGTAAAGTTATTTTATTAAAATTCATAAATGATTTGATTTTTTTAGAAACAATATTAATGAACTTACTCCTGTAATTTTTGTAAATTTACTATATGTGTATAAATTTACATAAAAAGTTGATAAGTACTCATAAGTGTGTACATAGTACTAAAAACATCATGAATCTTCTTTCAAGATCATAGTAGAGTGACTAAACATCACATCATTGGTTCTAAAAGTTCTTGATTGTTCTTACATAGTCACCATATCAATGTGTCAAAGCCATTTGTATTCTCTCTTGACCACTCTCATCGTCTTCTCTTTGAAAAACATTATCTTAGATTTCTCTAGATTTACTTGCTGACCTAAAAGTTATCCAAAATGATTTAGCAAGTCAAGCATGTTTTTTTGTATTTCTCTCAATTGCTTCACCAAATAATATAAGATACCATTTGCAAAAAAGCAAATACGATATTGACATCTTCATCCCTATAAACTTAATTGGTTTCCACCACTTACGTTACATAAACCCTTCAATCTATCTACTAAGCATTTTCATTGCTAGATTAAACAAATATGAAGACATGGGATCCCCTTACCTTTTCTCCTACATGATGAAAAGTCATGTAAAGTACTATCATTCAGAATAATTAAGAAGTTGGCCAAAGATAGACAAGATGCTATTAGCTTCACCTATTTTTTAGGGAAATTCAATGCAACCAATGCTCCCCTAATGAAGTCTCATTCCATCTTATTGTAGACCTTTTTTCTAAATCTAATTTCCATAACATCCAACCATTCTACCATTTTTTTCCTTGATAACCAATTCATAACTTTTATTAGCACCACAAAACTTTTAGTCGTGTATCTCCTAGGGATGAAGCTTACTTGTTTTCTATTTATTAGGTTATCTAGCAAAGGCTTAAGTCTCCTAACTAAAAATTTTATTATAATATTGTACACTATTGTGCAAAGACTAATTAAACACTAGTCTTTTAAGGTATTGGCACCAACCATTTTTGGTATAACTATTAGTTGTAAAAAAATTAGATATAACATTTGACTATGTTGAGTGAGGAACTAAGAGTATAATTAGGCTTCCCAATTAGTAGGAATGGAAACATTGAATCCAGTGATGCTTTTTTTTGTGGTTGAAAAAAAATTAGTAGGAAGTTAATGGGAAGGAAATCCAAGCTCCTATTAAACTTATTTAGAGCCTTAATTTTAAATACAATTGATAAATATTTTCTATACTATTATGTGTCCTATCTCCATGATAATTTATGTATGGAAAATAAATTGTAAGTGAATGCATGTATATGAAAAAGGAGCCATTTAATAAATAATGTTGCTTAACTCATGTTTAACCTAATGTGTTACTAAAACCTATTCTAGACTAAAAACTTGCCACTTGGATGTTGTAATGGATTAGTAAACAATTCTTCATGTTGCCAAACTTAGAAAAGGTTGTTAAAGCCAAGTTTTAGCAACAATATTATGTTTTAAAGAAAACCCACTAACAAAAACTAAAAGTCCAATTGAGCTTTACATTACACTATGAATCTCCTGACAACTTAGTTACTTGAAAGATAACATGGCAAATAATTGAAAATAGTCAAAACATTTATTAAAATGGACTTTGAGTAGTTTTAACATAGTAAAACTGATAAAAATGAATAAAAAGAGCAACAATATTAATTATACCAAGAACATGACAAAAAAAAAAAAACCACACTAAATTGCATTAATTTAATGATAGCTGCTCAATTAGGGTCTTTAGATTACTCAAAGAAGAGAAACAAAGAATTAAACATACATAGGGTTACTATAGTTGAAGATAAAAGCTACTTATAACATATGGGTCCAAGTGGTAAAATGTGGACTTCATAAGTCCTTAATCTGTTCAAATGATGTTTGATAGAAAGGAATATTTTCATCTAGAGGCACTTCATTCACTACATCCCTATTTTCTTGAGAGATGCCTTTTGTTTGATATCATTGAACACCAAGTTTAAATGTCCAATCGGTTCTTTATTCCTTGCAAAATCCCTTCTTTTGAGCTTGTTTACCTCATTATTTGTCTTGGCACTTAACCTATTTTGAAAGGCCATTTTTAGATGGTTTCACTTATAATTCCCAAAAATAAATTAAAAAATCATGATAATGCAAAAACATAACTAAAATTGTATTTTTGAACACTCATCATAAAAGCCTAAGTTCTTGCCTATGCTTAAATAACCAATTTCTACATGTTAAGGGTAATTGAGTGTTCATTGGTCATGTAAGTGGAACAATAGATGGTTGATGATACATGACTATGTATAGAAATGAAATCTAGGTTTCCACACTTGCTTAAGGTGTATCTTAACAATTAATAATTAATTCAATCTAAGTAAAGTGACATCATGTCTCCAGTTTCCCCATCATTCACCATAAAGTATACAATTGAGCATTGATGGGCCATATGCTACAAGTTCTTAGATTAGTTAGCAGAAATATGTAGCAAATTAAGACCTTTTGTATAGTTTCTTTTTGTTTACATTATTTTAATGATGAAAATGTAACAAATAATAATAAGTAACACAACCTCAATGCCCTAAAGTTTGGAATGACTTAGATTCCCACATAAACACACACACACACATACAATGTAGGTTATTTGATCCTAATGTCAACACTAATAAATTAAAGGTCATACGATCTCATTATTGATACTCAAGTTGTCTCATCTTGATTTCACCACTAATATAGCCATTAAGCCAATACTTTATAGTAAACATACATAGTGGCTTCATATACCACTAGTAGGACCCATTACAATTTCATCTTAAAGATCTTACTTGTATCTTTGCAATTAGCCAATTAACAACTTGCTTATCATCATGTGGTGTTTCAATGCCTAATCTACAAACCATGTTATCCTAGATGCCATCTCACTATAAACCAATAGCACCAATCATGACTACCTATTTAGATATTTGGCATTAGCTTAAGCACAAGCTAGAAACCAATTAATTAAGGGTGAACAATTATTACGTTCAATATTCTATAATCTTAAATGCACAAACAACAAATAATAGTATAATTACATATTTTGTTTTTCTCATAGCCATGTTTTTTTCATCTTCGAGGTATTCTCATAATAATTTATTGAATGGATCAAATAAATTGCAATATTTGACTCTTTTGCTCATTCTAGCTTGTTGCTCATATTTTCCTAAGGTCTAGAGGTCTTTGACTTAAATTAGGATTAATTGAAATAAGATTTTTATCAATTTAGGTTGATCATACAAAGCTCTATTTAGTCAATCGGTGGGTCAAGGTGGTTGATTGACCTATACACATGGTTAAGCAATTTATTAATATGATTGATTGAGGTTAGTTGAGAAGGCTTTTTCTCCAAATTTTTCTTTTTCTCCCTTGTTTATTTATTCCAAATATTGATTATATTGTTTAGTTCATAATATTAGGAGATATTTTTGTCAATTATCTTATGAAGTTCATTAAGGTTTCATTGATCAATTATGATTAAAGACCATCTTTCTCATAAGTTTTGATGTTACAATTAGGTCTCATTAGTTCAGTCTTCTATCTTATGGTTGAGATTTTAGATTAAGCTTTTCATAAAATCCATTTGCTGTCATCGATCCTATTTATTATGGTTTGATAAATTTCTATCCTTAATTTCAAAGACTTACATCTTTTTTTATCAAGTTGCGAAGTTTTGTCCTTGCAACTTGAACTCAAAATTATAGTTTATATCATATACATAACTCTTACGATTTGAGATATTAATTATTTTAACTTCCTTAACTTTGTAAAATAAACTTACTATTTGTAATTCCAATTCTTCTAAATATCAACTTTATGAATAAATTTTCTAGGGGTTCAAAGACTTACTTGGGTAGCGTGAGTGGTTATTTTGTTGGAATGGATTGTAAGAAAGAATCTAATATCTTGTTTATAGAGTTTTAGGATTTATGTGAGTGGTATCTAAGGAAGCGTTTTTAATTTTGCTTTCCTCTTAAATTCATGAAGTTCCTAAATTGTAAATTATAGTTTAGTATGGGTTCCTTAAACTAGCTTCCACTCACTGGTGCCCTTCAAGGTTGTTGCACTCGATCAAAGTAGTAGAATAAAAAAGAGCATTAGATTTTAGGGAAAATTAGACAAACATAATGTATGTTTAGACGCATTTGTTAATAAGTGATTTTTTTTTAAAAAAAATACATGATTTGTATTTTATAATTACGTTATATTTTTAATTATGGAATACATATCAGCTTCTAGTAAAGTAATATTATTAAATATATTTAATTAATTAAATAATGTCTTTCAAAACGCAGCCGCCATTGCCTGTTCTAGATTTTAGTTCCTTCACTTCGTGCTCCATATTAAGAAATGTTGATGATAGTTGACCACCGTGGAAAAACAACGATGACGTTTCCCCCGCCGAGGAAGAATAGTATGATTGTAATGAAGGGGTTGAGAAGATTACTTTCCTAAGCAAAGCTACATATTCGCCGATACTTGCGCTATTTTAAGAGCATGAATGGATAACGATATCAATGCATTTTTTTGTCTTCCTTTTTTTTTCCTTTTTTGTGGCTTAGGATATATTTTAAGGACGTGGATTGACCAAGAGAAAGCACATAAAGTCTCATAAATGCCAGGAAGTACAACCAACCATTCTGCCCAAAGGTAGACAGAAAGTCATGGAAATTCCCAACTGATAAAACATCTTATATTGACTTCAACTTTATTTGGGTTGTCTTATTCTGCCAAATAGTTTTTCTTTATTGTTAGGATTCGCCATATTCTAGATTTCTTTACTATTCAACTCTTCTCTTTCTTAAAGGATATAATTTCATAAATGTAATTTGATCTCCTACCGTTATAGTATAATTGCAAGTAATTCTACACATTAATACAATTTGCTAGAAATCAAACTATTAATAGATCAATAGTTTTATTTTTTTTAATTGATTTTGTCTTTACTTTCTACCATTATATGTAAGATGCAGAATTATCTCAAATGTATAATAGTATTTTTGAAAATATTAGATACGCCATCTGAGTTTTGAATGACATTATCTGATCTAAAAGTTTTCCATTTATTGAACATAGGATAAAGGGTCGTGGGCACCTCTTATAAAGTTGTGTGGATGTGAAATTGAAATTTGCACAACTAGTTTGTTTCAACAAAAGAGAAGAGCCAAACCCTAGTCTTGTTGAATTTGCAGTATCAAACTGCAACAAAAGATTCTCTATCTGATGCCCCCCGCCGATCAGGATCGGAGTGCAGACATTTGTCCCTCCATCAACAAATGCAAAGCACAGAACATCATCCTTAACTTTCACCATTGAATTTGCCCCCATAAAGGCCCAAGCAAAAATATGGCCTCTTATAGGGGAGGAGTTCTCTTCTTGTTGAATGTTTGATTTTTGTTTTTCTGTTGATATATGGCAATACGTGACCCTTTTTTTTTTTTTTTTCTTGGGCCCAAAGGCAATACGCGTGACCGTATAAGCTATGAATTAAAATACCATTTAGAGATGGAAAAATCTTATCACTCCTAGGAGTTTGCTTATTGATGTATCAATTCCATCTAAACTCAGTAGAAATAGTTATAGAAATTTATCCGATGGATTGTTCCAAGATGGACATAAAGTTTAGTAACAAATAACAAGAATATTTTTTATAAAGAGATTTCTCCATATATATATATACTCTAAATACATAAATGAAGACAAAAGGTAAGGATTTAATTCTGAGTTTTTACAATTTTTTTACTTGAAGTCTTATTTTTTTTTTTATTTAAGTCCTCAACATTTTACAAAATGATAAAACAAGAAATTTCCTTGAATTTGTTAAAAATATCAAGAGTTGATACGTGTCAAATCTCGAACGACTCAAATATATATAGTCACATATGTTATTAAATATATTTATTTAAATATAATAAAAATACAAATCTAGAAGGAAAAAAAAATCCTGTAATTATTGAAGGCAACACAACCAAGAACAAGTCACTAGGGAGCTAGAGATCCAGCATACTGCTTGCCTAATGACAAATGACTGATATTATTTATTAATATTTTGTGCAATAAGATTAAAACATTTTTAGTATTAATAATGTAACTATTATTTATATTGTACTAGTAATAAATAAGTAATAACTTAGAAGAATTTATTTAGTTAACTACAATTTTATGATGAATGAAATTTAATGTTATTAGTTAAGAAAAAAGTAAAAGAAAAAGAAAGTCTTATTCAAGTAACATAAAATAGATAAATATAACTTGAAAAAAAAAGAAAAAAAGAAGAAGAAGCCTTTATGGGTTCTAAACTCATGACCACTTATTTATAACTTCAAACACCAAACTACTTAATTATATCTAATGACTTATTAAGAATCACTCCTTAATATATATATATTGCATATTTTCTCCTTTCTAAATAAATTTCAATAATCAATTTTTTTTTTCTAACTAGGGGTTTCAAATTACCCCTTCTAGCCTCCCAAGGCAGTCCCTAGTTAAGAGAAGGGAAAGATTGAATTTAGTAAAAAAGTTGATTCTTTTTCTGCATGAGCCATGCATAAACATATAACACTTCGTATAAATTTTTTTTTGGATATGATAAAATAGTCATTCTATAAGTAATTATGGTAGAAGTTAATTTTCAAAAGTCTTCAATATTTATTTTTATAGATTAAATGAGTAATTTGGAGACATTTACGAACAAGTTGAAATATTCAAATTTCTAATTAGAATTTAAGAACCGTAGAAAACAAGTGCAAAGCTCCTGCTAAGCTTTCTAAAGATGTTCTTATAAGTATTTGTTAAGACCTTCAAATTACTCGTGCTCCAAAGGCACTCCCTACCGATTACGAGAAAAGAAATAAGTATCTGTTAAGATAAAAAAATAAAATCTTTTTGCATTCTTTAATATCTTACATTTCATGAAAAAATAATTATATGGACATGTTAAAAGTTTTCCTTTATAACTGGTTAACAACAATCTCCCAATATCTATTACTATTTTCTTTAATGGAAAAACAGGAAAGGAGTCGCATATGCGAAGTTTTTGGGTTTTGTTTGTCAACAGTTAAGCTCAAGCCTATAATTTTCAAACTTAGTAAAAACTCAAATTGATTTAAACACCATAATTTTTCAAACGAACCAAACCTAAGCCCTCAAAAGCTCAGTTTGGCTTGACTTAGCTTGCTTGCAACCTAATTATATGCATTAGAAAAACCAAAAAGCAAGGCTACATTTTAATGAAAAAATCCAACTTCTAGTTTGTTGAAATTTTGTGTTTGTTATTCTTATCTTTTTCTTTAGATAAGTTGCCAATCCATCTTCAACTCCATATATGTTACACTTGAAAAATGGAGTATTTGTTATCTTATAGTAATTATAAATGAATGGAATAGGGAATTATCCTATGGTTCTAATGTTTTGCATGGAGTATAAAGTTTTGATTACACTAAAGACTAAGTTAATTGCTAAAATCTACTCCTACATCTAAGCTTAATCATTTTGGTCTTTTAATATGCTGTAGTCTTGTTAGGAGATTTTGTACCTATAGTCTTCCACTTTTAGTAGCTTAAGATGAACCTTCTAAAGCTTATATGCAATATACTATTTTTGTGATCTTCATCTAATTCAATGGTTATGGCTTCAAGACAATTTCCTCTATCATTCTCCCTAAATCTTTTGCTAAGTAGGTTACACATGGTATCCTTAAGATTTTATGGCTCTTTTAACATAGCCTAGGTATGTCCTTGACTAACTTTAGCATCCTTTGTCAATGTCCTTTTATTCTTGAGTTGACAAATCTAATAATTGGAAACTAGATTTCAAGCATGATGATGCAATGAGTCAATTTGGATCAAGGCTATATATTGATAAAGATGTTATCTTTGTAAGGTCATTTGATCCTTTTTATTGAAAACAAAGGACAAGGACATGGACTAATCAAGATTGGATATAACACACTAATCTTAAATCAAATTGAGGTTGATTAGAACACAATTGATAAGATGCACGATCCATGAAATAATTGGGACTTTAAAAGAAGATTAAATGTGAAGCATCGATCTCAATCAACAATTGTTCACCTAATCTCAGAGAGATTGATAAGAATGAGTGCTTTGCCACAATCAACATTGATTGTTGGGAACTTAAGAATTAAAGAGAAATCCATCTTGTTGCAATCCATAATCATAAAAGATGTTTGTCAAAAATCTTAATTGTTTGCTTACAATTGATAGGAGCTTATACATATAACTCCAATTGAGCTAAGTATTGTAATACTCCATTTTTGTCCCAGTTTTTGGAAAGAAAAGAAGAAGAAGAAGAAGAAAATAAAGAAAGAAAAAAAAATAAAAATGAAATGTCATAAAGGCAAGAGATTACAAAAAGTAATGAAAAACTAAAATAATTGGATTTCTAAGGATAAAAATTACTTTTATACGTCCTAATGCATATACGTGGTCCAGCAATAAGTTTAAGGTCTAATTAATAAAAATTGCTATATATTTATCTTGGCTTGGCTCTAATTTGTTCACTCAAATAGATGATAAATAATTTTACTTAGGAACATTTAAATTTATGGTTAATTATTAAATCCTAGTGTCTACTCTTTACATGGGAAAATTCTAATTAAATGTGACATAGGGTCTAAACTCATTGGGACATGTGCTTGAAAATATTGATTTTGTGCAAACTTAAGTCCAATATCTTTTTAATGCATTATTGGTCTAATTATAGGCTAATTATGAAACACTGGGCTTGTTAATCTCGAGTGCAAATTTTGATTTTTTTTAATCGAGCTCTCTAGTCTTTGTGACCTTAAGTATTGTTTTAGTACATATAAGACTTAAGCTTTCTATTAGTAAAGTGTTATGTTTGCAAGAGGTCTAACATTCAACCCCTCGCACGATGGAGGACTTTTCTTTTTTTCTTTTTCTTTTTTTCAACCAAGCATGTGCAACACATGCATCAAATGCCTCAATTGAAGATAATTATATAAAATGTGTGCACTTTGTCTTTAACTTACTTTATTTCCCTATGGAAGGAACTTGAAGCTCCAAAAGCTCTCCATGACCTCGTATTTGTCCCTTTTCTTTGTTTTCCAAATGAAAATGGGGGCAACATAAGCTCAGGGATTAATTTCTAGAAAGAAACCCCTTCTAGAGTTGAATTTAGCTTGAACATTTGAGCATAGACAGATTAAAGGCTAAGCTCAATGTTAATAAACTTCACCCTTTGGTTTTTCCCTACCTTGAGCATTTAAATCATGTTAGTCTATAAATAGGAGCTCCCTAAGCTTGATTCAAACATCAATTTGAATAGAAATACACTTTGCAAACATAATCAAGCTCTCTCTCTCTAGATTGAAACTCCAAACTTATCAATTCTCTCTCTTCAATTACAAAACATACCACTCAAAATCAACAAAATCCACCACGACAAGAAGCTCTACGACCATTAAAGCTCCTCTTAACTATCATGAAACACCATCCAACCACTATATCCTCTAAAACTTTAATTAGATACCTACGACCTACTTCAAAATCATCACTTCCAGGAGATATGTTATCATATTCCCTCTACCAATTGATAGAACATGTTGAATTATGCCAATTTGACAACCTTTTAACATTCAACAATTACAAATATGCAATGAAATTAAGATTCACCACTCTTATTGCCTTGAAACAACTTAAGCGTGATGCGAGACCTAAGATCCAACCCATGACTTGAGATCTAGCACAAAACCTGTTTTGATTCCTTCTTTAGCCAAATCCTAGGTTAGATCCATCTAAACTCTTTTGTTTATCCTTTTTTATTTATTTTAATTAAAAATAAAAAATAATAATATGTTATGAATAAATAAAACTTTTCCAATAAACAAAGGAAAAAAAATAATATACTAAAATATAAGGTTTAGAATAAAAATGTTTTTCAAAATATGATAAATTCTCTCTAAATAAAATTAAGATTTTTCAAAATAAAGGTTCTTGCAGCAAAAAGATTTTCAAAATAAAATTAAGTTTGAAAATTGAACTATGGTGACCTAATCCCAAATAGCAAGTACGTAAATATCATTATGGAGCAGCCCTTTAAAATAAAAATCTAACATGTTCTCCTAATACACACACACACACACACACACACACACACACATATATGAGAACTATCAACAAAATTTTCTCCATAATAATGATAATAATAATTTCCTTTTACATTTAAGAATCAACCCCTTTATTTTCTAAAATTATTATTGTTAGGTTAACTTTAAGCTTTAAAATTTAAGTTCGCAAAACCTAAATTTCTCATTTTTTGAATATGACTAGTGGTTGGGTTAAAATCATTCCAACCATTTGATTTTAACCCTTCTTTTTCTTTTTCCCTCAACCTTAGATAATGGTGACTCTAAAGCAATTTTTTTTTATGAAAATTCTTCAAAAAATTACCTTCATTTAATTTTAGTCAAGCAATTTAGATTAGGTGGATTAGGCTAATATAAGCTAAAATTAAAGTAAAAAAGAAAGAAGAATTTTTTAGGCTCCACAGCTTAGTAACTCAACGATGGACCATGTTTCTTAATGGACAAGTCAAAATTAATTCATGTAAAATAATGGGATTATTATTTTGTAAATATTTTTGTTTATTTCTTTACATTTAATGAAAATTTGGGGGTTTGGTCTTGAAAAAGTTTTGAAATATGTAGAACAATCTTGACTTGTGTTTACAAAAAAATTAAGAGAAAAGTCATTGTGTAAACCTCATGTTATTATGGTTTTATCATTGTCTAGTAGCGATGGGGCATTATAGAACCATGTACCCTTAAAACCCACCATGACATGCATTTTTACATTATATTTTATTTATTTTCAGCAAATGAAAGATAATATACAAAACCAAATATTAAAAGTTATAAATTTCACAAAACTAGTCTAACCTTTGCAATAGCTATAACAATCGTATATATATATATAAGTATATGTATGTATGTATGTATGTATGTATGTATGTATGTATGCTAAAATCACGAGTCAATTATACGATTCTACGAGTTTGCAATTTTGTGAAGTTTTTCATGATCAAAATAGAAGAAAAATCATTTAGGTATAGACTTTTAATATAATTATGAATTTTGATACACAATTCTACAAGTTACCGATTCTGTACGATTTTATATAATTCTACCGATTCTATACCATTCAATTCCAGGTAAAATCGCGATTTTGACAACTATGTATGTATGTATGTATCTATATTTAGAAAGTCCTCAAGAGTTGTAAAAGTTGTAAAAGATTATAAAAGGGTTGTAAAGTGTTACAATTCTATAACAATTGCAATTTATGTTGTAATTATCCTTGTAATTTTTACTTATACTTTTGCAATTTTGTAATGGTGTTCAATTGCATTAAGGGGGTTCATATTAATGGTTACTCATTTCCATAAGAAGCTTTGGATTCTAGTTTAAGAAATTCATATAGGACCATCTGGATTCTCTGATGAAGAAAAATGGGCTTAGTCATTTTCTTAATGAAGGTTAATTTGAATCAGCACCTAATCTAAGCCTTGATTCACTATTAGGACTTGTAGCTTAGCTCATACATGTTAGCCACAAGAATTAAAGAATATGACTAACTACTTCAAGCCTTGTTGACAAATAAAGGAATTGTCATATCAAACCTTAGGGCTTAACCTACATCCATCTTCATGAAACTCTTAAGTTTAAGAAGTTCCTTATAGCCAAAACCTTATTAAAATGCAAAGGAACCATAGTCTACTAATTAGGTCTACTTGATTGGTTCAAAACCCCTATAAGCAACACTAGCAACCAAGAGATTTTCTAGGGATGATTTGATGCTTGGCAAAAAGAACTATTGAACGTTGACATGCTAGCAATATTTTGGGACAATTATATTCCCGCATGGCATATGTAATATTCACTTTACCATTGCTAAGGTAGTATCCTAATTCCTATCAAGGAAGCCCTACATTCTAGCCCCTTTATAAAAAAGAAAAAAAAATCTATTCATTCAGTTTTATAATGGAGTAAAATAATGGGATGATCAAGGTAGAACTAATCCTATTATTATTCATATGTCATATCTAGATGTATGAGAAACACATAGTTAAAAGCTCCCTTAGCAACTAGATCAACTTGATTGATAGTTTTGCTTCCCTAATCCAATGACTTGGTTCCATCACCACTTGATGATGGATCAGGCTCCTAAAAAAGATTTAACTTTAAGACATCCTATGAACTGCAAAATGGACCCAATGTACTAAAGCTATTCTAGGTTGCTTGGGTTATAAAAGGTTTCTTAAATGGGCACTACCAGTTGTAACCATTATTAATTTCTGACCCATGTAATAAGATAACTAGGACCATACTAAGACATTGCTTATGTGGAATTATTGAAAATAGTACAATTGGACTACTAGAATGTCAACCCATCCTTCGATACTTTAATAGCCTAATGGTGTAAAAGATCATCAACCTAAGGTAGAAAAGGTAAGTCAGAAATATATTATGGATGTAAGCATGCTACAAGGTAGCCTATAGTGAGAAACTAACAAATGTGTTTAGGACATCTAACACAAGATCGAGGCAATGCAGTATAAGGCTCCAAAGGTGCTAAGATTTGAACCTATCAATCCTACCCATGAGAAAGTCCTTTACTGTGGCATGATACTAGCTAAGATGGAGGTCCATCTTTAGGAGTACAAGTGAATCTTGGATGTTTGAAAAATGCAATATGAGAAGCTATAAGAAAGAACATCTACCTAAGATCTAAATAAGGAAGAAGGAAAAGGAGAATCGAGGATTGCAAATGGAACTAGATGAAAACTACCCTAGCAAATACAAAAGCTATCAATAGATGTTTAGGGTTTTTTTAGTTGATTTTAAGTTAGTTTTATGTAAAGTTCGAGGTTGGTTGGAATTTTTTTTTCTTTTTTCTTTTTATAATTTCCAATCCATACAAACCATGGCTAACAAAGTTATAGTTTTTTAAATCAAATTTTCCATAAGATTATTTAGTTGCAATCTATTCAAATATAAACACAAATCAACCACTCTATTTAAGCAATTTCACCCATAATGACAAATCTTCAAATTTCTCATATCAACAAAAGATACTATTCATGGTAACTAGGGAGAGTGGATTTCCTAAAGCTCTAGTATGAATTGATAAAGACCCAACTTACTATGGTACCAATTTGATGTGTTCCTCAATCACTATAAGAAAAATTAATTTGTGTTTTGTGTATAGGGTTATTAAATAAGATAAGGAAATTTTATGAATTTTGTTGAATTTAGGAAATTGGAAAAAATAAAAGATATGGACAAAATCAATATCTGATATTATGCATGAATATTGAAGTCAAACTGTGGTTTGTGATCAAAATATAGATCAACATTACACACGACTTGTGAGACTATCGAAGAGCATTAAAACAAAACCAATATAACTAACAAATTTTGGTTAATAAGTTTACCACAATCTAGATATAGATTGATAAGAAAGGAACTCACATCAAAATAAAGAGATAAATTAGATTTATAATATTTTATAATAAGACTTGCTATTGTCAATGTCAATAACATAAAACTTAAGGAAATAAGCAATTAACTAGATGTCGATTACATAGCTTGCCAAGTTATAAGCTAACAAAATAACCTTAATTTCTTTTAAGAAAAGAAATAACAAAATAGAAAAGTAAAATATGAAAAATACAAGAAAAATGGTATAGGAGTGATAAATAGCAAATTTTGGTCAACTAATAATTGTAATAAATCTATTTTAATAATTTCAATTGACTATTATTTGCAAATTTAAATGACCTATATTTGCAATTTAGATAGAGCTAATTTTTCCTAAAGCATTTTGGTTGGCCTAATTGAGTCCTTGAGCCTAATGGTTAACCCTTTAACCCCTTGGTCTCATCTTGGACCATCCTAGTCTTGTCTTTTGCCTCTAAAATGATGTTTTAGTCGATGATTCTCATGATAGGTTCTATTGCATGGGTTCAAGGATCCATGGATGCCAAATTAGGAAATCATTGGTTGTAGTTTTGGATAAACTAGGAACTAATGGTAGGCACAAAATCCACAACCTTAGTTAAGGAGGGGTATTAAGCTAGTTATCAAAAGATTGCATGCGATATTGCATTTTATACGATTAATCATGCATAGTATATATTTAATAATTTTCTTGATATTGTGTGGAATAGCATTGAGAGATAATCCCATCCTATTAAGCCTCGTGGCTTATGCTCACCTCTTAGATTTATTCATATTGCAACATCTCGTTACTACAATACACTTAGTAGAGTCCCTTCAATAAGCATTTCCATCCAATTTTGATAGATCTGGGTTTAGTGTTTTTGAGAGAGAAGTTATAGATGGCCAACCTTGCTTTAGACTTCTTCTAATCTATGTTATTGTTATTTTTATGGATCCATAGTTGGTAGGAATTATTTACTAAAAGAAAAGACCCAATGTTATCCTCAAATGAATATGGAATATTATTATTTTTCATTTCAAGTATGAATTTACTTTGTTACCAGTTGTAATTAAATGCTTCCTGAGTGGTCCAAGAGATTTATGACACTAGTGGTGTAATCCTCTCCCTATAGCACTCTTAGCATGTTCATGATTAAGGTATCCTATAGAATGTCCAACTATGGGTAAATTGCTAACATCTTCTTTTCTTAAATATTGGCATCTTCACTTGCCTATTCAATTCTCTAATAATAGGCATCTATTATGGCTTGATTTAATTTAGTGAAGTGAACGTATAGTAATAGTGCATTTACTTAATAAGGGTAAGGAGCTATTTCATTCTACCTTTATTCCTTCGTACACTCTTCGGTAGGGGTATGCGTGGTTCGGATTAGTGCGATTTATCCCTTAAATTTAATCGAACTGTATATTATAGTTCGTTTTTTTTTTTTTAAATCAAATATAACCATATAGTTTGATTTATATTTTTTTCAAATAAAAGAAAATATTATGGTCTAGTTTAGTTCATGATTCAAACCGTTTTTACTGGTGTTATTAATTATATATATATATATATATATATATATATATATATATATATATATATATATATAAGTTAATGAATCATAGAAAATTGTAGTTGACATAAAAACATTTAATTTATTATTGTTTTTCTAATATCACTTGCTATCTTTAATGCCTATTTGATATGTTTAAGAAGATTTTATCATCTCTCTGAAGGTAATTATAGTTTCTATATTAATTAATAAGCAAAAATATGAAATAAAAAAAAAAAAACATAGTAAGTTATTTGATGAAAACCAAATAAAAAAATGAATTAAATAGACAACATAGAATCTTCCTTTTTGTCATAAATTATCTATATTTTTATCGCCATTTTTTTTTTTTACTTGTCATGGTTCGATTCAATTCGTAATTTTTTTAAACCTAAAAAAGGGTTTAAACTTAATTTACAACTCAATTCGCAGTTCAATTGTTTTTTTTTTTACCTATCTCTACTCTTCGGTCGCCTTTAGTCTTTGAACTCTTGCCACACCATCACTATACCTACTACCATAGATGGACCTACCATCTTTAGCAAACCACTTAGCATGGAACCTCTTTTGGATCTTATCCTAGGTTTGACTTAAACCTAACATAATTTGCAACTTGGGTTTGATTTGAGCCTATCAAGATTTGTTCCATGTGTTCAACTTGAACTCACCATGGCTTACAATCTAGGTTC
This sequence comes from Laguncularia racemosa, assembly GCA_037954665.1. Taxonomy (NCBI): domain Eukaryota; kingdom Viridiplantae; phylum Streptophyta; class Magnoliopsida; order Myrtales; family Combretaceae; genus Laguncularia; species Laguncularia racemosa. The sequence continues at coordinate 2,081,439 of JBBMOL010000037.1, forward strand.
GTCTTAAACTATCATGGCTCACAGTGTTGGGGTGCGGTTTATACTTCCCTACGACAGGAAAGCATGTGGGTCTCACTTGGACACTATTGGGCTTTTAGGGTTTAAGCCCACTTTTTTTTTTTATTAGCAGTTTGGGTTTGGTCTCATGAATAGCTGTTACTATATATTCTCTTTTTTTCTTGTAATTGAGTGATGTAATGAGAGAGGCGAGATACTAATTATAGTGGAATCCTTCGCTGGACGTAACCTTAGTTAACGGGTGAATTAAGATAAAATCTTGTGTTTCTATTTTTCTTCCTCTTTTAAATTTACTTCATTATTGTGCGCCGGCCCTAACACACGGCGTGGATTCAACTTGAACCCCATCATGGTGGTTAGGGTTCATGCACAAATAGTAATAGTGGTGGCAATTATTATTACTAGCTCAATCTATTAATTTTAGGGATCTTTCCTTATTTTATTATTATTATTATTTTCATATGGAGTCCCCTAAATGAGTTCCTAGGTTTCCTTGCAAATTACTCCACAAGAGGGGAGAAAATGGAAATTTTAGGCTCCAATCTATTTTTTTTTATTTTTTAATAATTATGTACTATAATGGATTAAAATGACAAAATTAAGTATATTTATTTTATTTTTTAAAAGAAAAATATCCATACCAATTAAATTAATATAAAATATCATTGGCAACCAATTTATATATCTTAGTGAACAAGATGTGTAGTACACCCAAAAGACTGCTTATGTCACTCTCTTATACCTATTAGGGAAATTTTCTTTCCTTCCATATCGAACATCCTCATTCACAACTGACTATTATTTCTCAAAGTATAAGTCTTAGGTTGAGCCAATTAAGAAGGGAAAAGAGAACACCGGTACATATAATTTATATATAATCTTGTTGGGAAGTTAGAAGTTAGGGGGGTTGTAGGTAAGAAACCTAAAAGGAACGTTGAGATGAAAATGGTGAAGTCCTTCACCAAGAAACCTCTCTCCCATGTTGTCTTTTCTCTCAAACGTACACGTGGACATGGGTGATAACTTCTAAGAGGTAACATAGTTTGTTAGCCTAGACGTTGCATCAAAAACCGTTGATAAGTTCTGTCCAAACTTCTCCCACCATCTAACTGAAACTCTTCATGCTTACATATATACAAACACTTACGCCCACGTTCATAACGCATATGTATTAGCATGTATCAATATAAAATTTAAATTCTCTTATCAACCCCATCCTTAGATTTCCCCAGCAACACCTTGGTCTTGTTTATATAGATCAAACAGATTCATAAAAAAATTTCATCAAAAAGACAAGAACACTTCGCATGCATACAAAGAAATAGGGTTCTACATATAGTTATAATCAGCTGTTTATTATTTTTGTTTTCTATAGCGTTATATAATTTGGATCAAGAAATAAGAATGTGCAGCAGAGGACACTGGAGGCCAGCCGAAGATGAGAAACTCAGGGAGATGGTAATGAAGTATGGTCCTCATAATTGGAATTCTATTGCCCAAAGTCTTCCTGGAAGATCAGGTGCTTTTTTATTACCAGTTTTTATTATAATTATCCTTTTCTTTTTCTATGGTTAAGCATGATTATATATATATATATTCTGCAACGTGGTTAATGGAAGAAAATTAATCACGATGCAGAAAAACTTTATATAAATATGGCATATTGCGTTTATGGACTAGTGTTGCTATTTTCTGGTGACAGTCTCATTCGTCTATTGATATTTGTCTTTTCGTCTATATAAAATCCACTGGCTTGCTGATAGAATACGCCCGATCTTGCTGGCTAGGGCAACTAACTTTATATATATATATATATAATATAGATATGCACGTACATGCCGTGTTTTTATTAGACATTTCCAATAGGTTTATTGCAAATCCAAGATTAGGAAAAGTTTAGGCCACGCAAAATTGAATGAATTCAACTTATTACGTTACGCAAAATGGCAGCCGAAAATCCAAGAAGAAAAAAGCAAGTAAATTTTTTCATTTCCCTACTCATAGAATTACCACGGAATATATCAATAAATTTCCAAAAACACGTATTAAGATATCATAAAAGGAAATCTATTTACCGTTATATATATACTTAGTTTTCCATAACTTCAGATCAGACCAAGAATGGCAAAGAAATCAAGCCTACACTTCACAACAAAAAAGTATTAATACATGTACATATACATAAGCTACTAGCCCACCGATTTGCAAATATATATGCATAGTACATATTAATATTGCAGTCGAGCCAAGCATGATTCTATAATAATAAAACTTAAGGATATAGACCTAAAAGGTTCGATTAAGACCCCTCTAAGTGCAATTATGTATCATAATTTTTTTATCCTTAAGTTTGTAATCATGGAAATTTTGAAACATAATAAATATAATGAATAGTATTCTTGTCGTTAAAAAATGATTTTTTAATTTTCATTTTTTTAAAAAGGGTACAAATAAATAAATATACTCAATAAAAATATATAATAAATTTGCATATTTAACTCGGAGAAATTCTCCAATATATTATTGATTACAGGGAAGAGCTGTAGGTTAAGATGGTTCAATCAATTGGATCCGAAAATCAACAGAAACCCTTTTACAGAAGAGGAAGAAGAAAGACTTGTTGCTTTACATCGCATCCATGGAAATAGATGGTCGGTTATAGCGAGGGTATTTCCGGGTCGAACCGATAATGCGGTGAAGAACCATTGGCATGTGATGATGGCTAGAAGATACAGAGAGCGGTTTAACAATAATCTTGATGTTAGAAGGACTAATTCATCCTCTTGCCCTAGAGTAGAAGAGTGCAGCAACATGCACATGTTGGAATTGGATGATCATCGGCTCTCCAATATGTTCTGCTCCGGTTTACAAAGTCACTACATCCGTCCGCTTGAAGGTAATTAACCCATCCAAAATATTGATAAAAATGGATAATTACAAATTCACTCTCTAACGACTTGTGAAGACTCGAAAGCATGTCGCCTCCTTTTATTAAGTTTAGGGTCTATCCATCTGCACTTGACTAATGATTTTAGAGATTTATTTGTGATTTACCCAAAATATTATCATTTCCTCTAAGAATCTATTGCTATTATAAATAGGCAACACTCCAAGAATCGTTCATAAATCGCACTAATTTATAGTTGTAATTTTTATTATTTCTTCTCAAGTGATTACTACCGTATTATATATATTTTCTTTTTCGTATATTTTTAATCTCATCGTCTAGGAATTTTTTTTTTTTTTTTAAAAGGGTGATGTTCTTTTATATATCATATTTTCAGATCTAAGAAGATCTAATGAAAAATCATGTCTCTAATATACTTTTAGTCAATGAAAATTCAGGATGCATCAATAAGTTGTTGACATAATAATATCTATAATGGCTAGAAGTAATACATCGAAGAGATCATCGAATATATAATGATGTTAACTAGAACGTGTGAAGACAGGAGGTGATGGCAAGTGACAACAAGAATCAGACTAGTCGCGGAGGCTTAGGGAAAAATGTCCATTTAAATTATTAATAGAAAAAAATAAAAAAGAAACCACTTTTGGTTACTACTATGACATCATTTAACAATTACAACTAACTAAAATGTAGAAGATTACAAGACAGTCTGCTACACAAACCGACCATTATTTTTCAATCTTACCAACTCATGGTTTTCTCGCACTCTGATAAATCACTCTTATGCATGACACTGTTGATGGCATTGTTGCAGATAAGGCAGTTAAGCCTGTGGAATTCTATGACTTTCTCAATGTCCATACTGAAACAACCAAAAGTGAGGTAATAGATCAAGCCAGAACGGAGGATGAGGAAGTGGATCAAGCAGCCATAAACGAACAAAAACTTGGAACAAGCACTCCCTATTTTGATTTCCTGTCACTTGGAAGCCGAATTTCGTAGCAATTTCTAGGATACTACTGGATAGAGATTTCAAAAGTTCTTTATCATAGATATATGAACCGTTATCTATAGAAATTGACCCATATGTAACTTGGCAGAAGATGTCAAGCTTTCCATGGATACATACATGTAGATCATTACATACGTGGTAGTGATATATGTAACATGGTTTTCTATCAAATGTGCTTTTGTTTCACAACTTATAGGAGTGATTTATCAACACTAAAACACTTAATCACTTACCATATAGATAAGATGGAAGGGAAAATGGGAGATTACTCCATTCGCCACTTTTGACTCATCGTATACAGTTATCTATCATTTCCCTATCTATATATATGTATGTGTATGTGTATGTGTATTTATGTATATATATGTATAGACGGAGAAGTTTATTAAATTTGAGGATTAGTATAACTAGGAGCTTACACATACTTTGAGTATATATATAATTTATCATATAAATTTTAAATTTAGCAAATATAACACCAAAATTATTCTCTGCTAACTTCCTTACTAACCTTCATGAGACAATTAATTACCATGTGGACAAAAAAATTTATTGAGCCCACCATTTATCACTTTAGAAACAAATATAATGTGAAATACAAATAATACTTCCCAATCTTTACAAAAGTATATATAGATTCTGAGTTACATCCCAATTAACATTGAATCGCAATAGGTGTATTTAGGGCAATCTATATGATTAATAAATAAAAGGGGTGGTTTTAGGTTTTTATAAATAGAAATATCAAAATAAAAGGATTTTTATGTTTTTGGTGTTTAAATGTGTGAATAAACAAAAAAAGATATGAATGATTAGATAACTGGATATAACTCACCAATTGTGAAATTGAATTGGGGGTTGATCAATTCTAAAGATTGATATTACTCACAAATACAGAAATAATCAAAAGAGGTTTCAAGAGTTATTAATACCATACAAAAAAAAAAATCTAGAAACCAAAAATCTACTACAATCAACAAGGTGATTAATAAGAATAATAAAATGAGAGAAATTCTCAAATGATACTCAATATGAAAATAGTTTGAATCAATAATGTTCTTTACAGCCAAAAACCTTTATATAGGTTGCCAAATAAATCTTAATTAAGTATGAAAAGGGAAGTACCATAAATACCATAAAATAATTAAACTAACCAAAAGAATAAAATAAATACAATAAAAACAATTAAATAAAGTGTATGATCAAACTATGTAAAGGAAAACAATACAATTCAATAAAGTTAAACCAATGAAGTGAACTAGCTAATTAAAATGATGTGCACAAATATGTGATCGACCGTTGGCCCATTGATTGCCATTAGCAACTAACTACCCTTCTTCTAGGTTGATGCTTGGTTGATCACTTTCTTCATACGATCAATCAGTTGTCCTCTAAATCTCTAGCATACTTTCAAATATCCCTGGTCTTCTTGTCTGAGACTATGATCCCATCATAACCAAGCATGGTAATGTGCAAAAGAGACTCAAAACATGTGAGCGATTCTTGTTGCTGATGGTTTTTGTCCCCTTCACAACTTTAGAACCACATACAGTATATGGCTAGTCATTGTGCTTCTCTTTAATGTTTTGCCTTGGAAGTGCAAGAAAGAGTTACATTTTCTAATATTGTTGCTATTTCTAGGGCTAAGATTGATAGATAAATATGTTGATGTCTTCTCATAACATCTTTTCAAAGAGATGAAGGAACCAAAGAATGATGGGTTCCTCACATTTGATACCATTGCAAAACAACCTTGCCACTTGCAAGCAGTAGCATTTACCCCATTGGTAATGTGAATGTGATTGTAGGTGATTCCTAATAATCAAACACCAGTGGTCTTGTGATGTCTTATGGGTTATTAGAGCAATATAGAGGAGACAAGCACCATGAGAATTTTACAATGATGAAAGAACTCAGTTGACCAATTGTGAAGACATGAACCTTAGGAAGACATTTGTTAGGCTAAGAAGGCGGCAAAAAGATGACAGTATCAATTGGTGCAAATAAAACTATTTTAAGAAACCATCAATTAGAAAGAGTTTGATGTTAGACATAACTTTGATGCAATGCACATTCAAAAGAACATATATGATAGTTTGGTTGGGATATTGTTAAATATCAAGGGTAAGTGTAAAGATACTGATAAGGCAAAACTAACATGACAAGAGATGGGGATCTAGCATGAGCCACATCTTACTGACTAAGAAGGAAGGATTAAGAAGCCATAGACACATCTACATTGCCCTCTAATCAAGTGAGATAAGTGTATAGATGATAAAAAACATGAAAATCCCAGAAGATTTTGCTTCTAATATATCATCATATTTGGGTTAGTCTAAGGCAACATTTAAGAGACTTAAGAGCCACAATGTCATATGTTGCTTCAATGTCTTTAACTATTCATTTTACATGGGTTTCTTTTTAATGAAATTTATGATGCAATCTACAAAAATGATGAGGTGAATACTAGGTGGGAGAGGTAGTTAGCAACTTTATGCTTCCCATTTACGACGTAGACTACAGGATTGGGTACAAAATTTGCAAGTTTTTCGACATTGACCTAGAATACCAGGTAATATTGCTTTTTATTTACGAATTGATTGCATCATATATCACTAATTTTATTTTGTACATTTGTTACCTAAAAACATTACACAACTAATAAAAAGGATCATAAGAAACTCTCATTAACCTACAGAATATGCACTAGTCCTTCCCCTATCATCAAGAAAGAAGGTACAATCCCGTTTTTCTTGTACATTTAGAATTACAAAGTTATTTATTTTGAAAGATCTTCATTTATTACTAATAATTATTACTACTATGCAATTTTCAGAATTTTCATCATGTTGAATTGTTCGAGTATACCAATCACCACTAGGGTAAATCAAGCTGCTGGATCAATAAGTTGGTATAGGACGTACATGTAAATGAGTTTTCCATTCATTCCACCTACATTTTCCCTTTCATTCAAAGACACTACATATAAGCACGTTGTTTTACTGCGTAAGGGAAGATATTATAGAAGCGTGGCTGAAGCCTCAAAGTGCTCATAGCAATGGGCAAGCAAGCAATGCCAAGGTTGAGATTATGACGGGTTACCATGGGCTTAAGTTTGGTCATATGGGCGGGTTGGATTATAGTGGACTTGTAAAATCCCATTAAGGCACGTAGGATGCTTCTCCAATAAGCAACCCCCGATACAATGTCGTTGACCAAGCATGAGTTAAAGGCCTGGTATAAGCATTTAAAAGTGAAGAAAAAAAAAAAAAGAGTTGATTGAGAAGATGCAACAGTCCGACCAATGACTCACCACAGCCTGTGTTGCATGGCGCTCAAATGACATGGACACCATATGCACCTTCTAGGCCCCACCTTAGGAGAGGGAGTACTCAGTCCTCTCCGGGATAGGATTTCCCCATCTTTTGTATTTTTTATAATGATTTTTGTGGGAAATATGCTAATTATTGTATGAAATATTCACTAAATTTGATTTTATATGTTTGTGAATTTTGCTTATTGGTGTATATATTTGATTTCTAATTAGTTTTCAAAATTAATTTAAAAAATTCATATTGAAAAGTTGGGCTCAAAAGGATAATAACAGAAATTAAATTAAACAAAAACTATATGTATGAATATATCAAAAATTAATAAACAACCTATTGCAATAATCTTTTGGGTGTCTAAGGCCATATATTAGGTCCATTTTTTCTAGTGAATAAAAGAAGTGATCCAGTCTTTCAAATCATTTTGATATAAAAACAAGATGCCATTTGTAATCAGGAGTTTTATTGGTTTGTCGACTGATCACGGTCTATTTGTTTAAATAAATTGAATTAAGAAAGGGCATTGTTCTTAATTCAATGGAGGTTCTTCATTGAAAACGTAAGACCTCGTATTATCGTTTGCAAACTGGGATCGCTGATGTTACAACAACTTGTGTAAGATTATAAACCGTAACCATCGGAAGTTTTGCTAATTTATCAGCAATCGCCTACAAAAGATAAAGACAATTCACCGAATCACTTGGTATTTTATGGGGACCCAAATCTTTCAATACAATTGTAATCACTGCTACTGTTGTACTTGTCCTTGCAATTTGCTGTACTTGATTTTCTTGAAGAAAAGAAAGCCCTTCTCTTTGACTCGAGCTTGGCTAGGAAGAATGTCTTCAAAATTGTTAAGTGGATACCCGAGCAAGTTTGTTAAGATGCTAAATAAAATCGTTTTTTTTTTTTTTTACATTTACTAGTTTTTGTGTGTGTGTAATCAATATTTAAAACTGGAAGAATATTTATACTTAAACTCTTAATAAGAACTACTTAAAGCTCGTGCATTGCGCAAGTTTCAATTTGAAATATATTTATGTTAGTAAAAATAACATGTCTAGGCAATAGATTATGGTAATTAATTTGTTAGTAAGTTCATATTCAAAAAATTGCACAACCACAGTTATTTAATTATAAAATATAAAAAATTCTTGTTAATTATGTAAAATATTATAATATTAAATAAAATTTATAACCCTTTGAATTATGAGAATACAACATGTGTACTAAAAATTACATCTTTTTATATAAAGTAAAGAGTCATATTATTATAGACTTACTGATTGCTTCCACTATGTATAGGCAATTTATTTTTGTTGTAGTGAAAAGTAGTATCAATATGGTAGTTTTTTATGAAATAAAATGATATAAAAAGGTAATATCAAAGAGATAAACAAAAAAAAAAACAGGAAATTTTTCGAAAATGATATATTAAATGCTGTAAGCAACCATGGAAATCCTTTACTTCCCCAAAAAACGCCCAAGTACAATTGCGACTCTTCGCATTATCCATCGAGATGCCTCCTAGCACTATGAGATCACCCACGATTTTAAAGACCCCATTTAGAATTATTGGATAACACTTTAATATTTTAAGGGATTTAAGGACTTTTTTGTTTTATCCATGAAGTCTTTAAAAAAAAAAAATTATTAACGTAAATTAATATTATTTATGGAATCCACAATATAAAATATACATACAAATTAATACAAAAAATAAAATAAAAAATTAAAAAGATTAGCATTTTGAGATCCTACCTTCTAAGGTTCTTGTCAAAACTCCACAAAGTTAAGAATCATCTCCAATACTTAAGGACCTAACTTGAGTCCATAAGCATGAAAAAACATGCCAACAACCCCATTGAGGATGGTTTGAGAGGGATCATTTGACACGTAAGCGAGTGTGTCTCCAAGTCCATAAAATTTTTTTACTTCATCGACTCGACTCGAGCGCAAATGCATCTCTTGTAGATGTGTTATTGGTAGGCCATTTCGATAATTAATTTTTCCATGGTATCTTTAAAAAATATTTCGTAAATGAAGGTCAAATCGCCACTTTATCCAATCAACATTTGATCATGAATACCGATTTATGTGTACCCACTTCTATCCTATACCGTAAAACTTTCATTTTAAATTGGTTATATAAGATTATATGCAATCCTATTTTAAAATGAAGTTATTATGCAGTAATTTCAGCTTTGAATTGGTTATCAAAACTTTGAGACACTAAAAACATAAACATAGAAATTAAATAACTTGGTAATGGTAGATAGTCCAACAACCGGACCTAAGAAATGCCTAATAGCCTCCAGACCATAGTGGAGGCGTCAAATATACTATTTCACTAAGACGTGAGAGTGAGATGTCCAATCCAATGACCCTCCCGCGTATTGAGAGGTTGCTTAACTTAGGTTACAACTACTGTCTGACTACTACCTAATTCCGAAACCGCCATGTCAACTTGAATTCTTGTGCCCGCTCAACGGACTTCACTTCATGAAGCATCCTCCCCAGCCGAAGTTGCCATTTCAATCGTTTAAGGAAAACCAAAGGCGTTTTACCTCCTCAAATGCAGAAAATCTCTCAACATGCCAGACAAAATGCCCATTGCGGAGACTTTCCCTCAAAGACTAGGTGCCGCTGGTGGATGAAGGCCAAACAACTGTTGCCCTTTCTTTTGAGGGAAAAAAAAAAAGGATCATTTAATTATATATATACAAAGTGGCAATAACAAAAACACAAGTATGAAAAGGGTGAGATGAAAACACCAAGTCATAAATGGTACGCAAAGACGTTTTTAGATAGTAAAACAAAGAGACTTGGATATCAAACTTTACATTTCTAGTTTTACCCCCACAGCTATAGGAAAATTCGAATGCTTGATCGGAAAAGAAGTAAATAACAACGTTAGACAGAGTATTACACCTGTGAGTCGCTGACTACACTGCATATCATACACAGACGCAAAAGAACTTGTTGTACCTAGCAAACTGTCTCAAATGTCCGTCAACATCACACCTCGAGACCAATTCTCACCAGAGACATCTTGACAACACAAAACAAGTGACACTTAAATCATCATGCCTTTATGTGTGAAAATGAAGTGAAGTAGTGCCAAGAGAAAGGTAGCACCCTGCCTCCTACTATGCTCACTAGATCAGCCCTGTGTACCACTTCTCGATCTTCGTTAAACCACGTCATTGACATTGTAAAGAGAACTAAAAAGATCATACAGAGCACTACAATTAATCAAGGAATGGTCTCCTCTTGTAACAGAATCTCATAAATATCTGTCCTCAAATTCAATTCTTTATCCCGCATCACCTCCTGCAGATCTGACAGCTCTTTTACAGTTAAGACACTGTTCAGTTTTAGAAAACCATCCAACCACAGCTTTTTCGACCTGAAAAATACATTGAAGAACACAGAGTTAGATAGAGATGGCTCAGACAAATTGCTTTGAGCATAGCCTCATATATTCAAGAAGGCATGACATCCAGACTTTGACCATCAAACAGAAAGCAGCATGACACACACAAGAGGACTCTTCATGGAGAGTCCTATCAGTAGAACCAACCAGTCCATCATCTAATAATTGAAATCCCCTTGTAGAAGTCCCCACTCTTCACTGGCTTAATTCCTGTCAGCACTAGCATTTGTAGGCTGCATGAATCTCTGTGTAATTTCATGAATATAAACAAAAAAGGCTCCCGATTAAGATGCTTGGGAGTATAAATAATCAATAGAGAGGTCCTTTAAGGCATGAAAGAGAGAGAATACAATATACGGGAACTTTAAATATACCTAAGGAGAGCTACAAGCTAAATCCTCAAAATAAGAAGAGCTTTATTTTTTAACACGTCATGGTGGTGTGCCAGCACCAGAGTGGAGCCAATGTGGTTGGTGGTGGAAGGATAGCACATAGCTCAATAGGTAAAATCTCTGTATTTTTTGAATTTTTCTTTTGTTCTCCTTTTTTCTGGTTTTCTTGTATTTTCTATTAAATTAGCTCACGTGGCAATGCCACGTCGAGGCTTTTGCCATGTGGTCATCCATGTGTGCAAAGCAAGTGGGCACCCCATGCATTAGAGTGGGGAAAGAAGCCCAATTTTAAAAATTTAGGGCACTCCACACAATTACGGAAGTTCTCAAGGGTGGTCAACACAATTTACCCAAGAAACAATTAGGGCCACAATATGGGTCCTACAGATAAAGTCAAAAGGTTCTTGCAAGAGGGAATGCTTTAAAATGCTAAAATGGCATTTTAATGAACTCTACAAGGTCCTCAAGTTCAAAGATGGTCTAAGAAGGTAAACTACATTGAAAAGGTATTTTAATACTTTAGTTATTGAACTAGTTTCATCAGAGGAAATGTCTGAATTATGTACGCTAGAACTAACTAACCAATAAAGGCATGGTAGATGAGTTTGTATAGAAAATCAACCATGTGAAATAAAATATTCCAGCTGTGAGGCAGAAAATTATTCAATTAACTGGTTGGTTCTTCCCTTACATTCTAAGGTGGTTGGCAGGTCTAGAGATCATTGAATACACAAGGAGCTCTGCTGATGTTCATAAATAAAAGACTTAATTCCTTGTAATGTCCTTCAGAATGATATATGTCCAAGAACAATCAAGGACCTGATGAATGAGACTCCTCTTGGGAGTTTCCTTTTTTCATTGTTTTTTACTACAGCATAAAACAGCCATGGAAAATCTCCACTATTTGCAGTTTGGTTTTATCTGTCCTTTGAAAAGTAAATTATATTTGTTAAGAGACAAAAAATGACCATAATGCAGGTAGTTTACTTCAATTGTTTTAAGACTGTTACAACAAAGGTGGCAGAAAATAGAGAGAACCAAAGTAGGTTGAATGGAAAGGGAGGAACTGAAAATTAAGGTTGTTTGGAGGCAGACATATGGAAAGGAAAAAGTGGGTACTACTATTGTTAAGGATCGAAAGGCACACAAAGTGTCTTAATACCTACATGCCATTTTTTATTTTTTGCCTAATTGACTCTCTACTTTTGTATGTCCAAGAATAGTTCACTTCCAAAGGATTGATCTAGAAGTTTAAAAATTTTCATGGTAATTTGCATAAGGCTCTATTTCAAATATTGCTAAAGTGATTTTGGAGTACTTTCACAGCATAAATTGGGCATGAATGATACATAAATCCTGCAAGGATCACTCAGTCAAGAATATATATATATTTTTTTTTTTGGGGGGGGGGGGATAAGTACTGTTGAGAATATAATTAACAACAATGACCTCCAAAATTATTGCACTAACCTTCTTTCCTTTCCAAACAAGGAAGAGAGAAATGCTACTCTCATTTTCAACCCCTCCTGCACTCTCCTCTTAAAAGCCACGCTACCCACCAAAGACAAGTTCCAGGGCAAGTCAATGATATGATGAACTTGCCAGTTTCCAGTGATTCTATCCACTAAGAGGCTATTAATCCGAAGATATGAACAGAAAATAAATCAACAAGTCTACAATGAAGAAAGGGCTTTTGTTTATCACATGAGGCTCAAACCTCCTCTGAACAGCTAACTGGACTTACTGAAACATAGGATAACATTTTTTGCTTTCCCTGAAATCAAGATAAAGCCTCCCACCTCCTTGAGATTTTTTTAAATGCCCTTCATCAGAACAACAGTTTGACTAAAGAGCAAATTTAAAAATCTGGCTTCTCTGGTAAGCAATAATAACAGAATAAAATCATGACTGCAATTCTGGCAGAACCACTCACCATGGGCATGCATGGATGGCCCGAAAGAAAACTCGCCTAGCTGCAGAAGGACGTTGTGCTATATCAATTTCGTAGGCAATGTAGCAGCGCCATAATAGAACTGACATATGCAACTGATCATTTGCCAGTGCCCTTTCAAAGAGCCCACGTATCCTGTGGTCAGAGCCACCTTTGCAAATCTCAAATGCCAATGCAAATAACCAAACTATCACTGAAGGTCTCCTGAAAGGGGGGGAAAAGACAAAAATCAAAACTTATTTTCCATTTGCACAGCAATAAATGAGATCTTAATTACCCCAAAAGGGGGGAAATTTTCAGTGAGAACTTGCTTGGGAAAATCTAGTAAGTCAATGCAATTAAGGGTCTGATTAGATTACCTACTGTGCTAAATAAAAGGATGAAGATGTAACAATTGCCAAGATAGTAACACCAACAGAGGAGAAAATTAAAGATTCACATTTTAGAAGTGATTACAAGTTATACTACATAAGCAATTGAGAAGTTCTTTACAAATTAAAAGGCAAAAGCGAATTTTCATTTTGATCAAACAAAGGAAAAAAAAAAAAAGAAAGAGAACTAAAATGGAGTTGAGCTTTTGTTTGGTCACAGGAATTCAACCACCATCAAAGAAGATCCCTGAGAGATCATACTAAAGAAAGTTGCTTATCTAATTTCTAGTATCTCAAAGATTGGCCAACGAAGCACCGCAAATTCAGACCCAAATGAAGCTTTGCTAACCTTCAGTAAAAATATGATCAGATGTGGTTAAAACCCAACCCCCCCAACAGCCCATTCAGGTGGAAAATTACAGACAGATGCCTGCACACTCAAGTTTATAGGTTTTTGTTAACTACAGATTTTAGATAAATGCAAGGTCAACAAGATTGCACCCAGTCAGAATATACCGAATTCACGGATTGACACAATAAACAAAATCAACCAGGCACTTTGAAATCTCTGTATAAAACCAAATAACTATGACTTCCTACATTGAAGTGGATGAAGAGAGCACACTGCATATTATTTGTAAAGACCAAGATTTAAAGAATTATACTGAAATTTTCCAAAGGAATGGAATACAGAACAAGAAAAGGAAGAGAGGAGGCATCTCACTTCTGACAAAAATCATCCAATGTCCATCGCAGCTTATTGGGTGATGCATATGGATGGCAGATCTTGACAAGGCTGGTATAAAGATTTGGACTAAAAGGATATATCTGCAGCCCTTGCAGAACTGAATCCCAAACTTTTGATAACCCCAATTGCTCATGATGTCTAAGGAGTACCCCCGTATAATAATTGAACAAAAATTCAAGGTGATGGCAGTGACTTCGTCTTTCTGCAAATAAAAACCCATAGCTTGAATTACAATCACATACTATTTTAGAGAATAATAGTATTGTAACTTTAGTTAAAAAATCACAATTATAGAGCAAGAAATGTAACAAAATGCAGCAATGTTTAAATTTGCAAAGCAAAAAAGTCACTGTCATATAAATCAAGAACTACCATAAATTGAAGCAATGTTACTCCACTCTAAAATCTATACACACAACAGAAAGCTTTCCTCTAACTTTACAATGTCAAATGAGAGTAAAGGTTTTAGTCCCGAAAAGTTCAGGAAAGATGCACAAAGATGGCAAACTTCAAAAGCAGCCGTGATCCTCTAGCATGCTGCAAAACGCCCCTAGGCAGGTTTTAGCGGAAGCACATGCATGAAGATGCCAAGTTGGTGCTATCTCCAGCTGACAGCAACTTGGGCAAACGCCCCACTCACCACTCCTGGCCAAGCAATCTGATAATCCAGGTTTCCCATATGACCTAGGTCCCGTCCTAATCTACTTTCTTACTCAAGCATGAAGCTATCCCTTGCTTTCTCTCAGATATTTTTTAACATGATTAAAATGTAAAGAGAAACTGTTCAAAAACTAAAGCAACCAACAAGAGCAACGCCAATAGTAAAAGAAATAACAGAAAAGAGAAGGCACAAGATGCTGCCAGTTAGATAAATCTCAGTAATATCCACCACTTCTCTCCTTGAAGGGAGTTTACATGGGATCAGTGCTGGTTTTTGGGTTGTTAATTGTTATAGGCTGTAAATTATATATTAATATTAAATTATGATACAATTATTATTAGATATATATTAGTCTTAAAATAGAAATTTAATTTCCTTTTTTAGTTTATTAGAACTTATATATATGTATAACCTATGGATCAATAAAGCATACATAATTTTCTCTCTTTTCCTTACAATTACATGGTATCAGAGCGGGAGAGAGAGTGGGTTCTGAGGGTTCTTATTTTTTGACAACCACCGATCTAGGGAGATGCACCACCGACCGACTAGGGCTTCTGAAGGTTCTTATTTTTTTACACCACCGGCCTAAGGAGACACACTACCCATTGACGAGGGCTTCTAGAAAGTTTGGCATTGGAATTCGACACGCATGACGTACACGCACCACTACAGCGCTTGCCACCAATCTCACGTGCCGGTGCGTGAGGGCCCGTGCAGTGTTGTTTTGCTCTCCGCTTTCACCAATCGTCTTGCTTGGTCGTGTATAGCCCAAGTTTGTGGTTCGTTTGTTTAATAGATATTTGGGTGCGGGTTTGTTAGCTTCGGTTTATGATCCTCTTGTTGAATTATTGTCTATTAGTGTTAATTTGTCCGCTGTTGATGATTAATTCATCATCTATTGGTCTTAATCCGGTGTGTTTGATCCTTATGGTTGTAATTTGGCACATTTACTGTTGGTGTTTATTGACTTACCAATCTGTTGGTATTTATTCTGTTCAATCGGGAGTGGGCCGACGTATATTGACTTTAGTTTGTCTGTTCTATTAGAAGAATTTAGGTTGAAATCATGAGTAAAAAAGTGGACAACAAATTTATTGTTATGTCAGATGTGGTACCTGTAATGCCAAAAATTATAGAACATAAATTTAATGGGTCTAATTATTTGGATTGGAATAAAACTGTGAGGCTCTACCTGCGTAGTATTGATAAAGATGATCATTTGACTAAGGATCTACCCACAGATGATAGTTCCAAGTAAACTTGGCTTCGAGCAAATGCTTGATTATTCCTGCAAATACGGAATTCTATAGATAATGAAGTAGTTGGGTTAATTAATTGTTGTAAATTTGTTAAGGAATTAATGGAATATTTGGATTTCTTGTATTCTAGAAAAGGAAATGTTTCTCATATTTATGAAGTTTGCAAGGCCTTTTATCGTGTTGAGAAACAGGATAGGACTCTAATGAGCTACTTCATGGATTTTAACTTATGAAGAACTTAATATGTTATTACCTTTTAGTTCTGATATGAAAGTTTAGCAGGCTCAAAGGGAGCAGATGGCTGTGATGAGTTTTTTAGCAGAGCTTCCAGTTGTGTTTGAAGCAACTAAATCTCACATTCTCTCTAGGTCTACCATCTCATCATTCCAAGATACATATAACAAGATTCTACGTATGAAGAATCCTTAATCTGTTCAGTCTGGTAGTGCTCTTATAAGTTGTCGGTATGAGTATGAAGCTGGAAAACAACAGTACAGGAGTAGTGGTAGGGGAGTTGATACCCGGGGATAAAGTTCTGAGGCAAGTATATGTCATTATTGTCATAAGCCTGGGCATATGAAGCGTGATTGTAGAAAGCTACAGAGTCGGAATTAGAGATTTCGATTAGCATAGGTTGCCTCTTCTAGTGATACATCTAGAAAATCTATCACAGGTTCTGCAGATAACTTTGCTAAGTTCTCACAGTATCAGGAATCATTAAGGACTTCATTTACTCCTGTTACTGCTATCATTGAATCAAGTAAACCAAAAACATGTCTTCTCTCTTCGTCTTCCAAATGGGTCATCGACTCTGGTGCAACAAACCACATGACAGGTAATTCCAGTCTATTATCTAATTTTCAATCTCATACCTCCTACTCTCCTGTCTTTTTTTTTTTTTTGATAATTAATAATTTATTAAATTGCAATATTGAGAAATCCAATACAGGAAGAAAGCAAGTTACAAGGAGCACATGATCGATGAATGTGCTAGCATACTAATCCTAGGCACTAATGTAAAGTAAAGTGATAGGATTACAATGGCCTTATATAAGCTCGTATGTGGTTTGCTAGTATGCTAATCCTTGGGAGGTCATTCCCTAAACGCACTTGGTTTCGGGAGCGCCATATACAGTAGACTGCTGCCACTAATGTTGCACGCCATCTCTGATGTGTCGGTAAGTCTCCCAAAGTCATCAAAAATCTGGTCACATTATCTCAGTCGTTGGAGTGGGCTGGACAATGAATGTAGTCACAGACTATACTCTAGACTTGCGATGTGTAATCGCACTGGAAGAAAAGGTGGGCGTGGTCCTCCTAATGCCAGTTACATAGGAGGCAAGTAGTAAACTGCACTAGTCCCCAATGGTGTACCCTATCAAGGGTGGATAGTTTTCTTAACCAAGCCAACCATAGTATGAAGGCATGTCTAAGGAGGGAGGTTTTATTCCATACTACTCTCTGCCAAGGTACTCTGGGTCTTGGGGGGTTAAGGAAAGTATAACCACTTTTTATGGTATACTCTCCAGATCCTGAGTGTTTCCATCGAAATCGGTCCGACTCTGTACCATTCAGTTTGATGGAGGGGGGAATGTTAAAACTATTCCACGGTGGGCCTTCCAGGATACTCCATTCATTTTCACTCATTAAGGAGCATAGCCTGTGTTGTCTGGAAAGCTCGTGCTGTGCATTACCCAAGCACTAAACAAAGTATCCAAAGGTCCTGTCGAGAGCCAAAAGTCTGCCCATAGCGAAATATCAAAGCCATTGTTTGGTTCCCAATAAAAAGAAGATCTAACCAAACTTCTCAGCTTGAGTAATTTCTTCCATGTTCATGAACAGACGGTTGGTGCCTTGGAAGACCAGAAATTCTTTCCCTTGAGTAGAGTGGAATGAACCCATTCCGGCCATAAGCTCTTTGTTCCCTCCTTGCAGAGTCTCCATATGTGCTTGATTTGGATGGCTTTGTTCCACAGGTGAATGTCCAGTAACCCTAGGCCACCACTTTCTTTTGGTTGACACACTTCAGCCCATTTGACCTTAACTTTAGTGAATATGTGTGGGTTGCCACTCTAGAGGAAGTTCCTAAATAGTTGTTCTATTTTTGAGACAACCAACTTAGGAAGGATGAAGATGGAGCACCAATAGACCTGCATGGAGAAAAAGACAGATCTGATTAACTGAAGCCTACCCGCATAGGATAAGTACTTTGCTATCCACGAGGTGATTCGAGTCAAGGTACGTTCCACTAACATCTCACAGTCCTGTCTTTTGAGCTTCGATAAGATGAGGGGAACCCCTAAGTATCGCGCCGGTAACTTGCCTTCACTGAACTGAGTGCACTGGATTATGGCCTCCTCTATACTTGTTGGGACCTAGAAAAGAAAATGCTGCTCTTATGGTTATTTATTGCCAATCCCGAGATAGCCTGGAAGTCCTGCAAGGTTTGTCGTACCAAGGATATAGATTCCTTGTTCCCCCTGGCAAATATGAGGAGGTCATATGCAAAACAGAGATGGGTTAGGCGTTCATTCTGACATCTCCAATGAAGTGAGTACCCCGGATGCCGTATTAGTTGTCTCAATCGCTTGGAGAGAATTTCCATACAAAGGACGAATAGGTAAGGAGAGATAGGATCTCCTTGCCTTAAGCCTATTTTGCTTGCAAAGAAACCCACCAGTTCCCCATTGATGTTGACAGAGTATTTTGGCGTTGATATGCATTGACTAATAAGCCTGCAGAAATGGGGAGGAAAATGCATAGCCGAAAGAACCCCTAGAACAAAATCCCACCTCACTGTGTCATAGGCTTTTTGGAGATCCACTTTCATCATACAGCAAGGAGCTCCTACTTTGGCATGGTAATTTGCCATGAGTTCCTGGGCTAAGAAGATATTATCAGATATCCTCCTACTCGGGACAAAAGCCGCCTGTTCTCGCCCAACTAGGGAAGGCAAAACCGATTTCATCCTTGCTGCAAGCACCTTAGATATCACCTTATAAATAACATTGTAGCATGCGATTGGCCTTAAGTCCCCCAGTCTAGTAGGGTTGGCTACTTTGGATACTAGAGTGATGGCCGTGTTGTTTATCTCTTTCAGTAGATGCCCTGATGTCATGAACTCTCTAGTGGCAATGATCAAGTCCTCACCTATAATGTCCCAGGCTTTCTTGAAGAACAGAGCAGAGAATCCATCTGGGCCAGGAGCTTTTTCATTCGCTTGCGATGTGAATCCCCACTTTATCTCCTCATCTGAGAATTCAGCAACGAAGCCAAGTTGTTGTTGGTCAGTTAAAGTCCGTGGTGTCAAACTCCCCACATCGACAGTAGTGGTAGGAGCTATAGGTAGGTCATATAAGTGTTGGAAATAGTGGAGTATCTCTTGCCCGACCTCCTCTTCCCCTACCACCTCACTACCATCCTCACGAGACAGTCTATGTATGGAGCTTCAGTTGTGAAGACTCTTCATGGCTTTGTGGAAATAAGCTGTATTTCTGTCCCCCAACTCCAACCATTTTGACCTGGACTTCTGTTTGAAAAAGCTCTCCTCCGCCCCCCTTAGAGTGTAATACTCCTTGTAGGCTATCCGCTCCTCTTCCAACCGGTTTGTGTCCCCAGCCTCATGTATGGCTTCTTACACTTGTACCAACCGTCGTTTCGCGTCTTGTACTCTTAGCGATATGTTTGAGAATTTAGTTCTGTTTAAGCTTTTGAGCCCCTCCTTAACTAGCTTTAATTTCTGTACTACCTGAAACATATGGGAGCCCTGGATATCCCTCTTCCATATGGCGCTAACTAGGTCATGAAAGCCTTCATAGTCTGCCCAATAATTGAAAAATTTGAAAGGGCTCCTTCGAGCCCTCAATGCACATTCCATACAAACCACAACTAGTGAGTGATCGGATATGATAGGTGGGAGGAATTGGGCATGAGCATTTGGATGCAAATTCATCCAAGGTAGGTTGACCATGGCTCGATCAAGCTTCCTAAAGATAGGCGCCTGCTGCTATTTATTGGTCCATGTGAAGAAATCCCCAGAATATCTCAAGTCTTCCACCTCCACTTTAGCTAGGCATCTCGGGAACTTCAACATTGCCTTCGTGACTGATGCACGGCCTCCTTCTTTCTCTGTGACTAGGCAAGTAGTGTTGAAATTGCCCATGACCAGCCACGGTCTATCACCTATAGCTTGGGCCAACCCCTCGAGATTCAACCATAGCTCCTTACGTTCTCTATCATTATTGGATCCATAGACAAAAGTGATTGTTGTACTGCTGTTCGCTCTCAAGTTTGTCATAGTGCAATGCAGAAATTGTGTGTGTTCCTTTTCCACACATATATTCCACTCCCTTGGTTGCCACGCAATCCAGATGCACTTCCGTGCCATGGAGTTAAACCCATACTTGCCAATTCGGACCCAACCTATTCTTGATGGAATCCTCATTTGCTGCACTTACTTTAGCTTCCAATAGGCCAATCAGACTAATGCTATGCATAGCGCACAGCCTCCTAACCTCCAAAATTTTAATGGGGTCATTTAAACCCCTTACATTCCATGCTGTCACTAACATGGAGATGTGAATACAATACAGTTAGGTGAAATTCCGACTCTTCTTGCGCTGCTTCTTCTTCCGGCGACTAGAGGAGCTAGAACTTCTGTTGGCCATGGGTTGAGTTCCCGACATTTGGTTCATATGAACTAATAATTTGTTGAGTGGGGTGTTCTCAAAATCATCACCCCCATCTGCTATGTCTCCTCCTTGACCGGCCATTGGCATGTTCATCACACAGCTAGGGGAGATTGGCATCTCAGCTACTGCCAGGGGCTTATCTAACCCCACCGGAGCTGCTGCAGCCTTCACGCCGGTGCCTGACATCCACTGTCCACCTCCATCCGCTCAACCATTGTTCTCTTCAGATTACCGGGGTCGTCTACAAGCTCCTTGGCAGTGCAGGCTTCCTTCGTTGGCATCACATGCCCACCATGTAGTGCCGCTCCTCTGGCTACTGTTTTGCCCTTAGAAGGCATCATGCTTGGTGCTCTGTTGGGATGCTGCTGGTGGTCAGCGAATGAATCTTGCCTGACCTTCTCCTCACACCGCAGCACCTGTTGGCCAACAGCTGCTCGTGGGGCAACCTGGCTACTCTCTATATCCGTAGAATCTTCCTCTTTCCTTTGAGTGGTCTGTGCAGGTTGACATTTATGCCCGAACACCTTGCATCTCGCATAACGTGGAGGCAGCCATTGGTATTCCACCTTGACTTCCACAGCCACACCGTTCTCACCCTCCACCCTTACTTGGGTGACTAGGTCCTAACGAGCATCAATTTCCACTAGCACCCTCGCATGGTTTACATGTTGCCTCCTAGCCGTTAAGACATCGGCCTTGAGTGGCACTCCCACGCCACTGACTATGTGGTTCAAGCCTTCCGCCCCTAAGTATTCGCGAGAAGGTGGTCTACACGGAAATGTTGGTGGGTTGCGCCTGCTCTCCTGTCACTTTAGTCAATGGATCAACATCCCATGTCCTTGGGACTGGCACAGCAAATCCAACTCCATTAGTTCCTTTGTCCTCAGTCTTAAACTTGAGACTTGCTTGATCTGTCATTTAATTTAATATCTGTCAGTAAACTCACTCGTTCACTTAACTGTTGCATCTCATTCTTTCCTAACTATTGCCATTTTCAGGATCTTATGACGAGGAAGACTATTGGTAAAGGACATGAATCTAGGGGTTTCTACATACTAGACACAAAGATACCAAAGTCTGTTGCCTGCTCTAGAGTTGTAACCCCTTTTGAAGCACATTGCCGATTAGGTCATCCATCTCTCTTTTTGTTAAAGAAACTCTATCCTCAGTTTCACGGTTTGGAGTCCTTACATTGTGAGTCATGTTAGCGTGCGAAACATCATCGCGTTAGCTTAAGCCCTAGAGTTAATAAACGAGCAAATGCTCCTTCTGAGTTAGTCCATTCAGATATATGGGATCCTTGTCCAGTCACATCTAAAACTAGATTTAAGTATTTTGTTACCTTTGTTAATGATTATTCTCAAGTGACTTGGTTATATTTAATAAAGAATCGTTTTGAGTTGTTTCTCATTTTTGTGCTTTTTATGCTGAAATTAAAACTCGGTTTAATGTTTCTGTCTAAGTGTTGCGAAGTGATAATGCCAAAGAGTATTTATTTGAATCTTTTCAATTCTATATGATAAAAAATGGCATTATTCATCAAACTTCTTATGATTATTCTCAAAATAGTGTTGCTGAGAGAAAGAATAGGCATTTGCTTGAAACTGCTAAGGCTTTGTTGTTTCAAATGCACGTCCACAAATACTTATGGGCTGATGTAGTGTCTACAGCTTGTTTTTTAATTAATCAAATATCCTCAGTTATTTTGAATGGTGAGATTCCTTATCATACTCTTTTCTCGACAAAATCTTTGTTCTCAATTGAACCCAAAATATTTGGTTGTACGTGTTTTGTTTAGGATGTGCATCCCCAAATTACAAAACTTGATCCTAAGTCATTAAAATGTATATTTCTTAGGTATTCTCGTGTTCAGAAGGGATATAGATGCTATTGTCCTAGCCTTGATTGATATTTGGTATCAACTAATGTTATTTTTTGTGAAGATATCCCTTTCTCTCCACCCTTCAATCATATAGGCCAGGGGGAGGAGGATGATATGTTAATGTATATAGTTATAGCCACCCCTTCTACTCCTAAACCACCTCTTTAGGTTTACTCTCACAGGCAAAGTGCTCCTAAGCCAACTCCTGATGCATGTCCTGAACCAACTCCTTCGTCATCAGATTCAATCTCAAGGGATGATCTTCCCATTGCCCTTCGTAAAGGTAAACGTCAATGTACTTATCCCGTTTCTTCTTTTGTGTCTTATGATCATCTGTCAATCTCCTCTTGTTCATTTATTGCATCTATTGATTCTATCTCTCTTCCTTAAACTGTTCATGAAGCTTTTTCACATCCAGGATGGCATAGTGCAATGGTAGAAGAATGAATGCCCTTTATCAAAATGACAATTGGGATTTGGTACATTTACTTATAGGGAAAAAGTCCATTCGCTGTAAATGTGTTTTTTCTATTAAAGTAAATCTTGATAGATCAATTGCTCGCTTAAAAACTCGTCTTGTTGCTAAAGGATATGCTTAAACTTATGGAATAGATTATTCCGACACTTTTTCTCTTGTTGCTAAGTTAACATCTGTTAGGTTATTTATTTCCATGGCTACATCGGTTAGATATCAAGAATGCTTTTTTGCATGGGGATCTTCAAGAAGAAGTTTATATAGAGCAACCTCCAGGGTTTGTTGCTCAGGGAGAGTTCGGAAAGGTTTGTCATCTTCGTAAGTCTTTGTATGGTTTGAAGCAGAGCCCCCGTGCTTGATTTGGAAAATTTAGCCAAGCAGTTGAGAAATTTAGGATGCAGAAAAGCAAATCTGATCATTTTGTTTTCTACAGACGATTTATGGCTGGTATTATTCTGTTAGTATTATATGTGGATGATATTGTTATCATTGGTAATGATACTATAGGTATTTCAACTCTCAAATCCTTTCTTCAAAGTGAATTTCAAACAAAGGATTTAGGAATGTTGAAATATTTCTTGGGTGTTAAGGTAATGAGTAAGAAAAGAATTTTTCTATCACAAAGAAAATATATACTTGACTTAATTGTCTGAAACAGGAAACTTAGGTGCTAAACCATGCAATACACCAATGGTTCCTAATTTGCAACTAACAAAGGAGAGAGAGTTGTTTGAGGATCCTGAAAGATATAGACGAATGGCTGGAAAATTGAATTATCTTACAGTAACTCGACCAGATATTACATATTCGATCAGTGTTGTAAGTCGATACATGTCATCTCCAACAGTTGATCATTGGGCTACTGTAAAGCAGATCTTGTGTTTATTTAAAGGGAACACCTAGACGTGGTATCTTGTATAAGAATCATGGTTACACTAGTATTGAGTATTTTACATATGCTGATTGGGTAGGATGTAAAGAGGACAGGAGATCCACTTCAGGGTATTGTGTTTTCGTTGGTGGAAATTTGGTTTCATGAAAAAGTAATAAGCAAAATGTTATATCTCAATTTAGTACAGAATCAAAATATAGAGTTACGGTACAATCAGTGTATAAAGCAATGTGGATATATCAGCTCATAAATGAAGTCGGAATGAACATCTCACTTCCTGTGAAACCATGGTGTGATAATCAGGTTGCTCTTCATATTGCCTCGAATTCCATGTTCCATGAACGAACTAAATACATCGAGATTGATTGTCATTTTGTTCGGAAGAAAATTCAGCAAGGGTTAATTTTTACAGGGTTTGTGAAGACTGGAGAACAATTAGAAGATCTTCTTACAAAGGCTTTAAACGGAGCTCGGGTTGACTATCTGTATAATAAGCTGGGCATGATTAATATTTATGCTCCAGCTTGAGGAGAGTGTTATAGGCTGTACATTATTTATTAGTATTACATTAGGATACAGTTATTATTAGATATATATTAGTTTTAAAATATAAAATTAGTTTCCTTTTTTAGTTTATTAGAACTTGTATATATGTGTAACCTATGGATCAATAAAGCATACATAATTTTCTCTCTTTTCCTTACAATTACATTAATATCATTCATTACCTTGTTATGCCAGCAAAGAGTTGTCATAAGCCCAGGAACAAGATCTAGTTGCAGATGAAATTTTAAAAAAAAAAAAAAAAAAGAGAGAAAAAAGAAAAAAGAATTGAGTTAAGGTCTTGTCAAAGAGAATACTCTAATCATTAGTTCTAAGGATTGAGAAAGAATCCTCCAATCTCATAGATAAAAGATAAACAAAAAGAAAATAACCCAATACTTTTATCTAAGATTAATTTTCTTGCAAGATCACTTATTTATACAAGCCTAGGCAATTAATATCTAAAACTATTAAGGATATTCTTCTAAAATTGAAAAAGATATTCTTCTAAGAATATTCATGTTGACTTCTTAAATTAAAAGATAATAAGTCCCTAATAATATTTGCTAAAAGTCTCACAATAATGATCTTACAAAAAACTGATATAAATACAAGTCATTTATTTTTATTTCCTAGACTACATCCCTAATATTACTTCCCTCTTGGCCCATCAGCTTGTCCTCAAGCTCAAATTTCTAATATCTCTAGTACACGGCAGGTGGTGTGTTAGCCTAAGGCTCACCCAAGGGTCATGCATGTGAGTTGGGATCATTGTAAGTGGCACAATAGGTCAACAACTCTCTTGTCAATTTAGGGCAATTGGATGCATGGATGATGAGCGGCAGTTGGCCCCCACATGAGTGGTTCGTGCTTAAAGAGTTGGGCATGTATTGGAGCACACACAAGGGTAGTGGGTGTGATGGGGTTGCCCAGCAGGTTGTGGCCTCCCTCCCCCCAACCACCACACAGATGCTTTGCACTGGCTTCAGTTCTTTACCACTTGTTTGTATGGTTCACCAGAGATGGGGCCAGATCTGGCTGCTCTCCTGCCAACACCGATGTGCTAGTTGATCCACTTTCACCTGCTGCATGGTGAGGGTATGCTTCCCAGCTTCAATCTTATCAAGATATTGGATATAATTTTGAGCAAATGCAGTGAATAGCTGTAAGACATCACCTGTGACAGTCGACTCTAATGCCAAGTTGTTATGAGCCTGGAATGGGATCTAGCCACGATTGAAATAAATAAAGTATTAAGGTTCATAAAAGAACCCTCCAATCTCTAGTTTTAAGGACTCATCAAAAAGATCCCTCTGATCTTATGAATAAAAGGTCCAATACTTTTAGCTTGTTTATTTCTCTTGTGGAATCAATTATTAATACAAGCCTAGGGCCATTGACTTCTAAAAATAAAAAGAAATTATTCTAAGAGTATCCATATCAACATCTAAAATTAAAAGATAGCCATTTCCAAATAATATCTTCTAATAGAATCATAATAGAAATCTGCTAGAAATAAAAGTAAGTCATTTATTTGTATTGCCTATGACTATCCCTGACAGGAGATGCTCCTAACAGACAGGCACAACTGAAGAAATCTGACTTTGATGAAAACCAAATTACATAACTTTTAGCAATACAGGTAAGACTATAATGCCAGGCGGAAAGATGGTCTATCTATAAATAAATAAAATAATTGTAAGATAGTCTGCATATGCAGAAGCCAAGGTGAGATATAAATGGAAACCACTTGAGTTATTATGATAATTGTTTTGACAATGATCTAATGAAAAATTGATAAATAAAAAGGAACCTTAACATTTTTAAATGAAGTGGTATAAAAAGGAGGGAAATTAAAAGGAAGAAAATTGTTATTTGTAGAATTGTTTCTGTAGAAGAAAACATGAAGGTATTGAAAGTGAAAAGAAACTATCGATGGTAAAATTAAACTGCATTTTTACAATTACAGGCTTTGATAGTTAGGTTATAAGTTTTAGCTTTAAAGAATACAGAAAAAATTGGAAGCTACATGAATTTAGAAAACCGATGTATTTTGTCTCCACTATAACTCAAATTGAAGTATGCCTCCTTTTTCTATCCCTTTTTTCATGCCCTACAAAATCATTTCTCAAATAATCAATGGAGAGATGAAAATCTCCTTCCACTTTACTCCCCCCCACTTCTCATCCCTCCATTTGAACAAACCCCTAACTGTCTTAATAGATTAACTAACCCATGTTTATTTAACCACTGGCAAGTAGAGTATAAAGTGGCTTGACTCCAAATACATGGAAAAGGAGAGGACAAATCATTTATTCCTATCAACAGCACAGCATTGAGAAAAATAACGTGGATAATTGCAGTTGGGTCCCTTATTTTTTAAGTCAAACATAAATATGCTCATTGCAATTTCAGGAAGTAAAATCAATTCTAAGCATTTGAAAAGAAATTTCAAATGGCCTCTTTTTAGCATTTCTGTAAACATTTAGACCCATCTGATTGACATCAGTACTAGCACTTTCATAACATTGCTAACTCATATAACTCGATAAAGTAATAGAATAATTATTTGAATTTGACTTAAGAATACATACTCTGACAGCAACCATATATTAGAGATTGCATCAAATTGAAGATTAAAAAGGAAAAGGACAAATGTTTGCCACAACGCACTCTAATAGGAGCATCCAGAAACAATAAAGGAAACTTTTGCAGTGGGGATTCAAAATTAAACCTAACCAGTTCTTTTGTGTACAGAAGTCGCTTAAATGCATATGCACTTCTTTGGAGCTTCAATAACAATGTTTTCTAGAGAATCCCAAACCCCAAAAGAAAACCATTAAAATTGGCAAAATATGTTACATTCTGCCAAAATCACCAAAAAATTTAAATATAAAAAAGGGGGTTATGCTTGAAGGGAAAAAAAAAAAAAAAAAAAACAACTTATGTTGAACTCTGCAAGTATCAAATTTCAAATAGGCAATGATATGGGAAACCACAAAAGGAACGAAATGTAAATTAACTTGTGATGCTATAAATCACCTGGAAGCACCATAGAAAAAGCTTGATCTATAACTTCTATGCCAGCAGCCCATCCAGCAGCCAACTCTTCAAATAGTGCAGCAGAGCAAATCAAAGCAACAGTTGAGTCATCTACAAAACCTCGCATCCATGCTGTACGCACCGTTTTTATCCTTTCTTTAAAACCCTGACGAGCTCTCAAAATCTGTAAGTTTGATGGTTGGGACTTAAATGGGCTATAAGCTACACTGCTACCTAAACATGACAAAATGTGCATCGCCCGAGATGTTGATTCTGAAACATTTTCAGCATTGTTGGCCAGCTCCACTTCAGCATACCAAAAGTACAATAAAGGGGCATTGGACTCCCCATCCTGACAAAAGTAATGCAGGAAAGATTAACACAGGCTAATTCCTTTTTGGATCCATTACATAGCACCATATCAACTTGTTCTAATAAAATAAATAAAATTACAGGAAAACAGCTGGAATTATATAAGATTGACAAATTGCCAGATGAAACTGCCCAATTAACACGCTAGAAAGATTCAAAAGATTATTTTGCCTTGACTTTTAGTTGGAAGCCTTTTTTAAAAATTAAATCACCTGAGGTTATGAGCACCCCAGTTACCCATGAGTAGGTCTAATATATAAAAGAATCTTACAATGTGATGCACTTCAATAGATGACAAAGCCATATCAAACACTCTTCTTGCATGATAGATGTTACCAAAAGCAGCTTCTCTCTGTGCATACACTCCACATAGCAATAAATCCTGAGTATAAAAATCACCCAAGATCAGGAAATCATCAGCAGAACCATCCATAATACCATAAACAAATTTAACAAAAATTTCCACTGTATTTTAACACCTGCTAACTGGTCACTCTTAAAACCTAATCATCAAAAAACTATGACAAGGTCACATTTAAAACTCATACATATGATCTTTTTTTCTTTTTTGTTTTTTGGTAATGGTGTTTAATGTTGTAGAAAGGGAACTGAGGTGGTTTCAGTCATACATTTCATGTATATTGATATTACTGCATCCTTCTTTTATTAAAATGCCTAGTTAAAAGAAAAGAACTAAACCTGACGGTCATTTTTTAAGAGGCTCTTAGCAAGTGACCGAGATGGGGTTGCCACATGTCTAAGAGAATTCATTTTGGAAACAGAAAGCTCTTCAGCAACAAACACCACTTCTTGCAAGTGATAGTTTCGAGGAAAAGCAGTCAGACAGAGTAGGGTGGCATTACGGAGGAAACCCATCATGTTGGCTTGATGCTGGAAATCATTCTTACTACTCAGAAGGGATTCTATAGTGACATTTGAAGCAGCCTGAGAATTCATTAAGACATCATTTACACTTCTCAAGTGTTCCAACAAAGAATCAGGGAATTCCTCATGGCTCAAAATCTTCTCCATCCAAGTAGACTCATTCGTGCAAAGCCTGTGAATAAAGGAAGCCCCTATGATTTCATACAAAAGAAATGAATCCAACACAAAGGCGAATCTTTATCATAGCCTAACATATCAAATAAGCTTCACAACTCAAATTCTGGACCCCCTTTTTTGGGTTTCACTCACCGTATTATAAATCTCTCAAGTACCAGCGTCAAGATAAGATTTGTCTCATTGAAGACAAAAACTTCCTGCCCCATGATATTATCAGTCTAATTAGATTGGATGAGGCCCAAGACTAGAATTTCCAGCCATTCAACTAGATTCCTCATTTAAATGAATTTTGCTAGACTCAAATCTCATGACCATAAACTACACATGAGAAACTTCAAAATCTGAAAGACACATAAAAGAGCCCAGGAAGGACACTTTAAAAAGCTCAGACTTGGCATTTTGCCAAGCATTTAGCAAATTCTTTTTGCTTCTTAGAACCAAGTTCAATTTCTTGAGTACTCCAACAATTTTCAATTTAATAGCAACAGAATAATAAGTATACATATACCAAGATCCCAAGCACAAAATTACTCTGAGAAAATGCTCCATTGTCTAAGGTAGGAGAAAGAAATGAATGCATCAGGTGTTGCAGAGAAAAATGCCTCAAAGGGAACAACTTCATCTTGACAAGCATCACATATAGATACAGAGGTAAAATTCAATGAAGGAATATAAGCACAATATTACTGAACCAAATTGTTTAAACTACCCTCTCAAATGTAATGGGGAAACAATGCATAAAGTTTTTTGAGTATACCTCTCTATTCAATTTCTGCTTTAAATCTATCAAGAAGGTTCACCTCCTATTGTACATCCAAATCTCTATAAAACTCCATATGTGAGAGTGTTACTGCTCCCAGCAAAATAAAACCTTTCTTTCACTACTTTCAATGAATTACTTTATGCAATAATAACATAATGCTAAGTATATATATACCAAGATCCAAAGCACATAATTACTATGAAAATGCCCCATTACCTAATGTAGGAGAAAGAGATGAATGCATCAGGCCTTGAAGAGAAAAATGCCACAGCAACCTCATCTTGACAGGCATCACATATAGATACAGAGGTAATATTCACTGAAGTAATATAAACCCAATATTACTAAACCAAATTGTTTAAATTTCCCTCTAACATGTAATGGTAAAAAACAATTGAAAATGTTTTGTAAGTACATCTCTCTATTCAATTTCTTGTTTAAAGCTATCAAGAAAGCTCACTTCTGACTTTACATCCAAATCTCTACATAACTTTATATGTGAGTTTGACTCCCCCCTGCAAAATTACAGCCTTTCTTTCATTACTTTCAATAAAAAAATAACACCCCTAACTAGAAATAGTTCCAAGGTCGGTCCAAGTTCAATATGTCACCTTACTGCCATATATTTGCATGGGAACAGTGGACATGCATAATATGAGCCAATCTTTTCACTATAAGCCTATCAATGAACCGTTGCATGAAGTTTCATCCATATTAAAATTCCATAAATTTTGCCCTTCCATATTTTCATTACATATCTTGAGCAATGAAATCAAGGAAGAAACAATAATCAAGGAAAGCCTTCACATCATTTGCTTTCTATTTGACTGCCTAGGAAGTGAAAAAGGCTTGATCAACAGACATGATTTGCACAAAAGCAAGGCCATGCACAAGAAGCCTATGTAGAATACATCTTTAAAGACACAGGAATTGATTAATTGTCAAAATAACTTACATAACTGCTCAAAAATGACCACTGACATTTTTATCTCCAGCTACAAACTCATCAAATCAACTCAAGAGGGAAATTAAGTAAAAATTCTGTCAAGAAATGAGCTTACACTACCTTAGAGATATCTTTCCACCAAAAAAATCAACAAATTGGGTAACCAAAGATAATCGTGCCTCTTCTGAGCTAAGTGTGAACAAATATTCACAGACATCTTCATACAATATAAACCTTAAAATTTGCTCATCCTCATCTCTGTCATGTTTCTCATCACTGTGAGGGAACCCTGCTATTTCAAGAAAGAGATATCACCATGCAAGGAGAAATGCAACGAAAATTAATACTACAATAGGAGCTAGAGCATGCATTTGTGAAATGGAATGTCAGGTAAGGCTGAAAAAATAATGACAAGAGAAATAAGAAAGGAAAGGCTAGATGGAGGATTATACACCATTCCATGGTGGGGGAGAAAAAGAACCTTCTTTGGAATGAAGAGGCATCCACTGATTAAGATCTCTTGATAACTCTTCCTCCGACCATTTAGCCCAAGTTGAAGTGTCTTCGACATCATCAACTGCTCCAGCACCTACATCAATGCCTAACATTTTTAACATGGATTCAGTATCATCTTCAGGCTTTGTGTCTTCAGGTTCAATATCCTCTATGACCTCCTCAGCAGTTGAATTAAGAGACTCTTCTAAATTACTAGCTTCATCATGTCTAGACAGCAGCTCTGACCAACCTGTCCAACCACCACCTTCACTTTCACGTGAAGACTCCTCTCTGATAACTCTCTGCCTATCTTCCTCATCCTTTTCCAACCATGTAGACCAACCAACTGCACCTTCCTCTCCAACTCTTGCAGAACCACTGCTCCAGAAATGTTCAAAGAGCCTATGCTTATCCTGCTCGGTTAAGAGTAAAGAAGGACAAAACAAAGTATATTCAACTTCAGCCTGAAGAAGAGCAGTGGCCAGTTCCTGATACCCAGCATGCCACTCAAACCTGCAAAGGCTCAGAAAAATATCGACAAGCCCTAGTTCCAGCTGAATAGAAGTACGATCAGGAGCAGATTTTGCAGTTTGATGAACCTGCATAAGAAGAGAATTAAATTGCTGAATAGTGGGATAGACAAGCAGTTGGCTTATGAAAAAGAAGAAGAAGAAGAAGAAGAAGAAGAAGAAGAAGAAGAGGAGGAGAATAAAAGAAAAGAAAAAGTAGTCTGTTAACCAATGTCTTTATAGAAGCAATGCTGATACATGAGTACTTCTCCCAGTTATTTCATGGATGGATATAGCATATGCAAATCTTATTTTGGTTAAGTCCATCCATGAGAAGCTGTGTCTTTCAATATCAAGGTCAAGAATTAAGAATTAACTTATGAAGAAGGTTTTCACATAAGATGAGGTAAGAGCTTCTACCACACACTACTAGGAATTTCAACTGTACAGAATAATAACTACAATGAAGGATGTGCAGGAACAAATAAACCTTTGAGGTGGCAATAAAAAATAGGAAGAAACTTACACCCCATTTACAGGTGGAAAATTTTTTTCCAGTTCTCTAGAAAATTTTCTTTACATTTAGAAAACTAACAATAATATGTGCTTGATAAAAAAAAATTAATTTTCCAGGAAGCCAGGCTTTTTCGATTTTCAAATTAACCCACAATTGGGAAAACAGCATTTTATAACATTTGATGTTTTCCAATAGCTATAGCTTGCCGGCTACATGCCTTTCTTTCCCTTGTTAATTTTCTGATGAATGATGCTATTCTTTCCAATTTATGCTGCCAAAATAAATCAATTATTGCCTAATCATAGCACACCAATGGCTTTTAGAATACATTGACATAAAATTAATTGACATATTGTCTCCATAAAAGAAAATAATATTAACATAATATTATATATGAAAACATGGAAGTTATATTTCGTGTTGTTTTAGCAATTGCCAAAATTCTTTTGGTACATACTTATGAAAATAGATTTATTTGATTCTCATATAATTTAAATCTACCTTATTCAAATAAGTAGTAGTAATATATGTTTTTCAAAAAAGAAAAATAGAAAACAGACACTCTTGTATGCATATTTCTCTAATTCACTCCTTTTACTGGTTGTTTGATGTGAATGAACAAGGAGGCCTTCATAGTACTAAAAGAAGCTTTTCTACAAATTTAGATTCATAGATCTTATGCTTAGAATGATAATGATAGTAATAGGCTAAGGGCTGCGTTGTATGTCCAAAATTTCAACCATATATTGATATGTAAAACGATATTCCTAAGATCTCATCTCTACTGCAAAGCTTATTTACCAA
Organism: Laguncularia racemosa; assembly: GCA_037954665.1. Taxonomy (NCBI): domain Eukaryota; kingdom Viridiplantae; phylum Streptophyta; class Magnoliopsida; order Myrtales; family Combretaceae; genus Laguncularia; species Laguncularia racemosa. Next base: position 2,114,523 of record JBBMOL010000037.1, read on the forward strand.
ACATGATTTAGTTTTTTCATTTTAGATGTAGGTAGTATATCCATGTTAGTTACCCATTTGATGAGTTTAGGTGTAAGTAGTGTTTCCATGTTAGGAACCCTTTGTAATTTTTATCCAAATAAAAAATAAAAAACCCTAGTAACTTTGGCAATGAAATTTTATGAGTATATTTTTGAAAACAAAAATAGAAGGCACCAGCAGCTCCATTGATGGCAAGGGAACATAGAAAATTCAAAGCATAAGAAAAAGAGCACCTGCCTAAACTGCTTGCTGCAAGCTGAAGATAGAGCTTGTATTGCATGAGAATACATCTTTCTCATGTCAGAAACCTTGAACCTGGAAAAATCTCCCTGAAGAACTCGCAAGAACCCCCTCCACAAATTGAAATTACCAGAATGCTGTATGAGTATCTTCTGCCATCTTCCAATGAGCACATCACTGCTATCTCTACTCTGATAAGCCTTGAGAAGACAAAGCAGTAGCTCTTCATTATCTGGGTTCAGCTCATTTGCTTTCTCCAATATGCTGATCTTCTTTTCTAAAGTTTGTAAGCGAGCACCTTTTTGACGCTGTCTACTAGCAACCTTGTCTTGAAACTTGGCAAATTCTAACCAAACTTTCTCATCATGAGGGTGCTCCCGTGTTAGCTTATTGAATTCCCGTGTTTTTCGTAGTATCTCATCTTCCCATGATTCCTCGAGTACAAGAGTTCTACCAATTAGACCACTATCAATACCCCCCTCCAGAGTTTCTGGCTCTGACAAAGGAATGAAATCCCCTGTAAGTATGACACTGGAATTCCGAGGAGCAAGAATGCGAATACTTTTATAGCTCTTGTGGCTTTCCAGAGCAGAAAACTTTGATGAACAATAGCGACCAGCAGATCTCAGTTTACTGTCTAGTGCATCAATATCTGCATCTCTATCAAAGCCCGTACCCTTCTGTCCATATAAGCCTCTAAACCCAAGGCCAAAAGTTTTCTCCAAGTTAAAGAGTTTGTAGCGAGCAACGTCCATTCTGCAACACAAGAAGATAAACTGTGACATAGTCTCCCTAATATGAGGGCACATGAACAAAAGCATCAAGAAATCATATGCTGTGATTATGGGGGTCACTAGCAAAGAAGAGAATCATTTCAACGCAGTCAATTACAAACACTGACCTCAAAAAAGGAATAAAAATCAATATAATAGCTTCAACGGTCAAAATGTAAAAAGACGTAAAGATGTAAAAAGATTGAGAAAAGTACTTTAAAAACAAGACACTTTCCTGAGCTAAGAAAAGCTACAGCATTTCGGGCAACAAACCATCCATTGCACAACATGAACAGTTCTTTCAGTCCACATTCTATATTTATCTATTCATTCTCTGGTAATAATGTCCAAATGTAATACCATTTCCATAAATGTTAATCCACAGAACCTTAAAAGTTTGCCTGATATAACACAGAATTGTATATCATTGGAGTCATCACATCACTCCAGCAACAAAATATAGATTTCCTTCAGGATGAATGCATGAATGAAACTATTTAAAGTGTGGAATCTCACTCCCAACATAAATATGGTTTAGAATGAGGAAACTATTTCGACGAATTGAAGCACCAGTAAAATACCTTTATCAACTGATGGAACAATCTAACTCCAAGTGTCTGAATAGGCCCACCTGAGCTCAAATTACTAAATACTAAAACCCGAATCAGCTCCCTTCTACCCAAATTCAAATGGAACAACTGAGCTTCAAATTTAGGAGTAAGATTAATTCTTACGATTCTCTCAGTTATAACACAAGAATTTTGCCAAGAAAGAAAGAGAAAATTTATCCTAAATTCTAGTTTAAACTTCTTACGTGTACTTCACTCCAATAACATGCAGAAAATGAATCATCAATTATAGACATATGTTCAACAGAAGACCACCTCAGTTAGAAGAAAGTAAAAATCCTTTAAAAATGGTTTTCCGTCTGTATATGGACACCGAAAATCATCTTCCTCAACTCTTCATTTATTTCAATAGAACTTCCTTCCTCTATTACGCACACTAACCTCATCGAGTGCCACGAAGTATTACTGCTGCTAGATTACACTGAACATTTGAAATAATAAGAATCTTTGAAAAATAAACGGAAAACGTGTCTTTTCTTCACCCCCACTCCGCCAAAAAAATAAATAAATTACCTGTAAAGACAGCCAAAAGCCAAATTATCACGATCACCACGAGTATCAAAGTAATACTCCTTATTAGGCTTACACTCCGATTCACTCCAAACCCTAACATCAGATTTCCTCGATCCAAACCCAACACCGTCTCCTTTTTCCCTCTTTTCTTTCGATGTCCTTCTCTTTCTTTTCTTCCTCTTACTCTCCTTCCTCCTCTCCCTGTCGGATTCCGAGGACTCGATTAACTCGTACGAAGCCCCAGCTTTCGAATCACTCTGCCGATTAAACTCCAATTCATCTTCTGATTCGGACTCGGCGGCCGTCGTGGTGGTGGCGTATTGGTTTTGGATTGAGACTACATTTTCATTTATGGTGGTGAGGTTGGCGGTAAAACTGAAGTTAGAAAGCCATTGAGAACGTGATGGAGTTGAGGTAGAAGTGTTTGAGAGAGAGTTGCTTGATAAAGGGAAGAGAGATGATGTAGTTGTTGTAGTACCAGTAAGAGCAGTACTAGCGTTTGATTGTTGTTGGTTTTGCGGCTGTGGTGATGGTGATTCTTCTTCATCGATGGAGGTGTTGTCGGTATCCATTGCGTTCGGTGCTCGGGCGCCAAAGTACAACGTGCAAAATGTAGTAGAGCTAAGAAGAACTGCAGGGTGAATGCTTCTGTTTCCAGGAGATATTAGGGGCGTTGATGGAACCGAATACCCAACCGATCGAGTCGATCGGATCGAACTGAACTCGATCTGCTTTCGATCGAATCGAGCAACATCGTTAAAAAAAGCGAAATATTTACAGCTGGTTTTAAAGAGCATTTATTTTTTCTTTTTTATTGTTAGTTTTGTTTTGATTAATCTAAAATAAATTGTCACTATATCTCTACTAAGCTACCGATGAAGTGCAAATACTAAGGATAAGGACAAAAAGAAAACCCATCTAAATTGAATTAATACACATATTGAACAAAACTAAACAAAATATAAAATGTGAACTTTTCCTCTCTTTTTTTTGCAATTTAGTTTGGAAAATTTACAATCTAAACCAAACAAAAAACTTATAGCCAGTTTAGAGGAATAAACCAAACCAAAATTAAAATAAAATTTACTTGTAATTAAAAAAATTATTTCGTGCAACATCACATTTAAAATAATTTTTAATTTACATTTATTAAATATATATATATATATATATATATATACATAAGTTGACTTAAAATTTATACTATTTACTAACTAAGGGGATAAAGTAAGTAATTAATACACATTTAAAATTTTTTTAATTGCAAAAATATAGACTACATCAACTTTTTATATAATATCGATATTATCAACCCTAAGAATTTTTCAAATTGAGGTATAAGTTGCATAGAGATATTGGAAGGTGTTTCGAGAGATAATATAATACTTGATCCTAAACTTAAAGATTACCCTAGTTTAGTTCAACATGCCTATTAAAACCTTAATGCGATGAGCTAAAACCCTAAACCAAGTCCAAAGCATAAGACTATAGTATTAGGACCCTAAAACCCTAAGAAGGAAACCTTAAACCCTAAAACAATTGACCAAAACCCTAATTTGATTCAAAAACGCTAAATTACTAACTGGAAAACCTTAATTTCACAACATGGAAAAGGGCTTGGAAAAATTCGAAGAGATGAGCCCTCAAAACAAATAAATAAAAAGCCCTTTTTTTCATGTGAAGCAATCCAGCTTAACACCATCCAATTCAACCTTTTGCTATCTTAATTTAATTCAATCTAAAATATCCTAAATTAAATTGATTAAAATGAGTAAAGAACCTGGAAGTATCATGGAAAAATTTGGGTTTCAAAGTCTTCTAAATAAAAGAAAAATTACACATAAATCTCATCTTCTAAAAACACCTTGTTACTTAACCTTGTTTTACCCCATATTTGAAACCATCTTACCTAATCCTAACCTAATCAAAATTAGCCCAAAATTTGTCATGAACAAGCTAAGGTGGTTAACTAAAAATACAAAAAAAATCGCCTAAGAAACCTTATAGAAGGTACTAAAATGCATGCCATCACTACCCTAACTTATCCTATGAGACCTTAGGCCAATTATGACTATAAAACCTACCCAATCATGTCCCCTTAGGTATGCTAAATCAGAAATCAAATTGAATTATAAAATAACAAAACTTAACTAGTATAAAAAGGGAGGTAAAAAGAAAATTTACCCCACCAAACAACCCCACCTTTCACATGATAATTTCTGTCCATTTCTTCTCAAAATTTCCTACCAAACACACCTTATATTATCCAACAAGATCAGAAAATTTCACCCAAAAATAACCCCCTTTATATCCCTAAAGACAACCATAGTTTTGAAACACCAATTTCAAAAACTAAGTTAAGTAACTTCCAAGAAGGTTGAGCTATCCTTAGACCCCTTAAGGAAGTTACTAACCTAACTTATTTTCTATGTTTTAGGTGCTTTACTTTAGGAATTTCCATCAAAGTAAGGTAATCCCAACTTATCCAAAACATTTTCCATAGTATATTCATCAAACTTACACTATTACTAAAAGTGCAACAAGAAGATATTAAAGCCTTATCTTTAAATCATGAGAACCTATGACCTATTGGACATCCGTAGGCACATTCTTGACATATCTTAGACATCATATGGACATATTCATGGACTTGATCTTGACATATGCTTTAGACATATATTTGCCTTATTATGACAAGGATAGGACTTTACTTAAATGAGGACCTAAGCGCGAACCTTGATAATGGACCGACTCCCTAAACAAGGACTTGATATTAAAAGTCTTTAAATGAATTTAAAAGTATGGGGTTAACTATGGGATATTAGATTACTTTATCTTAAAGGTAGTTACTTCTTATATATTTCTCCATGTTTATAGGTTTTTTAGAAGATTGCCAAGTTTTACCTAAGGATTACTATGATCCTTAAAAGAGAATAGCAAGGTGAGTACCAATGATGATTACCACTTGATTTGTGCTTGTAATTTTAGTAGCACTTAAATTTGAATACTAATGAACCCATGTGTGTGCTTAATATGGTTGATTGTTTGATTGTTAAGGCCTAAAAGGAAAAGAAAGTAAAGTTGCTTGTATTCATGGCTATTTTTGTAGTTGATAGAGTGTCTGCAAATTGTTTGCCCACCTCTTAACTTATGTCAAGCATATTGAAATACTTATTTTGAAATGGATCATGCAAAGCATCTTCTTTCATATTTTTGTATATTCCATCATAGTTACATAAATAATGAAAGGATGTCCTAAGGGAGTGTCCTATTTTAACAATACAAAAATGAGTAGAAGATCATCATGTATTGGTATGAATCCGTGTTCATTATTTTGTTGTGGGCGCATGCATCTAGTGGTGTGTAGGTAGGGAAAACATTATTTTCTCTTCGTTTATGATAGGAATCAAAATCCAACAAGACCTATCATTAGGGCAAAAACTAAAGGAATTCGAATTTTGGCGATGAGGGCCCATTTTGAGCAAATCGACCCCGGAATTATTTATAAATTAACATCTTTTCTATTATTCTTGTATTGTGTTTTCCAACAGGCACACTTATAATATTTTATAGGGCAATGGACAAACTCACTCAGACTCAGCTTATGGGTTATCCATAGACTAACCTGAACCGGTAATGAGTTGGGCCAATGAATCCTATAGAAGACCGGCATCTTGAAGACCAATTTCTTTTATATATTTTTCATTTGCATGGACTATTTATGTTGTAATCATTTTGGGACACTTTTATTTCTTTGTAATTTTCATTTAGGACTAGCCACCTTAAAAGTGGCAAACTTGTAATTTTGACCATTTTCTAACCTTAGGAGTAGCAAGTATGGGTTTGAGGAGGCCATATTTTGCAGAATGGAGAGACACTTTCACGTGTGGAATTAGGGTTTTTTCCTTAGTTCAAAACTCTTATCAATTTCAACCCAAGAATTGGAATTATGGCGAGTGCGACAAAGGGGAATTGTGAGCCATATCGATTCCATCTTTGTTGTATGTTCATTTCTTCTCTAGTGAGTCATATCTAGGGTAAATTTGAATCTTTCTTGGACATATTTGTGGTTATATTTCGTGAACAACAATCTTGCAAGATTGATTGTTCCTTGAGCACTTGAATTACATATATCATTTTTAGTGCTTTGGCGTAAATTTAGTATTGAAGGGGGAAGTGGATTTCATGGTTTTATTGCTTTCTTTGATCTGATTTCCACGTGATTTTCACTCCTTGTTGTGGTTACTTGGTGAATGTTACAAATAGAGATTATAATTATATCATTTGATCAACATTTTCCATCTAAATCTCGAAGGTGTTCACGTGAATTGTCTCCTTAGTGGACCGGTTTGTGATTGACTTGAGACTTGTTTTATTTGAGTCAATTTATTGTGTTTCAAAGTGGTTTTGAGCACATCAGTTTATCTTGGGTCCTTGCTGAGAAGATCATTCTTCTAGCGTAATGATAAGTCGCAAAATACCCTTATCTAGAGTAATGAATAAGCTTTGGTAATTTAGCGAATTTTTCCAAACCTTTTCCAAGCCCCCTTTTCCATGTGAATAAGCTACAAATATATCATCTATAAAGTCCCTTTGTTGTTCTCCTTTACAAGTATTTATACTAATCCCTAAATATGGAAAAATAACATAAAAAAAATATTGACACATGGTCAGCTCTTATAGGCCTAATTTTAGTTCAAAATAACATAACGCATGGTCGTGAACCATCCTCCAAACCATGTGCTAATTGTTTTGATCTCCTTCCTATAATACTAACAAGAATGTTAGGTTCTATAGTCCTTTAGTCCTTGCTCGGGTAATGGATCCTGTTGTTGCATTGGTTTGATTCCCATTACATTTGCACTAACAAACATTGCCATGATGATGACATTTACAACAATGTTATTTGTAACGACGTCATTTACAAAGAAGATGATGGCATTTGTAGTGATGATGACGACATTTGCAGCAACAATATATGCGGGGACAATATTTGCAGTGATGATATTTGCAACAATAATAATTGCAGGGATGATAATTATAGTGATGATAATTGCAGCAACAATGTTTGTAGCGTTGATGGTGATTTTTGTTGTAACTTCCTAAAATTTCATCTAATAGAAACTCTATTGAATAGGTTACATTAAGAAAATACATTTAAGCTATAGCTCTAAATGAACCCAAGATTAGTCTAGAAATTAAAAATAACCCGATATATCATAAGTTAACCTAAGTCAACTTCATTGAAGTAAAGGTCAACAAAAGTCAACTAACTCAATTTAGCCCATTAACATAAGTTTTCCATTCAATGCTCCCAAGAAGACTTGTGTAGACTTCAAGCCTTAAAGCTAAGACTCGGGTTGACTTAGATGGGTTTTCAATGCTTCACGTGAAAAAGGACTTCTAATTTATTTTTTTGAGGGCTCATCTCTTCAAATTTTACCAAGCCCTTTTTCTAGGTAATCAAGGTATATCTAAGGTATAATAGGGTAAAATATGGGTAAGATTTATTAACTATAGGATAAGATAAAATTAAGATAAGTAAACCTTGGCAAAAACTAGAAAAATCATATTTTTAAGTTGGACAAGATAAATTATTTTGTATCTTTTTCTTAGGTTAAAAAAGATAAAATAGGGTAGGATTGAGATAAGATCAGGTGTAATAAATGGTGATTAAAATGGGTAAAGAACCTAGAGATATCATGGAAAATTTTGAGTTTTAAAGTCTTCTAAATAAAAGGAAAATTACACATAAATCTCATCTCCCAAAAACACCTTGTTACTTGACCTTGTTTCATCCCATGTTTGAGACCATCTTACCTAATCCTAACTTAATCAAAATTAGCCTAAAATTTGTCATGACTAAGATAAGGAGGTTAAATAAAAATAAATAAAAATTCAGCCCAAGAAACCACCTAGAAACTACCAAAACTAGCCACCCCCTATTGATTATATCATCTCTATGTGATTTTGCCACCTCAACCTTATCTTATCTTAAGCAATTGATACCCTAACTTATTCTATGAGACCATAGGCCAATTATAACCCTAAAACCTACCTAATCTTGTCCCCCTAGGTGTGCCAAATCAGAACCTAAATTAATTTGCAAAACAACAAAACTTAACTAGTATAAAAAGGGAGGTAAAAAGCAAATTTACCCCTACAAATAACATCGCCTTTCACATGCCATTTGCTACCCATTTTCACTAAAAAATTTCCACCAAATTTCCACCAAACACACCTCATATTCCCTAATAAGATCGGAAAGTGTCACCTAAAAATAACCCCACCTGCATCCCTAAAGACAATCATAGTTTTGGACCACCAATTTCTAAGTCCAAGGTAAGTAACTTCCAAGAAGGTTGAGCTATCTTTAGATTCCCCTTAAGGAAGTTACTAACCTAACTTAGTTTCTATGTTTTAGGTACTTTAGTTAAGGAATTTTCATCAAAGTAAGGTAGTCCCAATTTACCAAAATCATTTTCTATAGCATATTCATCACACTTACACTAATACTACTTATATGTAATAGTAGTAGATTCTAATCACAATTCCACATCAAACAAACTTTATCTTTGTAAGATTATCTTATTTATTTTTCAATTGGAATATTTTTCTAATAATTGGACATATTTCAAACTCCTAATGAACACAAAAGTACAAAGAAAAGATATTAAGGCCCTATGTAACTCCCTAAAATTTCATTTAATTGAAACCTTATTGAATAAGCTACAACAAAGAAATAAGTTTAAGCTATAGCTCTGAATGAACCTAAGGGTAGGTTAGAAATTAGAGAAAACCCATTATATCATAAGTTGACCTAAGTTAATTTAATTAAAGCAAAGGTCAATAAAAGTCAACTTCTGAAAAATAATTAGATGGCTTAAGAAGACTTATATTGACTTGAGTCTAATCCTTCCTAAATCTATCCTATCTAATCCCAATTATGAGGATTAATAGCCTAGAAAATAATCAACAAAAAAAAAATACAAATTAATGAAAAGCCAAATTATAAAACCAAATCAAACTTAAAAATTCCTTAAACCTTGTCCTAAAAGCCTTCTAAGCAGTTAAGCCCAAAACCACCCCCAAATCTTAATCTAATTCAACCAAAATTTTCCTAAATCGATATTATACCTTTAGTTACTCAATAACACACAACATATCAAAAAAACTAGACAAAACTCCATCAGCCACTCCCTCTTCCAAAAATGCCACAAAGGAGAAGTTAAACTTCTCCTTTTACCTTACCTTATCTTATCTTATCAAGATTCCCATTGATTACACCTGACCTTATCTCAATTCTACCCTATTTTATCTTGTCTAACCTAAGAAAAAGATGCAAAATAATTTAAAAGAGGACATACCAAAATCGGATCCCAATAAAAGACTCTAAAACATGATTTTTCCAGTTTTTACCAAAGCTTATTCATCTAGCTCATTAAGTTGCAATATTTGTTAGAGTTCTTCTTGTTTAGACTACCACATAGTCTTGTTGGTTTAGGCAAAATGTTGTATGATGCGAACTTTCATAAAAATATCCCCCACTAGTCATTTCAATGGGGTATATGTTATGCAACATAGGATGGTGTGCTTCCTATCTCTTATACTACCATCCCAAGATAACCCCTCGCCTTGTTTTGGGCCTAGATGATCCTTGATAGACTCTTTATTGTCCTTTTTCTTGTCTAACCTACTTTAGTCAAACAACCTCCTAGTGATGATGAAATTTTCTTGCCAAATATATTTCCTAGCTTTCTCCCCAAATTCCTCAAAGTTTGTAGGTTTGTTTTTTACTAAGGATTTAAAGAAGTCACCAACAAGCTTAACACCTTAAATTACAGTGTTAAGGGCAACTCTCTTATTAACATTGGGAATTTCCAACATCGTGGAGTTAAATCGAGTAAGATAATCTCTTATTGATTCATCATGACCTTGTTTGACCAAGTTCAGGATTGATGAACCCTTCACGAAAAGCTTGCTAGCTAAGAAATGTTACCGGAATCAATTGGCCAACTCATCAAACAAGGAGATGGAGTTGGTTGGTAAATTGTGATACCATGTTTAAGTAGCCTTATGTAAGGTGCTTAGAAAAGCTTTGTAAGAAACTACATCACAAAGGCTATACAGGCTCATCATTATCCCGAAGTGGCAAAAGTAATTGCTCAAATTAGTAATTCCATTGTATGTGTCAAGTTATAGGAGGCGAACATTCGAAGGCAGTCCCTTATCATGAATTGCATGAGTGAATAGGGTTTTGTTGATAGAAAACCAGGTTAAAGGATCAACCTTCTTACTCTCCTTCAAATCAAAGAGCTGCTTGATGTAATCATTGATTTGGTTGATATCCATATCATTGACTTACCTATTAGCTTAGGTGTAAGTGTCAGAGGGCTCAAGTCTATTATTTTGAGTAGGATCACCATTGTAGTTGCATAATGTAGCCTATAGGGCAAGGTGGGAGTGAGTTCTTCCTTGCAATGTAGTAGGTAAAATTAAATCAAGAGGTGTAAGGTTACGATATTTCTCAGATCAAGCTTGCTGATTTGCCTATTGAATGTACACCATCGATGATAGTGGTGGAGGGTTGTTAGCTCCCTTATTTGTCACTTGTGCATTTGAGACTCTTAAGATTACCTATTCCTCCTCCTTGCTACTCTCTCTCTAGTCTTTTTATCACATGCCATCTCCACATCATTTCTCTGAAGTCACATGTAGTGAGCTACCCACATAATACTCACGTGACTTCCTACCAAAACTCTTCATTTATAGAAGTCTAGCATATTGAAATAAACAACACAAATTACATCAAGATTGGCAAATAAGAAACTGAATGAAAAGGCAATTCAATATATACATTATATAATGAAAAGTTTCTAATGTGCTATTAAAAAATTTTGATTTGTCATTTCCAAACTTGTTTGCCTATAATCAAGAGTTGAACATATGTTTTGAGGATTTAAGGATACTAAGCATAAACAAGGAAAAAAAAAAGTAGAAAAGATATTATATAAAAGTTGAAATCTAAAATTAGAATAAATGGAGCAATCACGTAGAATTGGCATTGACAAACGAGATTTTTTCTGCATGATGCCACTGTTGAGCTAAAAAATTTCCGGTTTTTTCTGATCAGCCATTGGAGATTTTTCTGCATTGAAGAAAAGGGTGTGCTTATGGAGAGAGAGAGTAGGGTGGTTTTCCAATATTTTATAGAAAAAAAAGGAAAATCGGATTGCTGATGTTGTCAATCTCCGAAAACAATGGGGATGTTTGGGACAATGAGTCTGGTTTTTTAACGTGTTGCGTTGTGCTTGTGTCAGCGTCAGTCGTTATCTGAAGACATGTGAATAAATAGTAACTTTAAATTAATCATCCCCAATCGAAGATCGCAATTAGTAATCGTGTCTTGATTGGCTTTACTTTTCCTATGTGAAGATTCTCGACGCTCGAGAGGTTGACAAAGCATTCGGTTCATTTTTTCTTTTCCTTTTTATTATTTTAGTATCAATTAAATCTGTATTTATTAAGAATAAAATATTAAAAAAATAAATATAATATATATCTATCTCTTTTATAAAATTAAATATCTAACAAATGTTTATAAAATTGAATTTATTTATTTTTATTTTATTTATTTTTATAAAAATATTAATTTTTTTTTTCAATATATAATATATATAAACCTTTTCCCTTAAAATTACATGAATTTTTATTTTCCAATTCTCATTCTTCAATCACCATTTACATCATAATTATGAAATAATAATAGATAAAATACAAATAAAGTATTAATAAAATATAGATAAAATATAAAAAAAAAAAAAACCAAACAAGCCCAAAATGGGTAGACACGTTCTTTAGCTCCATGTTATTGAATTTCTCCAATTCAACTACACGAGCTTGGAGCCTTGCATTATCATTTTAAATCATTTCATTTTAGGTTCCTAGTGTTTTGCAAGAATTCTCAAGATTTAGGAAATTTTAGGAATTAATTGGCTATGGGTTAATGTTTTGGTTTTAAGGGAATTACTTAGATGTAGTCCTTGTTTCCTTAAATTTGGTAGTTTTTTTATGGATGTGTCATAGATTTTGTTCTAGTAAGATCATAAGATGACACCAAACGTGGGGCTATGTTTCTGGAGATGATTGGCTCACCTGTAAAAGAGAAAGCAGATTAGGCTTTTGGGGTTGTTGGAAGTTGTTCCAACATGGTCATTCCAATACTTAAGTAGTAATGGGTAATTAAAATTTTATCAAATTGGTGGATATCGACAATAATAATAATAATAATTAAAATAAGATTAATGACTATTATAACTACTCAGAAAATAAAGAATCAGATTTAATCTATTTCGCTAGAAAATCGGCCTTTGAAATCCATGCTTTTTTACTTTTATATTTTTTTCCCATTTCCATTGCTCCAGTGCGTCCAGCCACATGCACCTTGGTGACATCTTTTTTTGCTACTATTTTTAACAAAACATTAGGGTTTTCTTTTACTCTTTTTTCTTGTTCTTATATATTATTAGCCCACAAGATTGAGCCAAAAGCTTAATAACTTTTAGTTGTATTGTTTACTTAAATCCATTTAATAATATTATAAACAAATGAGAAATTCCCACATGTCTTCTATATACAATTAACACAAAATGATGAAACATAAGTAATGTATTTGTCAAAATTCAAGATACAAGTTACATATTTGCAAAGCTATCAAAACACGCCACATTTTTGTAATTTTTTCCTTTTATATATTTACTAAATAAATGGTTTGATTATCATAAAATAACCTTATGAAGCTTAGCATGTTTTCTTAAAAAAATAATAATAAATTGTTTTTTTAAAAAAAAGGTCTTTTCTAGAATTTTCCAAAAGAGACAACAACTGAGGCATTTAGGATTTTTTTTTTTTTTCAAACAAACTATATTAATAAACTAAAATCTCTTAAAAAGGTAATTATAAACTCTGTTCTATTTCTGGAATACTTGAATTAATGAATACCTCGTAAAATTGGAGAAACAATGATAGGAATATGGTTTTTCACAACAATGACTATAATACAACCTAGAACTTTACACATTAGATTTCCTAATGCGCTACAAGGTTAATACAATTTGTTCAAATGTTCCATTACAATCTACCCTAAACTTTTAAACCAAGGTTTACTTGTTTAATAAATACTCGACATTTATCGTAGCAATGATACTAACCTCTTTTAAGATTTTCGGACTTTAATCACCTTAAAATGCTCGAGTGATTCGCAAGCGAGGAGATGTGTCCTATTTAGAAAGGGGCTGACGTATAAAATTTCTGCATTGGCCCTTAAGTTAGATGTCAATTCTATCTCTATCCTTCTTTTATTTCATGTTTTCTCTTTTTTATTTTAAGGATATTTCAGAAAAACTTTATATAAAAATGCTTGTTCTATAACATTTATTACGTAAGTGTTTGATAACCAGAAGGATCGCGCATATCTAACATATAAACTAAATAAATTAATACTTAATAGTAAATGGAATTAGGGATGTAAGCGGGACGAGTTTGGGCCGGGATCAATAATCCTTTTACCCGTCCCATTATCCTATAGGGATTCCCAAACCTAGTACAAACCTTATAGTATTTTTTCATGAAATACCTGCTACCCATCCCAAATCCTACAGAGTTTTAATAAGTAACTCGAAACCTATCTTAAACCTGTTAGATTTTTTTTTTTAAAAAAAAATAATTATATTATTAGTTTAAAATTTTTACTTATTCATTATGATTATTTTTTATAAAATATAGCTTATGTTCTTAAAAATAAATAATATTTGCACTTTCAATGTATTTAATTATATGTATTTTAATATTATTTGAAAATCTACATGTTGATAAATAAAGTTACCGACGTAAAAACATTTTTAATTATAATAAAATAAAATTACTAGACCAATCGTATAACTTAATAAATAACACAAAAAAATATAGTTAACAAGTCTTAATAAAAATAGAAAAATTCTAAACACATATAGAAAAGACATTAATCTTATATTTTTTTGGAATTCTTACTTGACAATTGATTCTCATAGTCTTCAAATCCCATCTTCTTCATTATTTATCTTTGAACCTATCGAAAAAGGAAAAAAAAAAACCCCATTGTCGAGTATAATTTTTGAATTTCCCATTCCTAATCCGATCTAGACTAGACCCTATGCTCATCTAATATAGATCCTCGACTTAAGTTAGGAATTTCGTTTAGTTTTGGAGTCGCCACCCAACTGTTGTTGGGAAAAATTGAATTAAGACTAATAGAGCGGATCGGTCTTAATTTAGACTACTACTCGTCGTGATTTCCTCTTCCATTTTTGTGAAAAGAGGAAAGGAAAAACCAGAGTTTCTAAGTTCGGAGGCTAACCTATTAAAACCCTAAGTTTATCACCCAATCTCCTAAAATTATCTCCATCTAGAAATGCCTTTTATTTTATTTCTATTGTCTTTTATTGTGTTTTTGAGTGAATTACTTTGGAAAAATGATTTTTTAAATTCTTTTTAGGGTTGCCTCAAATGAGTGCTTACGTACCTGCTATTCAGGATCAAACAAGCCGTAGTTCGCTTTTCCTGAAAACTTTAAGTGTGTTTGTGGATTTTAATTGTGAAATCTCTTTTGATTTATGTTTTTATCATTTTGGGATTTTTCTAAAAACATAAGCCTAAGCTTTAATTTGAATTTTTGAAAATGATAATTTAAGGAAAACACCAATTTTGGATTTATTTGAGAAAATGATTTTTCTAAGTGATAAAACTCATTTTTTTCTATTTTTTGACTTATTATAAATTTTTATTATTTTTTTACGATTTTTATTACTTTTTTATTTATTTTTATAATCTTTATGATTTTTTATTATTTTTATAATTTTTTATGATTTTTATAATTTTTTATGATTTTTATGAATTTTTGTTTTATTAAAAATTTTCCTCCTAGATTCTTATCTATCCTATTTTAACACCTAAAATTTTATTATCATTTTTCTAATATTTTTATTTTTTTATTACATTTTCATTATTTATTACTTTGATTATATTTTTGTTTTTTTATTATTAAATCCTAAAAAATCTAATTTCTAACATTTTTCTATTTATTAAAATATAAATAACATGTAAGTAAATAAATAAATAACAAGTAACAAATAAAAAATAAAAAATTAATCCTGAATAAAATAACCCAAATAAATAAATACAATAAAATAAAATATTAAAAAATCGAAAAATCCGACTTACCTGGGTTCGGGTCAAATCAGGTCGGGTCGCGTCGGATCGATCGGACACGGTGGCGGGGAGTACTTGTTGACGGCGTTCCGATGGCCTTTTGCAGCGGTTGAGGTGTCGAATCCTAGGTTATCGAGGGTGAGGAATTCAATGGTGGCGGTGGTTTGCTCTAGAAGTGCCTCCTGGTGGTTGCTCAGCTCTTGATCGGCGGTCATGGCTTCTACAAACTCCGGCGGACTTCGATTCTCTCTTTTCTCTCACTTTCTCTCGCTTTTTATCTGCGTCCTTTGCTCCTGCCTTCGATTCCCATTTATAGCTGCTCGGAAGCCCTCTTGGATAAGCTCAAATCCTCCGATTTGGATACATCTGAATTTTTCCGTTTTTTAGATTTGATTTTATCCAACCTATTTGATGCCGATTTGTTGTAATCTTGTGATTTATCTAGATAATTCGGTTTTAGATTTATTGAAATCCAAAAAGATTTGAAGAAATCCAGCAATTTCGGCCTTATCGGACTTCTGCCGGATTTTTCTCCGACTAGGCTCGAGGAAGAAAATGACCACATGCAAGGCACGTGTTTCCTCTCGGCTAATCACATCTGCCACATGGTAGCTCCAAGGAAAAGAAAGAAAATTTTTTACCGAGCGCATGCGGGGGGATTCGAACTTGAGACCTCAAGCTTCACACACGCTTCCCAGTACCCACACGAGCCGGCTGAGCTGGCTCAATTTCTCGATTTTATTTACATCGCAAATTGTATATATGCGATGCAATTTTTCCATTTTTTTGGAATTTCAAAAATTTATAAGAATTATTTATTCCTTATTATTTCCATTTCTGAAATAATTTTTCAAAATTGATGTGTTTTCCTATTTATTTTTATTTTTTGAATATTTTTCCTATTTTTTTCCTATTTTTCCTATTTTTACTAAATTAGAGAAAAATATGGAAAAATTGGGAAAAATTGGAAATTGATTATTATTGATCCTTAGGGCAAAAATGAGGTGTTTACACTCATAAAACACATTAGAGATTATGCAAATAATAGTTGCTCCATGTATAAAAGAACTTATTATTGTATAATCAAAATTTTTACCTCTTATCTCATTTGATTACCAACTTTGACTACACACCAATGCTTCTATTGTATCGGGATTTAGTTTGCTTCTATGTGAGCTAATTACTCGTCCACTAGTACTAAATGCAGACTCAGAAACAACCGTAGACACAAGAATAGCCAATATATCTTTAGCTAGTTCTTGTAATGTAGGATATTTAATTCCATTTACTTTCCACCAGCTAAGAATATCAAAATCATCAGTCCAAGGTAACACAGCTTCTTCTAAATGGTGATCCAATCCTGACTTGACATGGCCATCAGTATTAATAGTGCTCAAGAATTGCACCAGCCTTGATTTTCTTGAAGAATCGAAAGGAACAATTTGGGTAATTGTTGAAGTGTTCCCAGAAGAACTACTACTACTACTATTCAAACCTTTAGAAAGTCGAGATCTACCATTTGATTAATATTCATAAACTAACTCGTAACAAATGTTTCTAACATTTTGAATCTCTACAGATGCATTTACTCCATAAATAGAAGGAAACACAAAATCCACGGCCTTCATCTTAAAACGTGGATCCAAAACAGTACAAACAGCCATAATGATGTATACATCACCCCAATATTTTTCAAACTTATCAAACATTTTCCTCGCCATCATTCTAGTATTCACATCTGAAGAGCCTTTCCATTCAACCAATGATTCTCTAATCTAAAAAACCTTTTCAAAATAATAATTTGCAGTTGGATATTGGGTACCAAAAAAAATATTGGTTACCTCATAAAAGATCACTAGCTTCTAGCAAATTGCTTCTACTACCTCCCAATCATCATCGGTGGGAAGACATTTATAATGTCTATCCATAAATTGAACTCTATAAAAAACTTCTTTATATCCAATGGCTATCATCAACATGTCATATATAGAGTTCCACCGAATTTTGCAATCTAAGGCAAGCTTTCTATCATATGGAATATCCAATTGCTTACATGCTTCTCTAAATTTCTCAACTCTTGATGGTGTCGCCAACCAAAATGCAACACTATCATGGACCTTCTCAATGGCACTTTCTATCACGGCCACACTCTCCTTCACAATTAAGTTTAAAATATGCGTACAACAATGCATGTGCAAGACCTTTCCCCGAATAATTAACTCATCTCTTCTTAGTTTCATGGTCAAAGTTGTAATCATTGCATCATTCGTAGAACAATTATCTACAGTATTTGTAGATAATTTTTTATCTAATCCCCATCTCATCAACGAGTTAAACAAACAATCGACAAGCACCTCATTTATGTGTGGCGTTGGAACATACAAAAAACTACATGAAAATATAAAAAAACCTTAATATAAGATAATTTTCAATTATTGATTATGAAAAGATAATATAAGTAAAGAATCTTACTCCATGAGTCGATTTGAAGTCTCCAATTATGATCAATGAAGTGCGCTGTGACAGTCATGTACCCATTTTTCTGATTTGATGTCCATAAATCCGTTGTTACTGCAACTCAAGAATTTAGTGCTTTCAACAACACTCTCAATTTTTCCTTCTCCCCATTATAGATGTTCATGATTTTCTTTTTCATGGTGTTCCGACTAACATGCTTAAAACGTGGTTGCATAATTTCAAGAAAATCCCTGAAATACTCATGCTCAACTATTTAAATGGGGTATTCATGAACAATTATTGCTTTTGCAAGTCTTTACCTACAAATATCTTGATTGAAAGTCCAATTTCCTATATTCAAACAACTCTCATTCTCATTTTTTCGTTTCTCAATGGATAATAGGCATTGCCTTATGTCTTACTTCTTCATTTGTGTACACTTCTCCAAATGATTACGTAGATACTTAGTTTCTTGTTTACTACCTACTTTTAGTGTTTTGGAACAATGATTACAGATAGCAACATCCTCCCCATTAACCGTTTTCCTCACCATATCATTCCATACAAGAGAAGCCAACTTACGTTTATTGGGATTATCACATTGATTGGCATTGCTTCTTACTTGAGAACTTGTTATGTTTGTGGGATTTGTTGTTGGTGCTTCTTTTTCAGATCTGACTCCGAGTAATGGTAATGGACTTTCCTCTTCCTCAACATCAATGGGATGTGCATCAATGGGCATATCAAATTTGTTCATTTCTATATTATATAAAAGTAAACAAAAATAATATTCATCAACTTATCCATAGAAATCATAGAAAATATTGTCGAGTCTAATTTTTGAATTTCCTATTCCTAATCTGATCTAGACTAGACCCTATGCTCATTTAATATAAATCCTCGACTTGAGTTAGGAATTTCGTTTAGTTTTGGAGTCGCCACCCAACTGTTGTTGGGAAAGATTGAATTAAGACTAATAGAGTGGATTAGTCTTAATTTAGACCACTAGTCGTCGTGATTTCCTCTTCTCGTTTTTGTGAAAAGAGGAAAAGGGAAAACCAGAGTTTTTAAGTTCGGAGGCTAACCTATTAAAACCCTAAGGTTACCACCTAATGTCCTAAAATTATCTCCATCTAGAAATGTCTTTTATTTTATTTCTATTGCCTTTTATTGTGTTTTTGAGTGAATTATTCTAAGAAAATGGTTTTTATTCCTTTTTAAAAGTTGCCCCAAATGGGTGCCTACATACCTGCTATTCAGGATCAAACAAGCCGTAGTTCGTTTTTCCTGAAAACCTTAGGTGTGTTTGTGAATTTTAATTTCGAAATCTCTTTTGATTTATGTTTTTACCATTTTTAGGGTTTTTCTAAAAAAAGCCTAAGCCTAAGCTTTAATTTGATTTTTTTTTTTGAAAATGATTTTTAGGGAAAACATCAATTTTGGATTTATTTGAGAAAATGCTTTTTCTAAGTGATAAAACTCATTTTTTTTAAATGTTTATTGATTTTTTTTATAAATTTTATAATTTTTTATAAATTTTTAACTTTTTATTATTTTTATACCTTTTTATTAATTTTTTTAGTAATTTTTATAATTTTTATTTTATTAAAAATTTTCTCCTAGATTTTTATCTATCCTATTTTCTCCTAGATTTTTATCTATCATATTTTAAAATCTAAATTTTTTATTATTATTTCTCTAATATTTTTATTATTTTCTACATTTTTATTTTTATATTATAATAATTATACTTTTATTTTATATCATTAAATCCTAAAAATATAATTTCTAACATTTTTCTACTTATTGAAATAAAAATAACACATAACAAATAAGTAAATAAATAACAAACAATTAATTCTAAATAAATAAACCAAATAAATAAATTAATTAAAGAAAATCGGAAAATTCGACTTACCTGGATCCGGGTCGGTGCGCTGGTCGAGTCGATCGTGGGTCGGTCGGATCGGGTCGGACACGGCAGCGGGGAGTGCTCGTTTACGGCGTTCTGGTGGCCTTTTTCAGCGGTTGAGGTGTCGAATCGTAGGTTATCGAAGGTGAGGAATCCAATGGTGACGGTGGTTTGCTTCAGAAATGCCTCTTGGTGGTTGCCCAACTCTTGATCGGTGGTCGCAGCTTCGAAAAACTTCGGCGGACTTCTCCTCTATTTATAGCTGCTCACAAACTCCTCCGGATAAGCTCAAATCCCCTTATTTGGATAAACCCATTTTTTTTCCGTTTTGGATTCGGCCTTATCTTGGCGATTTGATGTTAATCCCTTGTTTTTCTGTGATTTAGCTGATAGATTTGGCTTTATCTCGACAGTAATCCAAAATATTTGAGGAAAAACAAACGATTCCACCTTCGTCGGACCTGCTCTAGCTTCCTCTCACGTCTGTTCAGGCGAAGGAGACGACCACGTGCAACACGCGTGACTTTCCCTGGCCAATCATGTGCTGCCACGTGGCAGCTTGAGGCAAAAGCGAAAAAAATTGCACAGCGTACTTGGGGGGATTCAAACTCAGGACCTCAGGCATTCACACACGTTCCAAGCGTACACATGAGCTAGCTGAGCTAGCCCAATTTCCCGATTTTATTTAGTTCACAAATTGTATATATGCGATGCAACTTTTCCATTTTTTTGTATTTTTTTGGAATTTCAAAAATTTGTAAAAATTATTCATTCCTTATTATTTCCATTTCTGAAATTATTTTTCAAAATTGATGTGTTTTCCTATTTATTTTTATTTTTTTGAATATTTTTCCTATTTTTGCTAAATTAGAGAAAAATATGGAAAAGTTGGAAAAAATTGGAAATTGATTATTATTGATCCTTAGGGCAAAAATGGGGTGTTTATAAATATGTAAACTAAGGTGAACTTCAATTCTTTCAGATACTTCAATTCTCACATTATAAATTTAAAGGCATAAGAAATGGATGGATAATTATGAGGTATAATTCAAAAAGTACAAAATTCATTATCTATGACCATCACATATTAAATATATTTTGATACAAAAATATTTGATAGTTAGATGAGATTGGACACGGGTGAAGTACAAGGGTGAAGAACATCTAACATTACAAAATTGACTAACAACTTAAGAACAAAAGTTTATATCAATTAAGAGTAGTACTAACATAGTAATTGTATCAAGAACAAAGTCACAAATTTGTAGGATCTTTCTCTCTTATCCTAATCATCTTACTACAATACAAGAACAAAAGTTTATATCAATTGGTGAGTTTAATTGGAAGGAGAAATTTGAATTTAATTTATTTTATTCGGAAATCACCATTAGACTATAAAGATCATAGCTAGATGAGATACACACACTGAGATAATAAGACATACACATAGCATAGAGTCACTATATAAATAAACAGACTCATCATTGCACGAACACACATGCCAACATATACAAATAAACAACAAAATGGTAAATGGACCACAACTTAGGAACAACTTACCTATCTGCGTGCGACTTGCGAGTGTGACAGTGGCCGCGACAGACGATAGAGGATAGCCGAGCTCAAGAAGACGCGTGCGCCGGTGCGTGCAAGTGTGACAGTGGCCGCGACAGACGATAGAGGACAACTGAACTCGAGATGACGCGTGCGCCGGTGTATGCAAGTGCGACGGTGGCCGCGACAGACGACAAACAACAGATGATGCTTGTATCGGTGCGTGCGAGTGCGACGGTAGCCAGTGTAGAAAGATAGACGAGAAGTTGATCCATGAGACAGTGCGAGTGAGTGTGATGGTGGCCGGTGCGTACGATTGTGCGACAGACAATAGAAGACGGATGAACGAGATCGAGCTAAACTGAGATCGACAACAGAACACAGATGAGAACGAGATCGAGTTGATGCATGTGACGAGTGACGGCAGCTTACACAGGAGGAGGGCGACAACGAGAACGAGATCGAGTTGATTTCCAATTCCAGCCAGACCTAAGGTTTCTACAGTAGCGTCTTGATTTGTTTTCTCGTCAAAAGTGTGTGTGTATTTCAGTGTGTGTCTATGTGATTTGTGAGGTGTAAGATTAAATTTCGAGTGGAGGTAAACCGTAGACGTCGAGTGGAAGTGGATTGTGACCGTGAGTTAAGAGTGGGCCGTGGTTGTGGACGTAGGTGGGTGGCTCGGTGTGTGTCATTGTGTTTGTGTGGTGAAAACGAGTTGTGTCTGTGCAGTGCTGTGACTCTGTGCTGTGACCTGTGTGTATGTCTCAGTTTCACTGTCTCTGTGTGTCGTGTCTGTGCTGTGGACTGTATGGGAGTGGAGTGGGTGTCCACTGTTCGAGTAGTGCAGTGTTGTAGTGTCCTCGACTCCTCGTGTCTTAGGCTCTCAGCTCAGTGTGCAGTGTGCTGTGTGTTTTGTCTTTTGTGTAGGTACTATTACTATTCACTATACTATTCACTGTTATGTCTCGCTGTTGTGTCTTAGTGTGAATTTTTTTTTCTTTTAATCCCTTAAATTTTTTTATTAAATATATAATAATATAATTTATTAACTAAATTATATATATATATGTTAACGGGTTTAGGATCCCAAAAGGTTTAACATTTGTCTCATTATTCTTCCCAAACTTTATAGGATTTTTAAAATGAAACCCATAACCCATCCCAAACCTTATAAGGTAGTACTTTATAGGGTTTTTAATGGGACGGGAGGGTCGGGAATCCGACAAAACCCGTCCCGCTGACATCCCTAAATGGAATCCATCATTTGCGCATATATAACATATATAGGCCATGCCATATCAGATTAGTTACGCCATAATCGTTTCTAATAGAAGTCGCTCACTTTTTCTTTAGGTTCGAAGTTCGAAGACTTGAGTATATATTTAATTACTTGCCTAGAAGTCGAAAATAAACCTAAGACTAAGAAACTATAGTCAATAAATAAAGGGTACAAGGAGGAAATTTCGAGGAACTTTTTATCCAGTCACGATAGCAGGATCATCGAATGACGTCACATAGTACCTTAACAAGAGTTATATTTCAAAAGCGGACACTACTCTCCCTCGTCCATAACTCTCAAATATGCCTGCTTCCCCAATCAACCCAAGCCAATACCAGCGAATCACATTGCTTATGGTAAAGTTATTGTTAATAGCCATTGGTTTTATGCTTTTCCTACTCCTAATCTTCCTCGGGGTGCATGCCTCGGCAGCGCCTACTGTCGAGATTGATTCCGCTTCTTCTCGTTTCTCTTTTAACTCGACTCATATCGATTGGGATATCAATATCAATCTCAAAAACCCCAGTAAGATTGCCGCAGTCAAACACACCCACGTCAAGGCATCACTGTACTATGATCTGGCTTTTGGTGGTGTTAATTTGTCCCTCCCATCTTTCGTCGTTAAGCCTAAGAAAAAGGCTGTCATACTAGCCAAGTTTGAGTCCACTGTGCTCAAGGCCAAGGAACACTTCCGATTCACAAAAGGTCTTTGGTGGACCTTAATGGGTGGCGAACCCATAACTGTTCAGGTCACTCTCACGATGCACCGGTGGCTCGGGTTCCAAAGCTTTTGGATCGTAGCATTCGATCTGGACGTGGTTTGTGATGATGTTATATTTGTTGACCCCAACATTTCGCCGTCGCCTCCTGATGGTGGCGGCGGCGGCGGTGTCCGAGATGGTGTTGGGGTTTGGAGGATGATGGATGGTAATCTCCCTTGCTCCATACCTTCTTTTTTTGTTATCATATGACTATAGCAGGGTCGCTCTAGTAGTGAAAAAATCGATGCCCGATAGTAAACTTTAAGGTTGTATTTGTATCCCAGCAGTTTATTTCCTTATTATTGCAATTATCCTTCCAGTCCACCAAGTCCTTATATGCAGGTATCCCTCAAATCAACAGTTCTTCTATATCTATTTTATCTATTCACAATCGTGTTAGGGTATGTTTGTTATTTTCGGTACTTTATCAATAAAGACCTCTATTTTAGGGGATTCATGATTATCTGTTTTAGTCCTCGATAGGTTTATGCATCTTACTGTTAACTTAGTCTATTATGCGTGATTATATATAGAGCTATGGAACCTCAGCTTTGAATAATATACAGATTTCCTTACATAGTTCTTTTGTCTTTCATAAGTTTTAACAAATCGAGGCCAATAAATCTCAACAAGTTACCGAACATAAAGTTTTGATCTCACAAAGAACCCGTACTAGAATTTCTCAAATGAACGGCCCTTAAAGTAGCTGTTGCATGCTGATCTCTCGGGTTTCATGGTTTTTAGACGGAAATCACCGGTAGCAACGCTCTACAACTTCCAAAAGTCAAGACTCGAGAGTATGTCCCTGGACGACCCGCTTACGCAACAAAACTCTTATACACCTTTGTTACTATTTTAGCTTCAGAAGGTTGTAAAAGGTCTCGACTTTTCCCATACTATCCAATTGTCAAACCAGATTGAGGTTGAAAATGATTTCCTCCGAGAATTTTACTTCGTCGTTTGAAAGTCTGTTTATATAGCTTTAGTAATATATTTCCCCCCCGGGGGTGGGGGGGTGGGATGGGTGTTGTTGGGGTGGGGGTTGGTTAGTGGAAGTCCGATTTCATCCAATTTTAGGGTTTGGCCCCTCCGACGATTTTACTTCGTCGTTTGAAAGTCCGTTTATATAACTTTAGTAATATATTTCCCGCGGGGGGGAAGGGTGTCGTTGGGGTGGGGGTTGGTTAGTGGAAGTCCGCCGTTTATACAGCTTTAGTAATATATTTCCCGCGGGGAGGGATGGGTGTTGTTGGGGTGGGGGCTGGTTAGCCTACCAACTCAAGCAATAACC
Source organism: Laguncularia racemosa (assembly GCA_037954665.1). Lineage (NCBI taxonomy): Eukaryota > Viridiplantae > Streptophyta > Magnoliopsida > Myrtales > Combretaceae > Laguncularia > Laguncularia racemosa. The sequence continues at coordinate 2,139,198 of JBBMOL010000037.1, forward strand.
GGCGAATCGCATTGCTTATGCTACGGTTATTGTTAATAGCCATTGGTTTTATGCTTTTCCTATTCCTAATCTTCCTCGGCGCGCATGCCTCGGCAGCGCCTACTGTCGAGATTGATTCCGCTTCTTCTCGTTTCTCTTTTAACTCTACTCACATCCATTGGGATGTCAATATCAATCTCAAAAACCCCAGTCTGATCGCCGCAGTCAAACACACCCACGTCAAGGCATCACTGTATTATGATCTGGCTTTTGGTGGTGTTAATGTGTCCCTCCATCTTTCGTCGTTAAGCCTAAGAAAAAGGCTGTCGTACTAGCCAAGTTTGAGTCCACTGTGCTCAAGGCCAAGGAACACTTCCGATTCACAAAAGGTCTTTGGTGTCTCCGGTTCCGAAGCTTTTGGATCGTCGCATTCGATCTGGACGTAGTTTGTGATGATGTTATATTTGTTGACCCCAACGTTTCGCCGTCGCCTCCTGATGGTGTTGGGGTTTGGAGGATGATGGATGGGAATCTCCCTTGCTCCATACCTTCTTTTTTTGTTATCATATGACTATAGCAGGGTCGCTCTAGTGGTGAAAAAATCGATGCCCGATAGTAAACTTTAAGGTTGTATTTGTATCCCAGCAGTTTATTTCCTTATTATTGCAATTATCCTTCCAGTCCACCAAGTCCTTATATGCAGGTATCCCTCCAATCAACAGTTCTTCTATATCTATTTTATCTGTTCACAATCGTGTTAGGGTATGTTTGTTATTTTCGGTACTTTATCAATAAAGACCTCTATTTTAGGGGATTCATGATTATCTGTTTTAGTCCTCGATAGGTTTATGCATCTTACTGTTAACTTAGTCTATTATGCGTGATTATATATAGAGCTATGGAACCTCAGCTTTGAATAATATACAGATTTCCTTACATAGTTCTTTTGTCTTTCATAAGTTTTAACAAATCGAGGCCAATAAATCTCGACAATTTTACTTCGTCGTTTGAAAGTCCGTTTATATCGCTTTAGTAATATATTTCCCGCGGGGGGGATGGGTGTTGTTGGGGTGGGGGTTGGTTAGTGGAAGTCCGATTTCATCCAATTTTTGGGGTTTTTCCCCAATTATAGTGGGGGTAGGTTGGAAGAAAAAACTTCAGGTACCTTGTAACGAGATTTGCCGAGAACCGGATGATTTGTGTGTATGTTTAAATCAAGTTAGAATCAGACTAAAGAATTCAAATCAACTTATCGAGTTGAGTTGAAGCTCAAAATCAAAAGTTCAAGACCTGTCTTTCAATTTTTGAGCGGGGCTCAAGTTCGTGGAGACTTGAGATCTCATCAGCTCCCACTGCTGCCCATTTGCCCCACGGTCCCTGCCTCAGTTCCTGTAATATCTTCTTCCTATTCTTTCGCAAGTGTCATGATAACATTTGTAAGTCCACACACATGATTAATGCCTAATGACTTGTAAAGGAAGAAAGATGAAAACCCTAACAAGGAGAAAAAAAATCTAAAGAGTATCCGGGCATTTTCTTACTAATTTTGCTTTGTTGTGTATTTCTATTTCGTTCTATTACGTCACGGTGGTAGCCAAGTAAATAATTGTGGACACACCATAAGGATTCCTTAATTGTGGCCATATTTTATCCCTTCGTCAGCTCTAATCAAACCGGCCATTGGTCATGTATCTCTACGTATATAAATTTATCTCTACTAACTATTACGGAATGATGAACGATTATATATTCTCTTTTCTTTTTTCAATCTGTCAAAGCATGAATACAACAAAATCAAATGTTTGAACGAGGAAATGAAAGGACAGAGAGAAACTGTACAAAGAAGAACCTCGAGCGAAAGAGAGAGAGTGAAATAATGAGAAAGAGAGAGAGAGACGGTGGGTTCATTCTTGGAGAGGAGAGGAGAGAGAACGGAAAATAAAAGGAAACAAAGAAAAAAAAAAGGAGATATTTTGAGTAATATTATTTATAATTTTTAATTATTTCTTCATATTATTCAATTAAAAAAACTAGTAATACATTAGCGACCGTTTTACGTAAGTACATCCTATCCTTTCCTTTTCCCGTCTTACATGGCAAAGCCAAGTTATTAGAAGGTTCCTTATGGCCAGGTGGGATGGTTTATAAGTGGATTCCTAAAATTAGTGGTCATCAACTAATATTCAATCAGGGATGATGAATTTTGACTTATTGGTTTCTAATTTTATTAATAAAGAAATGAGATCGTACAGAATTAGTAAGTTGAGATAGCTTTTTTTTCATAATACAATTAAAATTATTCGACGAATACCTTTATCAATTAAGACAACAAATAATCATATGATATCGCTGCATGATAAAATAGGAATTTGTATTGCGTGAACAACCTATAATTTCATTCAGTGTGCTTCATATCATGCAGATTGCGATCGTTTAGCGTAATATTATTGTATTTAAAAAAACTAGTAATATTATTTATAATTTTTAATTATTTCTTCATATTATTCAATTAAAAAAACTAGAAATTTATTGTATTTAAGTTAATTACTGTATGAGAATTCCAAACTGATACATATTCTCTAAGGATTGATACAACAAGAGTATACAAAGTGTTAATTTTTACTTTTTTACTTTAATTCTTAGCCATATTATATGTGAAAGAAAAAAAACATGCCTCCCCAAAAGCGCCTTCTCCAGCAGAACGAGAAGGTCTTCCTCCTATTTTGCATGAAACGACGGCAAACCCCTATGAACTAACTCATGAAGACCTCCTTTTTACATGGATTTTTTTTTTTTTTCCCCTTTCCTGTCCTCATCTATAGCATACGTATTTTATTTATACGGTGGGATAAATTAATCAATGAGAAAGATTCACTAATTTAATAATATGACCCATTCAAAATATGAAAATCGATATTTATATACTACATACTATCAAGCAGCTGACCATATTAATATAAGTATCAAATTCTATAAATGTATAATCCAAAGTGATTCAACAACAGAAATAACCCATTATATATTCAACCTCATCACCGATTCACTGTTCAAGCATGAGGCCGTGATCACCACTGACTACATAAATAGCACTATAAATGAGAAGAAGTGATATGTAATAAACTTTATTTTGGCTTCAATGATTGTAAAAGCGCAGTGGCTATGCTTGCTCTACTCTAGGGACTCCCTTGTTCCTATATATATATATATATCTTCCCAATGGAGCATTTTATACTTGATATAGTAATTTTTCCCCCATAGATAAGTTGATTAAAAACTCTTAAAAATTTTAAAAAGAAAGTTTGCATAAAATCTAAAAAAAAAAAAAAAACACAGAAGAACTATTTCATTTTATTTTACTTTTTTTATTATGGTTGGGCCAAAAGCTTAATAAAAGGTGCTCAAACAAATTAGAAGCAATAGATCTATACTAGTCTAATAAATTTATTAAGGAGAACCTTTTTTTTTTTGGCTCACTCCATCAAAATAAAAATCAATACCTTAACCTTAATAAGTATTGCTAAGATACATCCTTAGGTTATCCACAAAATTTTACTATGCTCAATACGTGTATTTCTAAATAATTCTATAATGCAATCACTTATTTACTGCTAATAGATATTATTTATTGTAATTTAGGATAATTTAGATAACATTTAATATGTTTCATTATTATAAAATACTAAAACAAATTATAGGCTTTATGCTAGTAACGACTTGAGTTTGGCTCTATGGGTGAGTGACAAGGTTTAAGGAGATAAATCCATGGAGTTAAAATGGCTTAGGGAGTTTTGGAACTAGGGCTTGAAATAGGAACTGTTGGATAGGTTTGTTTACTCTTTAAGCCCACGGAAACTCTCCTAAGTTTGGACTCAAGAGGAGCCCATAGAAGGTTTCATGAAGAGGAGGAGTCATGCTATCACACCACTATTACAAAATTATAAATAAGGCTTAGAATGAAAAACACTCTACTTCTTCTTAAGAATAGTGGGTTGATACTATACAACTCCCGCACCAATCCCACGTGAATTTGAGCTCGTTGATATTATATGTTCTACCTCCTTGCTTATCTCTTTAAGTTATCTCCACATGTTGGTACCATGTCATTCCGTTAAAATCACATGAAGTGTGAAACTCATGGTACACTTACATGATTATTGCAATCAAGTCCTCACATTTACGGTTGCCATCAAAACTAATTGAGTAACTTAACAAATACTGTGAAACTAAATTGATGTGGAATGTAGTTAACTTGTTTTATTAAAGAAAAAATTTCATGTTGAACATACAAAAAAAATTATGATTGATGAAAGAACAAACCAAACTAACACTAATAAAATCGATCTAGAGCCCTTGTTGATAGATATCTTTTCTACCCTTAAAAGAAAGAGTCAATGGAATACTACGTTAAAATATTGAAATTGTACTTATACTATATAAATAAGACAACTAAATATAGTTATGAATTCCTAACATACCTATTTTATTTAGTTTTCTTTTTTCATCTTATGATTCTAAATTAACTTTAATAAATTGGAATATCTAAATGAAATCAAGTAATACATGACTTTGTGGTGGTAGTCAACTTAAAAAATGCACTTAATTATTAAATATCATAATTAAGTTAAAGGTTAAATAAGTAATTTTAATTAATGTTAATTAATGAAGGTTAAATGAAAAAGGGAATAGCTAATTGCTGATTCTAAAGAATTGTGATTCTACTCTTTCAAGCATGGAAAAGAGAACAAAATTCACAATTGCGATTCCATTACAAGTTCACTCCACATACCATAAGGATTTAATCATTTGAGCATTATTTAAACTAGATGTTAGTACCAAGAACTTTAGTGGGGGAATCTACGGTATTTAGTGTATATAGTAGAAGTGATGAAGGATAATTATTGGACTTCTTTTGTTATCAACTGTCGACATTAACCAATTTATTTCCTGTACGAAAATAAGTCTAGGAAGGATTATGAGGTGCTTATGGCTTAAGAATACATAAACTATTTTATTTCAAATTTGAAACATATTAAAAGAGGTTCAAGATTGGATGGACTAGTTGTAAACACCCCATTTTTGCCCTAGGAATCAATAATCATCGTTAATAATCAATTTTCAATTTTTCCTAATTTTTTTCTAATTTTTCTCTAATTTACCAAAAATAATAAAAATATTCAAAAAATAAAAATAAATAGGAAAACACTTCAATTTTGAAAAAAGATTTCAGAAATAGCAATAATGAATAATAAACAATTTTTACAAATTTTTGAAAATTCAAAAAATACAAAAAAATAGAAAAAGCGCATTGCATATATGCATTTTGCGAATAAAAGAAAATCAGGAAAGTGGGCTAGCTCAGCTGGTCCGGACCATGGCTAAGGCATGCGGTGCGGGTGCGAGGTTGCAGGTTCGAAAAGCGGGGGAAGCAGTTTCCACGTTTTGCGAATTTTTTCATTTACCCAGGACACGTAGCAACATCTGATTGGCTGGAGGGAGCGCACGCGCCGGACGCGTAATCGTCTCCTACCTCGAGCCCGAGATCGCCGGCGAAGGAAAAATTCGTATTTCGGTCGTTTTGATTCGATTTTTTGCATGAATCCAACAGATCTTCAACGGAAATGAGATAAACATTATCTAATTGGAATTAAATCACAACAAACCGATGGATTTACACGAATCAAAGTTGTTTTTTTAACCGTTGATCCGATTAGCTTCGATCGGAGGAAATCCGAGCTTATCCAGCTCAGTTCGAAGTGCCTATACATAGAGGAGGAGACGGGGAAGCCAAAACACAGATCAGAATTGAGAGAAAGTGAGGAAATAGTGCAAATCAGAGAGCATCGGAGAAGACCCAAAAATCGCGACCACCGATCGAAGTTGAGCCACCGCAGGGAGAGGTTCTAGAAGCAAACCGCCGCTACTGTTGAATTCAGCACCCCGAGCAACTAAGGTTCGACATCTCACCCGCTGCAAAGGACCGCCGGAACGCCGTAATCGAGCCATCTCTGCCGCCATGCCCGATTCGACTAACTCGACCCGATTTGACCCGATTCGACCCGACCGATCCGACCCGCGCATCGACCCGGACCCAGGTAAGTCGGATTTTTTCCAAATTTTCTTATTTTTTTATTTTATTTTACTTTCTTTAATTAATTTATTTTGTTTATTTATTTATTCCGAATTTATTAATTGTTATTATTATTTGTTTGGTTATTTATTTATTTAGTTTTGTTATATTTTCAATAAATAGAAAAATGTAGAAATTAGATTTTTCTAGAATAAAAAAATGTATAATAAATAAATAAAAAAATAAAATGCAGAAAGATAATAAAAATATTAGTAAGATAATAATAAAATTTAGAGTTCAAAATAGAATAGATATTAAACCTATTACAAAAATTCCCCAAAGTCACAAAAATTCACAAAAAAAAATCGCAAAAACCATAAAAATCACGAAAATTAATAAAAAATTTCAAAGAATCATAAAAAAAATAATAAGTTTTAGCACTTAGAAAAATCTTTTTCTTCAAATAGATTCAAAATTGGTATTTTCCCTTAAAATCATTTTCGAAAATAAAATCAAAGCTTAGGCTTAGAAAATTTTTAGAAAGATCCCAAAAATGTTAAGAACATAAAGCAAAAGAGATTTCAAAATTAAAATTCACCAACAAACTTAAGGTTTTCAGAAAAGCGAACTACGGCTTGTTTGATCCTGAGTAACAGGTATGTAGGCACTCATTCGGGTCAACCCATAAAATGCATAAAGAAATCATTTTCTCAAAATAATTCCCAAACATAATAAAAAGTAACAAAAGCACAATGAAACACATTTCTAAAGACGAACAATTTTAGGAGATTAGGTGGTAACCGTAAAGGTTTTAATAGGTTAGCCTCCGAACTTTTAAACTCTGGTTTTCCCTTTTCCTCTTTTCACAAAAACGAGAAGAGGAAATAACGAAGACTAGTAGTCTAAATTAAGACTAATCCGCTCCTTTAGTCTTAATTCAAATTTTCCCAACAACAGTTGGGTGCCGACTCCAAAAATCAAACGAAATTCCTAACTCAAGTCGAGGGTCTACGTTAGATGAGCATAGGGTCTAGTTTAAATCGGATTAGGAATGGGAATTCAAAAATTAGACTCGACACTAGTCTTAACAAATCTTCTAAAGCCAATAATACAAAACTTTCTTTATCATTCTAATTTGTCTAACTCAAGTGGTTAGCTTTACATGTACAGTGTTAATATTAGTGGACCTTGCTCATTCTTTGGCATTATGTATATAAAATCATCTTTTAGATTTTCATAATGAACATATTCGAAATATTAGAAGTCTTTTTAGCTCATCTTAATTCTTGTGTTTTAGTTTAAATCCTACTTCATTAAGAAAAGCAAAAAGAAGATAAATTACACAATTACATGTATATTTATATGGAAAAATTGAATCCTAAATATCCTAAAATTTTAGACATTAACACCCATTGTTTTTGTCACATTTACCTACAAAAACATTTGCAAGCATGGCTTACAAATTATAACATCATCTTATTCCTTCCATATTAACAAGCAGAAAATTTTTCTTCCCAATATTAATTATAGCCAATCTTCTTCCTTGTATGGTCCATTTTGTTGTATTTTGCTATGCTTTCTTTGTAAAGACTATATCTTTAAATATTTTGTTTAGCTTGAAGATTCCCAGTCAAGCTGGAAGCATAATTCATTATCAAAAGTAATTTTTCCTTCTTTTTTTTAATTACATTTCAATTCTTGTGATGGGTTTAATTTACTATAATAATTTAATTTATAGTTTTTTTTATTTGATTAGATTCTTGCTTTTTTTTAAGCCTCTCTAAATTGAATGTAAAATATACTATATAGAGGATTTTCTATTTGTTAATTGTATTTTTAGACTACCATGAATGAAGATTGGCTCTTGTGTTATCTTGTTGTTGATTTCTAGTATTATGTAGATTGCTTTATTGTTGACTAGGGGTCTATTGTAGGTTTTTCTCTTTTCTTTTCTTTTTTTTCTTGCTATGGAGTTCTTAGTATTGATAGTTTTTTTTACTTTTAGAGAGTGGTTAGTTTTTAGTTCTACTTAGTGTCTATTACTCATCAAGGACTTAAGATTACTACTATAGTTTTTAAACATGTATTGAGCTTCTTTGGGTTAGTTTTTGGAAGAGACTTGTTATGTATTCTTGCGTAGGTAAATTGTTGTTGAAGCCTATTGTTTTATAGGAAAAATGTAGATGTGTCATGTCTTGAAATCCTGTCAGATACTCCCACCACATCCACTATCTAATTATGAGGGCATAGGATGATAAACCTACACAATTAGCTAGCGGATGCAAGGCTTTTATTTCTAAACTAATAGTCATTAAAAGAATAATGAACTAAACCTTTTAAAATAGATTAACTTATCTATATATGGCCTCACTTGCCCCCTTTTTTATGTATTGTGCTAGTCGGTGATATTTTTTGTTGTTCCTTTAATTGTACTTGTGGCACATAAATTTGTAAAGGTGGTACTTTCCAACTTAAGAATATATATATATGTACTATACAGTGTGGCGGGGCCATGAGTACCCATCTATTATATGTTGGTTAAATCAAAAATAAATAATTTGATGATTGTGTGATGTTCATCTGCTTCATTTTACATGTGTTTATATTGTAATTATTATAACACATGCATGTCTATGTGATACTCACATACTAAACTTAAGCTCATTCCAATTAGTAATTACAAAAGAACATGTGGGATCACAAAATCATGAAGTGCATCAAATGAAATTAATGCATACTAGCATAAAGATGTATTACTAGTGCATGTAGCCTCAAATAAAGAAATGGAATTATAAATTCACAAAGTCATCTTGAGATGACAATGTTTTTTGGTAATAATTCTTAGATCCCTTAAATCCTTGTATCTTAAAGGTGTAGGTACTTATTTTCTATCAAGATGGATGAATTAGATTCAAATTTCTCCTTTAAAAAATAATAATTTTAATACCTCTTCACATGTTTCAAGGCTTTAATCCTTGTATCTTAATCTATGCTTTTCTACAATTTTCATATTATATTTTTTTTTCTTTTTGCTTTCACTGTCTTACATTTCCAACTTATAGTGCCACTCTAAAATTTGAATTTCTCCTTTTTCAAATTAGTGCTACCATGCCCCAAAATGGGGCCTAGAAGTCTCCACTAAAACCATCATGGCACGTGTGCACCCGTTACATGATGATGGTCTTACGTGTCAAAGATAGTAAAACTATAAATAAATAATTACATTTACAAGAAGTTACAATATATATAATTAGACAATAAAATATACTATGGAACCCGAATCTCACGGTCAACCATGATCATAGAGAATCGGTATCTCCTACCAATAAACAAAATAAGATAATCCCTAGGTTCTCAACTTCAAATTCTATTCACATGGGGGTCTTAACATTTCATCTAAGTAAATCTATTCTTCACAAATCTTTCTTTGTTGTTTTGGTTTTCCAAAACTCTCAACACTTCACATCTTATCCTATCCCACGCTTTCACTATCGTTACCTGCAAAAAGTCTGTGAGGGGGTGAGCACACTATGGCTCAGTGAATGGGATGGTAACACTTTCAATGCTACGTACACACAAGAAAATTCACATCAAGTTATTAAACCTATACCATGTACACAAGCAAGTAAATTCAAATTAAAATATTAAACATATGCTATGCATGAACAACCATATGAATGCAGCATCTCACGTGATCTTCCGGTAACCGACGTAAAGTCTAAGGTTTATGCCCTCTTTGACCTTGGGTTGGGGATTCTAAAGCCACCATTAGTGCCCAGGTCATTACTCGGTTTGTTTATCTTATCGCTTTGTTAATTATAATATTTTCTTAACTCAACAGTGAACGCTCCCATGCCTCTCTACACTAAATGGAGCAAACCCTCAAGGACAGGCCGAACTTGGAACCGTCAAGGTGCAACAATCCCCTAATCACTTAATTCACACTGGGCAGAATAGTGATCCTCTTGATCACTTCCGACGCATCATGTGACAGTGATGGCTTTCAATCTCATGCAATGTCTCATGGAAATGTATGTCAAGTTTTTAAATCAAGTCCAATTCATACTTTAATTGATTTATTTAAAGTGATCAAACAACATATAAGATCAAATCAATTTTCAATCATACCATAGAGATAAACATCAAACATTCCATTTCACTCATCTGTAGCAAGGATTATGCATGGGTTATCACACAAAATCGACACTGAACCTAAACCCTATGGACATAGACCTATCCAGTTTTACAATGGATTAATTTATCTCGGCACCTCTTTGTGCCATTTCTTTTAAATGTCAAACCGTTCGGGTTGATGGAAAATCATCATATCTAGCACCTCTGTGCCATTTTTCTCAAATGTCAAACCGCTCGGTTTGATTGAAAATCATCATATCTGGCACCTCTGTGCCATTTTTCTCAAATGCCAAACCACTCGAGTTAGCTTACAATCATTTCTGACACCTTTGTGTCATTTATCTCACATGTCAAACCAACCACTCGAGGTTAATTTACATCAATCATCCTTAACACCTTTGTGCAATCACACTTCTCAAGTGCTCTATCATTCTCACACTTTCAAGAGCCAGAAAGGTCGTCTCGTTTTCTCTTTCGATGTCCTCAAGACACTTATATATGATATATATATATATATATAAATATATGTATGTATGTATATATATTTGTGACACATCTTTACTTAAGGATAATTTACTAGACACTTTCCCTTATGAGCTTAAGAGTGTAAGAAAACAGAACCGTTAAGTTATAAAAACCAAGGTTGCACTCATGATTTATATGATTGAGTTCATGAGTGTATTTTTTAAATATACTATGAAAATAAGTTTGTTTAAGTATATGTATACGCATTCAGGAACCAACTTTGACATGTATACGTAATGATACCTATATACCTTATTCCAACTAAACATATCTATTCGGTAGCTATAGCAGGAAAAGCTTATTTTGGAAGAAAACGGTTTGTAAAACATGGGTTAAGCTTATGGTTATAGCACTAGCAATATGGTGCTAGGTGCTATCATTAAGGTAATGGCATCTAAACTCTCGGACCATTCTTTCCCCTATATTCTTCACAACTTCTTTCCTAACTCATTATTCCCTACCGCATAACTTAACTCAACAACAATCATATCAAATAGCAACACAACAAACATCAATTTCACATGCATAGCATTCAACATACAACACAACATAGTAGCATATCATTAAGTTTTCCACTCACTTGTTTAAGGTTGTTGTAGTCCAGCCGGAGTCGAGCGATTCCAGCGGGTAACTCCTTTGCATTCTTCTTGAAGCCAGTATCCTTCTACGATACTTCCTCAACCCAATCATAGAAAGTCGCATCTCCACCTGACTCTGGTAATCTTTCCTCACTTTGTGGTTGATGACAAGGCATGAAGTTTCTTCCTTATGGAACTTTAGGCAAATAAGACTTGAATATTGAACTCCCTACGAATCTGTGCTTCCAACACCCCAAGTTGCTATGATTGACTATCTGATTTCCTTGTGTAGAAGTCAAGTAATGGAATGTCTTCAACTTGCTAAATTTAGAATTCCTTCTTCCACATATGTAAGATACCTTTAGAAAGGACAACTGAAGATCTTGCATTAGGGTATTTAGCTAAGAATGATCTTCTTCAACATCCTTTGGACATTCCATTGTGAATTCCATTTCTTTCCAAATATCTCTCAGGCCATCATCTTGAATGTTGCTTGAATCATTCCCTTTACCATCTATACTATCATAGACACTTCTTTTGTCCATGAAGCATTTGTGAACCTTTCATTTATCCAATTATCTCTAACATCTTCCTACAAATCATCACTTCCATTACCATACATACACCAACCTTTCCTACACACCACATGCACACTAACATACACATATTCTTATCCATTTACATATATACTTCACACACCACATACGCACCTATACATAAATATACACAACCATATCATACACCAAATTGCACACATCGACAATTGCATGCCATTATCCTCTTTCTGCTCAAGTCCACATGTATACACACTCCACTAGTGCATACATACACACATTCTCCACACATGTTCCACACCACGGACATACACATATGCTCATACTCCATTTACACCCCACACCACCAATACACACTTCTCCACATACTCTACACATATTACATACTTCCCATAACAATACTCACATACCTACACCATACATTATCTCATACACCTACTCACATACTCCATATACACCTTGCACCATCAATACACACACCCACATACTTTGCACACACCACATTTGCCTTCCATACCCATTCATACATATTCACACTCCACACATCATCTCATACCCGTACACACATATCCCACATACATTATCCTCAACTTCCACATTTACACACATACATGTCCATACACCCTACACTCTTTCACACAAATACATACACACCCACACACACTACTCCTTCATACCCATACACCACATATCTTCCATACATATACACACATGCTCTGCACATTCCACACCTTCCATACATATACACATACACCCTTATACGCTACATGGCATCTATGGACACACACACACAAATCGCACCTACCACACACCATCCATATGCATACACCCCTTTCACTTACACCCCATATCATCCTACACATACACACATATACTCCCGACTCCTCCTTCTCCCTTTTACGTACACATACATACACATCCTCCTCTACACACACACTCATATATACCTTCTTCCTCGCACGCATACATGCACCATCATTCACACACATAAACTGCCGTACATCCCACACCATCATCCACACATACACACGCATCTTCCTCATCCATGCACACAGTCGCACACAACCACACACACTCACTCGCCCACACGTGCACGACCTCCATTCGCGCACACCACACACTCTCACACACCCCCACTTCCTTCACATGCACACACACATCCTCACAAATGTCTCACCATCCTTCACCACACACACTTTCAATATACATACATACATACACACACTACACACTCGCCTCATACACACTTGGCTCCTCTTTCCTCTTTCTTTTTCCTCCTTTTCTCTTCCCTTCTATGTTGGCCTTCCTTCTTCCTCTTTTCTCTATTCTTTTTTTCCCTTTATTTTTCTTTTCTCTCCTTTCACACTACAACCGCTCGCCGCCGCTATTGGACCATCGCCATTACTATGGCTGTTCTCCCCTACACACACCACACACCTCGGCTCCTTCTCTCCCTTCCTCATTTTCTTTTCCTCCTCTAGTCGCTGCTACCACCGTCACCTCCATCATCAAGGAAGGAGACGAAGTGGACTCAACTTGGAAGCTACTGCCACCATCGTCGCTGTCGTCATTGTGCCACCACTGCCATAGTGGTCATCGTGGCTGCCGGCATGGTAGCTGCTACCGTTGTCGTGGCGATCGTCACAGTTGTCGATGTGACTGCCACCATTCGAGTTGTCGTTGTTGTTTCATCGCCATTACCATTGCTATTGCCGCTAAAGTTGTCATCGGATGTTGTGGTCGTTGTTGTCGGTCATTGTGATCGCCACTACCACCGAAGTTGCCGTTGGACGTTGCGACTGCTACAGCCACCGAGAGTGGGGTCGCCACTACTGTTCATCACCACGATCGCCATCATCATCGTCACTTACCATCATCGGGAAAGGAGACAAGGCAACATGACGCCAAGTCGCGGTCATGAACACCATTGTTGTCGTTGCTGGGTCGCTGTTTATTGTTGCTGCTGTTGTTGTTGCAGTTGGGGTTATCATCGAAGTTGCTGCCATCATTCCAATCATCACAGTCGTGACCGAAAGGAAGAAGAAGAAAAGAAAAGGGAACGTGGGACAAGGGAAGGAGATGTGATCCGGTGGAAGGAGAAAGGAAGAAGAAAGGAAAGAAAAGGAAGAAGGAGGAGGACAATCTGGGAAGAAGAAGAGGACGATCTGACAGCAGGAGAAGAAAGGAAAGAAAAAGAAAACGAAGAAAGAGAGAGAGAGGGAGCAGATACGGGAAGAGAGGGAGTAGGGGCCGGACGGGACGTGATGTGACGGCGACGTGATGGTCGGTCACGTCCTTGTTGTAGCTGTCGGGCTTCTTCTTTTTTTAATAGTTATGTATATATATTTATATATTATATTATATTTTATTTTATATTATAATTTTCTCTATTTTTGTATTTCGTACGCGTATGAGAATACCTTTAAATTTTATATTTTTGAAAATTTACTATGAAATTCAACGTCTATGTTAATTTGATTATTCTAAACATAAATTTTTTCTTTAAATTTCAATTTAAAATTCCTAGATTTAAAAAAAAAAATTCATTATTTAACCAAATATCATTTAAAAATTACGTTTCTGATGATTTATTCTTCTATTTATTTTCTTTAATTGTTTATATAATTTTTCAAAATTTTAGGGTTTTACAAGTGCAATGTATCTTAGTTGATTTCAAGTCCAGTATTGCAAAGGGGCTTTTCTTCCCTCTTCTATCCCCATCTCTCTCTCTTATCCTTTGATTTCATTATGGAAAATACAATTGCAAACCTTTTGTAATCATATTTAAGGACTTCTACTCTAATTTCTCTAAATTATAGATAATATAACTATATAATATCTAAACTCAATGACTTAAATTTTTCTTTTCTTTTTTTTTTCTGTGGACTTCTAATAAGCATTCAATCTTTAGATTTATCAGTAGGTAAATTTTCTTTTTAATATGTTGTATAAACAAAGAATTTTTGTAAAAGTCTAAATAAGCAAATTACAAAAGTGCTAGGACACAAAAAGAAGGTGCTTACTTTTAATAATACAAATTAAAAAAAAAAAAGAAAGAAAAAAATCGTTGATAACTATTAGTGTTACAAAATTAATTAGGCTGAGATTGAGATTACTTGATTGTAAAGTCACAAGTGAAAAAAATTCTAAAATATCTAAAAGACAACCTTAATATGTGTAAAAGCTATAAATGTGTATTGAGCAATTAGCTCCTACAAACTTTATATCCAAATGTATGCACATGGTATGAAAGAACACATGATTAATGAGGGAACCAAAACTTTTTCTTTTTTTTCCTAGGTGAAACATAAGATTATATTACATTTTTAGGTGAAACATAAAATTATATTACATTAGATATAAAGGCTATACATAGAGTCCTTACACATACAACCTTTACACAATAAAAGATAACCCTTTTACGTGAGTACATCCTTTCCTTTTCCCATCTTTCATAGTAAAGACAAGTTATTAGAAGGTGCCTTATTGCAAGTTGGAGATGGTTTAGGAATTAGAGCGGCATTAGATAAATGGATTCCCACAATCAGTGGTCATCAACTAATATTTCAGCTAGCTAGGGATGACGAATTTTGATTTACTGATTTCTAATTTTATTAATGAAGAAATGAGATCATGGAGAATTAGTAAGTTGAGATAGCTTTTTTTTCATAATACAGTTAAAGTTATTCAACGAATACCTTTATCAATTATGACAACAAGTACTTGCCTGATATGGCTGCACGATAAAACAACAGTTTATACTATCTAAATAACCTATAATTTCATTCAGTGTGCTTCATATCATGCTAACCTAAGCATGTCTACATTGTATCACATTGATAGATCCATATAGTTTCAAGTATGATCTTGTAAATGTCTCCCTAAAGTCAAATTATTTATATGGACATTAAATAATGTCGTAGCATCTCAAATCAACCTTAGGAAGAGATAGATTACAAATGATAAGTATTGTTGTCTTTGTTTACGCAAATAGACTATCAAACATGAATTTTTATGCTACCCTTAGACAAAATTCATGTGGTTTACTATTGTAGGTTTACACATAGAGGTGGATCGAATTAATACTTTAGATGCATGGATAAAGTACTATGTGGAAAGTTCAATAGGAAACAAAAAGGAATCCTTAGAATTATTTACAAGGATTGTTACTATCATGTGGAACATTTAGAAGGCACGTTGCAACACTATCTTCAATTCCAAGACCCTCAATGTAGTCGTTGTAGTGGAGTGTTGTCAATAAGCCATAGCAAATATTACTATGCTTCACTTAGTCAACTCTAAATGTGAGCTATCGGATGATATACAACAAGGAGTTGATAGGTCAAATAGCTCAATCCAATAGTTATCTTCTCACAAATATTCATTTGTTTGTGCAAGCCTACATGAGCCTAGGCGGTGCCTTCTAGTAATTCCCCTCCTTATCAAGATCATCCTGTGTTAAATAACCTAAGTTCCAACATCGCCATTAGAACCCATTAGAATAAGCTTCTAGGGTGAACAAAGAGCAGCATGCTAATCTCATCTAGAAATGTTGGTCGCTTAGTGGAGAAGTAGAACTAATCTATGACAAAATGGTGTTCTAGGTGAGACCAATGTACTAGCTCACACTAGCTTATGTGAAAAGCTCCTCAGATTAGTTAGATGAAGTTTAATTTAAATGGTGGTTAAGATCTTTATTTTGGGAAAGTAGCAATAGGTTTTGTGGCTAGGAATTATCATAGTGTCATATGTGGCAATGGATCCAATTTACATGAGGCTAACCCAACTGTGCCAGTGGAGTTTTTAGCAGTGTTAGATGTAATTAAATTTGCAATTGGGAAAGGTTGGAAGTTCATGACATTTGAGTTAGACTATTTGATTGTTTATAATGCCATCATCAATACTTCTAAAGCTCTATGGTAGTTTCATCCTTTTTTGAATGACTTAAAGCACCTATTGCCAAGCTTCACCTCAATTGAGTTTAAACAAATCAAAAGGGAAGCAAATTGTGCAACTAATTGATTTGCAACCCATGCTCATAATCGAACTTGTCCTAGTGATTGAATATGTAATCCACCTCCTAAGTTAGAAATGATTCTCTTGTTAGATTGTATTTTCCATTGTGAATTTGGTCTCTATAAAGAATTAGCTAAACTTTTAGAGTTATTACTATACGAAATCATATCTTCTTTAGCCAAAAAAAAAAAAAAAAACAGCAACAACAAAACTTGCAAGTTGATCAAAACACCACATCTACATGGATGATAATGTCTTTTTCTTTTTTTAAAAAAGAAAGAAAGAAAGTGATGTACAGAAATTTCTTCCACTCCGATCATAACATGATAACATTAATATAATCTGATGTGGGAAAATTTCTCTCTTTCCCACTTGAGTTTATTGGCATTAAGTACCTTAAAATACACTTAATTTTTGGTGGGGTCCTCAAGAATTAAGACCAATCATAGCTCTTTAGCTTACCTAGTTAGGATGTAATTCCTTGGTGGCCTACCTACCTCGTAGGTCATGGGTTGGATTGAGAGTTCATTTAGCTAGGCTAAAGTGGGTTTTCCGGTGAGCTAAGGGCCTAACTAGAAATGGCTATGAACAAAATGCTTGATTTAGATCTTTATGAGCAATACATTAGTTTGAATTCACTAAAGGTGAATTTATCTAAGTGAAGAGAAATGATGGGGACCATTAGTACATGAGTAGTCGTTGGAAGATTTTTATATCTAGTTATTTTATCTGAATTATTATAGAGGCTATATTTAGTTTTCTTATTATCTCTAGTCTATTAGGTTGGTTGGATTTAACTTAGATTTGTTAGTTTTCTTTTTTATTATTTTTAAGCAGCTAATTAATAGTCATTAGGTTATGTTTATATCTTAAAGCTCATTTTTTACCTTACTTGTCTATAAATAGTTGTTATTATTAGGGCTTTGAACATAAAATCTTTATTGAATAGAAAAATTATTTTCATGTGAAGTGCAATACTTTTTTTTTTTTTATCAATGGTGTGCGACCATAAAAAATTTATCGTGTAGTGTAAGACCACACAAATCAATGATGGTGTGAGGCCATCTTCTAAACCTACTAGTGTGAAGCTGCTAGATACACTATTTTAAGGTTATCGTTTTGTTTCCTTAAAAAATATTTTATTTATTTCTTAGTAATTTTCTTAACATTCATCATATAATCATTATTTAAATTATAATTTGTAAATTAATTTCCGTGCTTTTATAAAATTCTCTTATTATATTATTTTTTTGTTTTTGCTCTCTTAGGTCACATTTCAAACTCATACCACTACTCTAAATTTTAAATTTCTCCTTTTTCAAATACCACAATGTGTTCATTTGATTTCAACTTCAGTATTTTGAAGTGGCTTTTCTTCCCTCTCTTATCCCCATTCCTATCTCTTTCCTTTGATTATATTTTTTTTTACTTCATTTTATGTCAAAGAAATGCAATGACTTCATGTAATACCTACAACTTTTAAAAATTCATTTATAAATATCATAACATAAAACCAAGGCTAGGGATGGGCATTTTATAAAAATTGAGGGGCAATTTAGACATTTTCCAAAAAGGAGTATTTAAGCCTACGTTGACCTAACGTTCCCCTCTTTTGTCATTTTATATAGTAACCACACTGAATAAACAAAGAACATTCTCTATCAATCACAAAGACTTATCTAATCATGAGGATGAAAACAAGACAGCTAGGTAAAAGTTGATGATTTAATGGTTACTGTACTCATGGAACTAGGAGATTTAATCACATTACATTACTTTATTATGATAGAATTTGAAAATTTGGGGAAAGGACAAAACGGGCATGGGAATCCATCAATTAAGGATATAACCTGCAAAAATATTGATGTAAGTATACTAATCCGTGTAATTTAAATAGATATTATATGTTTTAGGGTTAATTTAAGCCTAGGAATAAGAGAATCAAATTTAGGAGGAATTGGAATAAAGAAATTAGAATTCATGAGAAATTACTGAGAGATATACGGCCTCCAAACATTACCATGTTTTAACCATATTGAACCAAAAACATACCTAGAGATACATGGCCTATCTACATAATTGTGTTCCAACTGTGTTAAATAATGACATACCGAGAAATACATAGCTTATTTCCACGACAGTGCTTTAACCCTATTGAATGCAAAGCATACAGAGAGATACATGGCCTATCTACACAGTCGTACTCTAACCATATTGAAATCAAAACTCACCAAAAGATACACGACCTCTGACATGGTCGTGCATTAACCCGTTTTGAGCTACACAGCCTCCAACATAGCCGTGTTGAGAGAAATATAATTTCATTGTATATCTATTTAACTCTTTATTAAATTAATTTCTATGCAACTTAAATGATTAGTAAGTCTTTGGATGACCTAATAGTTTTAGAGAGATTAAGGAAATTATTTTAACCTTAGATTAATACTAAGAAGTGATCATTATTGCAATTACAAATTTCAGATTAGCTGTAAGTTCAGGACCAGATGTGCTCAAGCTAGGATTCAAGGTATGTGTAACTTATATGTTGTTCTATGCTTATTTAAGTTAGTATGATTATTCAAATTGATTAAGTTGAATGGTTTAGCTTAAGTGTTTAAGTTGTATGTTCTATGTGCTTGGCTCGACCTAGGGGCCTATAGTGGCAGATCCCTAAGGAGTATCCTAATGATCCTTCTGTGACGTTGTCCCTAGTAGAGTTGTGCTTAGAAATGATCTAGGTTAAATGTTAGACTAAATGGTTTAAAGGACATAAGTGTAGGGCTTATAGTGGCAATTCCCATCACTAAGTTTAAATGCTTAAGTGAACATGGGTGTTGGGCCCATAAAGGCAGTTCCCATCACTAAGTTTAAATGGATTAAGTGTGCCATGGGTGTAGGGCCTGTAGTGGCAGTTCTCATCACCAAGTTTAAGGGTTAAAGGTAACGTTTTGTTGCCACAAAAATGTGGTACTAGACAGGACAAATTTTTTTGTCTTGCGTTTAGTTAGCATTTATGAAAAAAGTACTAGACAAAAATTCAATGTGGTACTAGACAAAACGGCAAATTTTTATACCACATGTAATTAGGTACAAAAAATCTGGTACTGGACAAAAATTCATTTTTTTCGAAATCCTTAACTTACCCTTCATATTTTTCTCTTTACAAACAAACCCTACCTCCCCAAACCCTTTTCATTCGAACCCATCCACGCCGCACTAGCTTGCCCTTCGAGTGCAATAGGAAAACCCATCGGCGCCACTCTAACAACGGGATTCATCATGCAATCGACCACTATTCGAATGTTACTGTCGTCACGCCAGAAGTCGCCATCAGGTTCGTATCCTTCTGTTCTTTCTCACATTCTTGCTTGCTTTTCTATGTTCCCCGCATGCTCTACCTATAATTGTCGTCGTCCGTTTAGATTTCCCTCGCTTGCTTTTCTATCTTCATCGCATGCTCTCCATCTAGTTGTCACCGTGTGTTTAGATGTCTGTTGAAATGGGACGGTGGTGGTGGATCAATCTTTCGTATATAAATAGATCATCACTGTAAACACCTCATTTTTGCCCTAATGATCAATAATAATCAACAATAATTAATTTCCAATTTTTCCATTTTTTTTTTCTAATTTAGCAAAAATAGGAAAAATATTCAAAAAAATAAAATAAATAGGAAAAATACATCAATTTTGGAAAATAATTGCAAAAATGGCAATAAAGAGGATAAATAATTTTTACAAATTTTTTGAAATTTCAAAATATTCAAAAAAAATAAAAAAATCGCATTGCATATATGCAAATTGCGAAAATAATAAAATCACGAAAGTGGGCTAGCCCAGCTGGTTCGAACCTTGGTCTGGTGCGAGAGCAGGAGGGCTCGGTCAAGGGTTCGAAACACGGGGGAAGCAGAATCCGTGTTTTGCAAATTTTTTTCTCTGCTTGGGACACGTGTCAGCAGCCGATTGGCCGAAGTGAATGCACGCGCCAAGCGCATGATTGTCTTCAACCTCCGTCCGAGATCGCCGGCGAGGAGAAAAATCCGAATTTTGACTGTTTTGATTCAATTTTTTTCACAAATCCAACAGATCTTCAACAGAAATGACAAAAACATCATCCAATTGGAATCAAATCACAACAAATCAAAGGATTTGCACAAATCGGAGGTGGGTTTTAACCACAAATCCGATTTGCTTTAATTGGTGGAAATCCGAGCTTATCCAGCTCGATTTCTTATGCTTATAAATAGAGGATGAAGTGGAGAGGTAGAAGCACGGATCAAGAGTGAGAAAGAGAGAGAAAAGAGAGAGAATTGAAGCCTCGCCGGAAGTTCTTCACCCGTGACCACCGATCAAGTGTCGAGCAGCCACTAGGAGGCGTTTTTGCAGCAAACTACCACCACAGTTGAGTTCCTCACCTCCGAAAACCTAGGAATCGACACCTCAACCACTTTGAAAGGCCACCAAAATGCCGTCAACAAGCATCCCCAGCCGCTATGTCCAATCGACCTGACTCGACCCGCTTCGACCCAATCTGACCAGACTAACCCGACCCACGCACCGACCCAAATCCAGGTAAGTCGGATTTTTTTATTTTTTTTGTATTTATTTCATTTATTTAGTTATTTTATTTATTTTGAATTTATTTATTTACTTATTTGTTAATTATAATTAAAAAAAATAGACTAATGTTAGAAATTAGATTAGTTTTTTTTTAGGATTTAATTTAGGATGACTAATAAAAATAAACATAAAAAATAATAATTATAATAATAAATAATAAAAATGTGAAAATTTATAAAGAAAATAATAAAAATATTAGAAAAGAATAATAATGAAAATTTAGATTTTAGAATAGGATAGATGAAAAATCTAGGAGAAAATTTTCAATAAAAATTATAAAAATTAATAAAAAATTATAAAATTATAAAAAATTAATAAAAAATCAATAAAAATTTATAATAGTAGAAATGAGTTGAAAAATAGAAAAATAGAATTTTTATCACTTACAAAAATCGTTTTCTTAAATAAATCCAAAATTGGTTTTTCCTTAAAATATCATTTTCAAAAATCAAATTATTAAGCGTAAGCTTAGATTTTTTTCAGAAAAATACTAAAATGGTAAAAACATAAATCAAAAGAAATTTCATAATTAAAATTCACAAACACATTAAAGTTTTTCAGGAAAAGCGAACTACGACAAGTTTGATCCTGAATAGCAGGTATATAGGCACCCATTTGGGGGAACCCTAAAAGAAAAAAAAAATCATTTTCTTAGAATAGATTATTCAAAATAAATAAATAAATAAAAGACATTTCTAGATAAGGTTAAGATTTTAGGGGATTAGGGTGGTAACCTTAGGGTTTTAATAGGTTAGCCTCCAAACTCAAAAACTCTGGTTTTCCCTTTCCTCTTTTCACAAAAAAAAAAAAAAAATGCAAAGAGGAAATCACGCTGACTAGTGGTCCAAATTAGGATTGATCTGCTCAAGTAATCCTAATTCAATCTTTTCCAACTACAATTGGGTGGCGACTCTAAAATAAAACGAAATTCCTAACTCAAGTCGAGGGTCTACATTAGATGAGCATAAGGTCTAGTATAGATCGGATTAGGAATAGGAAATCAAAAAATTAGACTCGACATGATGGCGACTCCATTGGGGACTCTCTAGTAGGCTAGCCACTTGAATCTCCTTAAATCACTTTTCAATGAATGTCTTTTTGGCTTGTTATACTATTGCTAACCTTTCAGGGATTTAACTAGATTTAGGATCAATTATTTACTTTAGTTGTTGAGTCCGCATGCATATAATTGTGCGAGTAGATACAGTCAAACCCAGGCCGTCTTAGGACCTTAAGACGGGGGGGCATTGTGTAGGTTTCAGGCGAAGTGATATGATCACCATTCGGGACTGATTAGGCTACCCCACCCAATGCTTCGATATTGCCTGAGATCCATTTCTCTGAGAATGTAAGAAGCCATAGAGCTTGGGGACCTGTTAAAACCTACCTATTTGCATACACAACATCATGGGCTAACAACAGATTAATGATGTAATACTTTTATTCTGTTCACAGAGTTCAAATACGTTTCCCTGTAATGTTATCATTGTAATATAGTTCTTGTTGTAATTAGAAATTTTTGTTGTAATAGATGGCTAGTTCCACAATTGACCGCTGCCTATGCAGCAGAAGACCAAGAGAATTAGAAAATAGATCTATTGTACTTTTTCATTTTTAAAAGTATCGAACTCCAAAATTTCCAATATTAATAAAAAAGTTTCAATATTACATCATCAATCAATTGTTGGCCCCTTTTATTTTAGCATTCGTGTGACACATGCATCACATTTGCATACATTATACTAAAAAGAAAAAATGCACGCCAAGTATCAAAATAGACCCCGAACAACCGAACCCTCCCAAAAGCCCAATTTGCACACGTTCAAGAACAAAAATGGAAAACAGTGGCGACAACCGCAACAACACAAGTGCTAACGTTGCTTCAGACTCTAGGATCGTATCCCTAGAACAAACGATCCAGCAGCTAGCTGCACAAGTCCACCTCCTAACTGAAAGCTACAAAGAAACCGGCATACCTTACATTGGGGAGGATGGTTCCAAAGACCTTGATCTCTAGATATTCAACGAGGTGAATATGGTGACCAGCAAGGAAGGCCATCAGTTCAAGGAGGGGCAGCAAGGGACGTTTGGACTAGGGTACATTCCTACAGCCCTGGAAGAAGCACAAGCTAGAGGTGTCAAAGGCAAGATGAAAGAGAAGCCAAGCAACACCCCGATGCACATTCCACACCTCTAGCAATCTTTCAGAAAAGCAACTATCATTCAAGAGTCAAGGATAAGCGAAGATGACGTCAGCAATGGGAGTCCAACCCCCCGCACGTCCAAACAGCATCCAGCTCTCAATAATTGGTTCTGTTATCCTATTGATAGCGCTAGGTCAGCTCAAGGAAAGAGAACGATTGTTAAACAATTTTTATTGAGACTTCTTTATAATTCAAGAAATTACAGTTTGTCTTACTTATATATATCTGCTTTCATTTTACTTCACCCAGATCTCCTACCATCGAACATCAGGGACATTTCGCGTAGGTAGAAAATAAAAACACTGATATCGTCTCCAACGCTACTGGATCAGTTGTTGGAGGCGATATCCTTGACCACAAAATAATACAAGAAAATTGGCAAAAACATGAACAAAGCGGAATTTCAATCGACGAGCCAGTGGAGACAGTAAATCTAGGAAGCATTGAGAAACCTAAAAACCTCAAAATCGAGACCAGTTTAAGTGTCGAGCAAAAGTGTGAGATGACCGAGCTGTTAACGGAATATGTAGATGTGTTCGCCTGGTCATATGGTGACATGCCAAGACTAGACCAATCAATAGTGGTTCATAGGCTTCCTACAAGGAATGATGTCAAACCTAAAAAACAGAAATTGAGAAGATTTAGGCCTGACATCTTACTAAAGATTAAGGAAAAAGTCAAGAAACTCTAGAAGTAGGGTTTATCGGTGCCCGATTACCCAGAATGGGTAGCAAATATAGCCTTTGTTATGAAAAAGAATGGAAAAGTACGCGTATGCGTAGACTTCCGGGACTTAAACCAAGCTACGCCAAAGGATAACTTCCCCCTACCTCACATTGATGTTCTAGTAGACAATACTGCAGGAAACCATCTTTTCTCGTTCATGGACGGTTTCTCAGGATATAATCAAATAAAAATGGCTGAAGAAGATAAAACCAAAACAACTTTCATCACAATATGGGAAACTTTCTGTTACAAAGTCATGCCCTTTGGTTTGAAAAACGCAGGGGCAACATATCAGAGAGCCATGGTCGCGATACTTCATGACATGATGCATCGAGAAGTCAAAGTATACGTTGACGATATGATAGCTAAGTCTAAAGAAGAAGAGAGCCATATAGATATCTTGAGAAAATTGTTTAAACGATTGAGAAAATTCCAGCTCAAGTTAAATTCAAAGAAGTGCACTTTCAGGGTCACAATGAGCAAATTATTAGGGTTTGTCATAAGCCGGGAAGGCATTAAAATTGACCATGACAGAGTAAAGTCTATATTAGAGCTACCTTCCCCACGCACTGTTAAAGAAGTAAGAAGTTTGCTGGGAAGGTTAAATTACATAGCTCGTTTTATCTTACAGCTCACAGATAAGTGCCGGTCATTATTGCGACTGTTGAAAAAGAATGCCGCAATAGAATGGGATGATGAATGCGAAAAAGCATTTAGGACGATCAAAGACTATCTCATAAAACCTCCAGTCTTGATAGTCCCGAAGCAAGGAAAACCCTTATTCTTATACCTCACGATACTCTCTGAGTCCATGGGATGCGTGTTAGGGCAAAAAGATGAAGAGGGAAGAGAACGTTCCATATATTACCTAAGCAAGAAATTCACAAACGGGGAACTGAGGTATTCAGAAGTAGAGAGGACCTATTGTGCTCTAATTTGGGTTATGCACCGATTGAGGCAGTATACCCTTTACTATCATATTGAGCTGCTAACAAGACATGATCCTCTGAAGTACTTGGCAGAGAAACCCATCTTGATAGGGAGAATCTCCAAATGGCAAATGCTCTTATGGGAGTTTGATATTACATACATAAATCAAAACTCGATGAAAGGGTAATCTTTAGCCAACCAATTAGCAGAACACCCTGTCGAGGGGAATTCCCAAGAGCCACAAGTTCAATTCCCTAATGAAAATATATTAACAATGGAAGCTACACTAATAGAAAACTGTGGAATAGAGCAGAACCCTAAATGAAAGATGTTCTTTGATGGAGCTGCAAATGTATTCGGTTGTGGGATCGAGGCAGTGTTGATATCCCCAGATGAAACACAATTCCCTAAAGCAACAAGACTCACATTTCCATATACCAATAATATCGCAGAATATGAGGCATGCATCCTCGGCCTCAAAATGGCTTGCCACATGGAAATCCGTGAATTAGAAGTATACGGAGATTCATCACTTATCATACTACAAACAAGAGGGGAATACAAGACTAAATACCCCAAACTGGTATTATACCATCAACATTTGACAGAGCTAATAGAAGAATTCGAGGAAATCACTTTCACATACATCCCAAGAACTCAGAATTAGTTTGCAAATGCACTCGCCACACTAGCATCCATGATCCAGATAACAGGGGGAGCCGAAGTCCAACCGATGAAAATAGACATCGAAAATCGGCCCGCCTACTGTTTAGCAATTGAAAAAGCACAAAATGACAAGCCCTGGTATCACAACATCAAAAATTTTCTCCAAGAAAGCAAATACCCCGAAATGGCTAGCAAGAATGACCAGAGAACACTCAAATGGTTAGCAAGTCATTTCGTATTCCAAGTAGTGAGTGGAAAATGCATGACTCCATGATTACTTCCTAGACATCATCTTCCTCTTCTTCTTTTACCTCCTTCTTGCTACCCTCTTGTGGCAGTGACTCACTTTGTTTACCGAGAGTCATGTGCTCAAAGCCTAAAGGTGGCATATTAAATCATCTAATCGTTCATTGGTGAAGTCGTAAAGATCATAATCCTCTACGTTAAAAAAATGCTTAGGTTCACATTGAACAAATTTTCCCTTATCACCTTTTCCAGAACCTCCCTTCTTACCAAAAGATAAACCATAGAAGAAACTTATCATTTTTTCAGTTAGTATAAAAAGAAAACACTGATAAAGAAAAACTATAACTTAATGATCTGATTACTGGAAAAAAAATATTCGGTGGAAGATACTTAAATATAAGCAACAAAAATAATCTAGATAACAAATTATCAAGTTTAGGCTTAGATTTTTTTTAGAAAAATGCTAAAATGGTAAAAACATAAATAAAAAAAATCCAAATTAAAAAATCACCAACACACTAAAGTTTTTTCGTGAAAAGTGATCTATGGCACGTTTGATCCTGAATAGCAGGTACGTAGGCACCCATTTGGGCAACCCTAAAAAGAACAAAAATCATTTTTTTTAGAATAGGTTATTCAAAAACACAACAAAAAGACAACAAATAAAAGACATTTCGGATAAAGTTTAGATTTTAAGAGATTAAGGTGGTAATCTTAGGGTTTTAATAGGTTAGCCTCCAAACTCAAAAACTCTGGTTTTTCCTTTCCTCTTTTCACAAAAAATGAAAAAAGGAAATCACAACGACTAGTGGTCTAAATTAGGATTAATCTGCTCAATTAGTCCTAATTCGATTTTCCCAACAATAGTTGGGTGGCAACTCCAAAACAAAAAGAAGTTCTTAACTCAAGTCGAGGATCTACATTAGATAAGCATAGGGT
Source organism: Laguncularia racemosa (assembly GCA_037954665.1). Classification (NCBI taxonomy): domain Eukaryota; kingdom Viridiplantae; phylum Streptophyta; class Magnoliopsida; order Myrtales; family Combretaceae; genus Laguncularia; species Laguncularia racemosa. The sequence continues at coordinate 2,166,381 of JBBMOL010000037.1, forward strand.
CTAGTATAGATTGGATTAGGAATGGGAAATCAAAAATTAGACTCGACACTCACAAGTTAAATAAATTGAAGAATCTAAAAGTACAAAAAGGAGCTAAGTGAAGAGCTGAGCAAATGAGAGCATGAAAACAAATGAATGCACAAGAGAATGAGTAGATTTTTTTTTTCTTCTTTCTTTCTTTCTTTCTTTTTTTTTTTTTTTTTTTTTTTGCATAGAGAATCGAATGAATGCAAAGGCACAAATATATACAACCTTCTCACAAATGGCAAAATATTTTTGAAAGTTTCAAATTTTATCCTGCCTCATGATGTTCAAATTAAAAATGTTTCCTATGTTCTAATTCCAAAGCCTATAAGTCTACTACCTATAAATTTCTACATTTTGTCCATTTCATTTTGCAACCTACTTCAAAACTTAAATTTGAAAAAAATTTTACACGTGCACAAATGCTACAATCTTATTATTTGCTTCCTTACGCTTGCGTTCAAAATAATACCTTATTTTAACAAAGTCTGCAATCCTACTTCACTTTGAAAACAATAACTGCGTGAGATTTTCTTCCTCCATTACTTTTCAAATGTTAAGCTTTTTTTGTCTTTTTTCTTTTTCTTATTTTTTTTTTTTTTGAGAGGTCAAGCTACATGAGTCTTTTTCCTTCTTTTTTTTTCTTGGAGAGGACTTGTCGACGTACCAATTTGATTTGGACCAGGTTGGCAGGTTAGTGAACCGGCTAAACTATAGGTTGCCAACCCACCGGTTCGAATGGGTTGTCTAAAACCCATCTACCTAGCAAGTTTGATGCGAAGTCAAACTGGCTTCCATGAGCTAGATCAACAATTCGATTCAACCCATTCCTTTATCAACATTTACCGCAATAGACAATATTTTTGTTACCCTATGTTTTGACTTTGTTTTCATTAACACCAAATTAATTATAGTTGACTATAATTAAAAATTATATAATATATATAGAGAAAATGACAAAAAATAAAAAAGAAAAAGAAAACACGTTGACTAATAGAATCTCAAAAGAAAACATATATAAAACCTATGACTTTGAATTCAACAAAACAGATAGATGCATCGGTGGGGAACCCCAATCCCGATACAGGCGTAGCCCGGCAACACTAGCGCCGGTGAGTCGACGGTGATGGTGATTTCGGCGATGGCATGGAAGATGCCGCCAACTGATATTTGGTGCAGAGTTTCGGTATGCTGACGCGTTGCCGTCACCGGGCCGGTGAGACCGTGTAGCTCGCCGGGGCTGAGTGGAAACCGGGCGGATTCTCTCAGTGGCGTGCCAAGCGTTCGCAACGGATATTTTGGAAATGAAGGTTCCGCGGGAGACGACGGTGAAGGAGTTAATTCTCAATCAGCGTAAAACCGGAAATTTCCCACCAACGCATCATGTGTAAAACACCAATTTAGTCATTAAATGAGCAGAAGTTACTTACGACAACAAATGTGATACCATAACCTTTTCCCATGCATACAATGACATGGTGGAAGGAAAATGATAAATATAATAATTTTAATAGTATTGATTTAATTTTTAATTTTATCAATAAATTATATATATTAAATTTTTATTATTGATAATAATTAAATTTTTATTATTAATAAATAAATTAATAATAAAATTAAAGATAAAGTGAATTCCATTAAAAACACAGGGGAGAGAGTACAAAATTCCCTGATACAGTGGGACACGATACACAAGTCTATTATGCACTATATATATTTTTCTCACTTGTATTAGCGCTAACTAGGTTGGGCTATAAGTAAACGAAGAAAGAAGATATCGAGCAAAGAAGGTTCTCACGACGCATCATCCTCTAATTCCCACCACCACCGCTGCCGCCACCGCCACCATCATGAGGTGACGGAGAAATGGTGGGGTGAGCAAATATAACATCACAAACCACGCCCAGATCAAACGCAACGATCTAAATGCTTCCAAACCCGAGCCACCGGTGCATCTTGTGAGTGATCTGAACAGTTATGGGTTGGCCGTCCATTAAGGTTCTCCAAAGACCTTTTGTGAATCGGAAATGTTCGTTGGCCTTGAGCACAGTGGACTCAAACGTGGCTTGTACGATGGCCTTTTTCTTAGGTTTAACAACGAAAGATGGGAGGGTTGTTGGAATTTCCCCTTTTTTTCGGATTTCAGTTCAAACGCTTGGCTTTTTCAACGGGAAATTATTTTTTGAGTGTGGTCCATTTTTAAAAGCAAGTCAACCTATGTCCACAAGAGAAAATCTCAAATCCATGCTCTAATAATATCGGTTGAAATCTGTGATAAGTAAAGATCTATAAGGACATGATTTTTCGATTTTTTTGGTTTTTAATCCCACTCACTCATTAAGAAATATATCATCAATATTGAAAGAACAAGGAAAAATCTATACATTTATTTAGTAATAGCTGGATATACGTACATGATTTATTTTTGCTTTTATTTTTGTTTCTTGTATGTTTATTGTGTTATTAAACATAAGAAATATATATATACGCTTTATTACCTGGTTAAAATTGGCCAAAAAATTCTGAATCGAAATCGGATCATAGCGACTTAATTGAAGGTTGAAGCCGACTTAAATTCAAGTCATCTTCAAAGTTAAGTCAACTTGTGTATGAGTCAACTTGAGGAAAAAAAAAAAAAAAAAACCAACATCAGCGCACCTGCCCTAGATCGATCCCTTGACCTCTGGCTCAGTGCATGATGTCTTACCAACTGAGCTAAGCTCAGTCCTCCTTTGCAGACGTGTGGTCACACGCCAGGCACCTACGCGTGCTTGAAAAGAAAAACGCGCAGCATGCACTCGGACAGATTCCAACTCGTGACATCAAGTTCTCCGTCAGCACAAGGCCTAACAATTGACCAACGGCAGTAACTTTCTTTGCTTACAGTTCCGGCCGATACTAATATAAATTACATGGGCTGAATCATTTTCTGTAGTCTTCCAAGGCCCCATTTTGCGAGCTGAAACCAAAAGCTCCAAAATTGGACACACGCCAATTTTTTTTATTTTTTTTTGGAATTTATTTGAGCATAAGATATTATATTGAATAATATGAATGTATGTTTATTTATTTTGAAGTTTATATCATTATACATAAAATGTCAATTAGATGATATAAGTATGATAGAATTACGTTCATAGGATATTGTTTATGGTTTTATGCAATAATTGAGCCTAAAGATTTAGTTAATGTTTAAATAATCTATACAATTTCCATTAACTAAGGAGTAGCTACAACATCTTTAATTAATTAAAATTATACATATTGAGGATGATTGAATCATATGTGAAAATAAATATTAGTTATTAATTATATGCAATATACTAGATCTTATCCCATATAAATTTCTATTATGTTGTGTATGATTAATTAAGATAAAATATCAAATTATATTTTCTAATTTACCCATAGGAATTAGGAAAAGGAACATGATTTAATAGTTTTATCATAAAACCTTATTGAATTAGAACTTTTTCCTACATGCAAGCTTTCTGTCACTAGATTTATATTTCAGTATAATTTTATGTTGGTAAAACATGATATATCTTAATTACCCTAAAAAAAATTTGTAACATGAGCATGTATATTTAATTATTGCAACAATTCAACTTATCATTTTGTTTTTATATGCGATGTGATGTTCTTGAACTTAAAGGGGCTAACTATAAAGTTTGTAAGGAGAGAGTTCTTCATCATTTAGAATGAATGGACATTGATTATGTCATAAGGAAATTGAAGCCTCCTGTAATAACTGAAACTAGTACTCTATACACAATAGGTCTTTATGAAAAATGGGAGCGATCTAATCGCTTATCAGTTATATTCATAAAGACTAAAATTTCTACTAATATAAGAGGCTCTATCAAGCAATATCAAAGGGTCCAAGATTTGTTAAAGGCCATTGATGAGCAATTTGCCACTTCAGAAAAAGCAATGGCTAGCATTCTAATTATAGAGCTTTCGACTTTGAAGTTTACTGGCACTAAGGGCGTGCGTGATCATATCATGCACATAAGGGACATTGCAACCCAACTAAAGGCATTAGAAGTTAAGTTGTCATAACCCTTCTTGGTTCGCTACATACTTTACACTTTACTTCAAGAATATGCCCCATTTAAGATATCTTACAACACATATAAGGATAAATGGTCAATCAATGAGTTGTTAACCATGTGTGCTCAAGAAGAGGGCAAACTACTTATGGTGGAAAAGAATAGGAAATGGTGAACTTAACTACTCATGAAAAGAGCAAAAGGAAGGATCAGGCCAAACACAAAAGGAAAGGGAAAATCACTCTCATAAAGGACATAAAGAAGGAGGTTGCATACTTCTTCTATAAAAAGAAGGGAAACATGAAGAAACAATGCTCCAAGTTCATGCAGTAGCTTAATAAGAAAAGTATTCAACTTTCACTTGTTTGTTATGAATCCAATATGATTGATGTTAATCATAACACAGGGTGGATTGATTCTAGTTATACAATCCATGTGACCAATTCATTGTGGGATTTAAAAGACCTGCGGAAGCTAGTGGGAAGTGAGTATAGCATCTATTTAGGCAATAAAATGTCCTCACATGTGGAAGCTATTGGGACATGCAACTTAGTTTTAAGTAGTTGTTACATTTTGAATTTGAAAAAGACATTTTATATCACTAGTTATTTGAGGAATTTAATTTCAATTTCTAGACTTGTATCAGATAGCTATTCCTTTAACTTTTCGTACTCCACATTTAATTTATTTTATAAATCTAATGTTATTAGATAAGGTACTTTGTCCAATGGTCTTTTTCTTCTTGATTTACAAAATGATGATAACTATGCTATTATACACGTTCATGAAAAGGTTGACACTAAACAATGTGTTGTAAATGAAGAATCCTCTATGTTGTGGCATCAGATATTAGGACATATCTCCATTGATAGAATTAAAAGGTTAGTGAATGATGAGATACTTAGTGTTTTAGATTTCACTAAATTTGAAACTTGTATAAATTGTATTAAGGGAAAATAGACTAACAAGTCAAAAAAAGATGCCAAAAGGAGTTTTGAATTATTGGAAATCATACACACTAACATTTATAGTCTAGACATGGATGCGTATCGTAATAAGTACTTTGTCTTTTTCATAGATGATTATTCATAGTACATGTATCTCTACTTACTTAACAACAAAAATGAAGCATAAGATGATTTTAAAGTGTTTAAAGCTAAAGTAGAGAAACAATGTGAAAAACAAATTAAAAAAGTGATAACCGATAAAAGCAAGGAGTACTATGGTAGATACACAAAGAGTGGACAAGAGATTAGTCCATTTGCAAGGTTTCTTCAAGAGAATGAGATTGTTGCCCAATACAATTTACCCAATTCTCTATATCAGAATAGAGTAGCTGAAAGAAGAAATTGAACATTATTGGACATGGTGTGAAGCATGCTTGCAAGCTTCAAGCTTCTTAACTCATTATGAACTGAAGCTCCTAAAACAGTTGCATATATATTGAACCAAATTCCAACTAAGGCTATCAAAAAGACGCCATTTGAGTTATTTAAATGGTGAAAACTAAGTTTGCAACATGTACGCCTTTGGGGATGTCCATCTGAAGTAAGAGTCTACAATCTATATGAGAAGAAGTTAGACCCAAGGACTATTAGTGGATATTTCGTTGAATGTGCCAAAAAGTCTAAAGGATATAGATTTTATTGTTCGTCTCATAGCACTAGGTTTATGGAATCAAGAAATGCAAAATTTCTTGAGAATGACTTGATTGGTGGGAGTGATCAATCTCAAGGCCTTAGTTTTGAGAAAGATCATATAGATGCTTAGTGTGCTACTTCAAGTAATGGGTTGATCATTGTTGTTAATAACATGCTTCTAGCACAAATGCATGTTGAAGAACCAGTCCAAAGGTACCATAAACTATTAATCCCGATCCAATAGATACTAAAGTTCAACAAATGTCCAAAGTTGTTGAACAATTGGCTAAACAACATGATCCTATTCCTCAAGAAAATGTTGATGTAGCATTAAGAAGATCTACTAGAGTAAGGAAATTAGTAATTCCTAGTGATTATATTATGTATCTATAAGAGTTTGACTAGGGCTGGTAATGCGGGCCTAATGGGCCGGCCCGCCCCAACCCGCGGGTCGTCGCGGGCTGGCCCACAGTGGCCCGCAAGTTTAACGGGTCAAGAAAGTCCGCCCGCCCTGCCCCGCGGGCCACGCGGGCTTGCCCGCAACGACCCACAATATTTTTTTTTTTATATTATGTAAAACAGGTGGTCGGCGGTGGTGGCGCGATGTCAAGCTGCGGAGTGTGAAGGAGAAGGTGCAGTGTGCGAAGGTGTAGTCGTGTGGGCTACTGCCAGCTGCGTGCGGACGAAGTGCCGGCGAGAGTCGAGCTGCGAAGCAGAGTATAGGGGATGCACGGACGGTCCAGGACGAGGTCGAGCTGCGAAGGAGAAGGTGCGGTCCGGTGGCATCGGCGTCGTCGATCTTCAAGTCGTCCTCATCCGGTGCATGTACGGTCCAGGACAAGGTCGAGCTGCGAAGGAGAAGGTTCGATCCGGTGGCGTCGGCGTCGGCGTCATCACGTCGTCAATCGTCAAGTCGTCCCCGTCTGTCATGTCGTCACTCGTCTACGTCAGTCGTCGTTTTGCTTTAGTCTACCGTCTCCGTTTGCACCTGCATTTTTTATAAAGGCATATTTTATCATGTTGTATCTTGCGATTGGTCTATATATTATTGTCAATTATTAGAAATTTCCAATAAAAAGATACTTAAATTGCATTTATGTTAATATCTTAGGGATTAATGGACTTGAAGATGTACATGATGCAAAACATGAAGAAATCACAAGCAAAGGATGAGATATGGCCATGCCTTATGTAGTGTTTTTCCTTTCCACAATTATTAAAGAAAAACAAATGCCGAGAAGCTTATGGCCATGGCTGTGGTTCATGTGGTGGGTGTGTTTACCCCCTGAGACACGGTCGTGCCTAAAAGAAGAAGGAAAGAAGAAAATGCCGAGAAGCTTATGGGGTTATCCCACAGCCGTGGTTTATGTGGTGGCAGTAAATCCACCACATGTCATACGGCCGTGTCACGGTAATGTAAAAATTACGGATTGACTCACCCCTTACACCACGGCCATGCCTCATGTGGTGGACTGCCGAATTTTCATATTCTTGTGCAATTTGTATGTTTCGACAGAGCATTTTAAAGAGAGGTTGAGAACAAAGAGGAGAAAAGGACGGAGAGGAGGAGACTCTGAACAATTTTGGTAGATTTTAAAACTTTGTTTTTAGAAAACTTTAGCTTTTTACAAGGGAATTGAAGATTGAATTGAAGAGTACTTCCATCAATTGAGATCAAGTCAGAAATCTCTAAAGAGTTGTTTTAGGATCTTATTTCCAGATTTGCTACAAATTGGTGACTTCTTATCCTAATCATATTTTGCATTTCTGTGAATTGGTTTTTATGTCTTTAATGGATTCTTTAACATTTTTCGTTGAAATTTTGTCTTGTTGTTATCTATTGTATGGCTGGCTAATTTCATCTATGGGAATAGTGGATGAAGCCCTAGTTTGCTAAAATGATCAGTGTAGTTCGGTTATGAGATTGACATATATGTGGAGTATTCGTGTTGTTAATTCCTATAATTTCAATTTAATTTTGATAAGATTAAATTGTTAGAAATCCAATCAATACGAAAGTGGAGATAGGATTTGTTAAGAATTCTTAATTAGACTAATGAGTCAATGCGAAAGCGACGTTAATTGGTTTAATTAGGGTTCATATAGAGATTAAAGCTATGTTCTAATTAATTATTCACTAAGAGATCAGGGATAATTGTATTAGGGCATAAGACGATCATAGCATTGAGAAATGTATGAGAGTATATTAGAATCCTTTGTTAATTAAAGATACGAAAGTGGACTAATTGATTTGAGGTTTAGAATGTTGAACTCACATGAATAACCACATATAAGTTGATTTCAATAACTTAACGGCAGTTTGATTAGCATGACTAGGGTGAATTCTAAATTCCTACTGTTTAATTAGAAGTATTTATAAGAATCTTATAATTCTCATTAGCATAGAACTTAATTTAATCTCTTTAGTTAAATATATAAAAGATTCATGTTTAAATTACCTAAATATCAGTATAAGTTATTATAGGTTTGGTAATCTTTTTAGTCCTCGAGGGAACGATACTCTACTCATCATATATTACTTGATTGCGACCTAGTATACTTGCTAGCGATTTCACATATACATTTCATGAGTGATCAGTTTTTTCCGACAGGTTGGCCCGTCGCCCGCGGGAATTGCCCACCCCGCGGGTCAAATTTTTTTTACGGGCGGGGCGAGTTAACCCGCGGACCCGCCCCGCAATTACCACCCCTATGTTTGACTATAATGTTAGAGCCAAAAATGATCCTGAGATGTTTTTACAAGCCATGAGTTTTGAGGATTCGAACTTATGGTATAGTGCCATGAAAGAAGAGATGGATTCGATGGCATCTAATAGGATCTAGAATCTTGTTAAGTTGCCTAATGGTGTAAAAGCCATTAGATGCAAATGGGTCTTTAAAACAAAGAAGGACTCATAAGGTAATTTTGAGAGGCATAAAGTGAGATTTGTTGCTAAAGGATTCACTCAGAGGAAAGGAATCGACTATACGGAGACATTTTCTCCTTTATCTAAGAAAGATTCCCTTCATGTAATTATTGCATTGATTGCACATTTTGATTTGGAGTTATACCAAATGGATGTGAAAAAGTCTTTCCTTAATAGTAATCTAAAGGAAAAGGTTTACATGAAATAACCTCAAGGATTCTCCACTAGTAATGATGAGAATTTGGTTTATAAGCTTAATAAATCCATATATGGATCAAAATAAGCCTTCCGTTGGTGGTATTTAAAATTCTATGATGTCATCACTTCATTTGATTTTAAAGAGAACATTATGGATCAATGTATATACCAGAAGGTCAGTAGGAGTAAAATTTGTTTTATTATGTTGTATAAGGATGATATTTTGCTTGCAACCAATAATAAGGGTTTGCTATATGAGGTAAAACAATTCCTCTTGAAAAACTTTGGTATGAAAGATATAGGTGAGGCATCTTATGTCAATGGCATTAAGATCTATAGGGAAAGTTTTCGAGGCAATCTAGGTTTGTCTCAAGAGACTTGTATCAACAAAGTTTTAGAGAGATTTCGGACGAAAGTTGTTCACTAAGTCTAACACCCATTATGAAGGGTGACAAATTAAGCTTAAGTTAATGCCCCAAAAATGAGCTTGAGCGAGAACAAATGAAAAACATCCCATATGCATCAACCATTGGAAACCTAACGCATGCTCAGGTTTGTACTAGACCTGACATTGCATTTACTATTGGGATGCTAAGGAGATATCAGAGTTGCCCAGGTGTTAACCATCAGAGAGCTACAAAGAAGGTAATAAGATACCTTCAAGGAACAAAGGATTACATGCTCATATACAAGCGAGCTAACAATCTAGAGGTTATTGGATATTCTGATGCGAACTTTGCTAGTTGTGTTGATTCATGCAAATCAACATCTAGTTACATTTTCATGCTTACCAGTGGAGTCGTGTCTTGGAGGAGTGCAAAGTAAACCTTGACTACTACTTCCATTATAGAGGCTAAGTTTGTATCTTGTTTTAAGGTTACCTCATATAGTGTATGGTTGAAGAGTTTCATGTCTAGGCTTAAAATTGTTGATTTTATTTCTAAGCTATTGAGATTGTATTGTGATAACTCAACTACTATATTTATGGCTAAGAACAATAAGAGTAGTAGTCGGAGTAAGCATATTGACATTAAGTACTTAGCCATAAGAAAACGTGTTAAGGAAAAGAAAGTGGTCATTTAGCACATTAATATTGAGTTAATGATAGCTAATCCTTTAACTAAAGGTATGTCACCAAAGAATTTTAAGAATCCTGTGGTAAAAATGGAACTTGGTTCCATGATGTAATCTTTTATTAGTACTCTTATTCAGTTGATGTTTCTTGTTGGTTTTGTGTACACATTTTTTTTGTCTATTCATTTGTTTCAAGAAATGTCATTAAGTTTGGACCTAGAATGAACATATAGTTTATTCATTAAGTTTAAGAGCTAGTATTGAGATATTTGATATATTATAATACATGGAAGATAATATTCGCTACGAGATGAACTATCGCTATGATTCATATATTCGTTTCTTGTTATGTTCATGTTGGGGTAAATGGACCAAGTGGAAGAATGTTGAATTTCTCCTTTTGGTTTTTTGGATTTTAGTTGAAATCTTGGCTTTTTTTACGAGAAACTATTTTCCAAGTGTGATCCATTTTTAAATGCGAGACAACCCATATCCACGCGAGAAAATCTCACGTCCACACTCCAATCACATTGGTAATCTGTGATGGATAGAGATCTATAAAGGACTTGATCTTTCGATTTTTTAATTCCCTAATCCCATTCATTTATTAAAAAATACACCATCAATATTGAGAGAGTAGGGGGTTTAAAAACACCAAGTTGAAATAAAAAAAAAATCCTATGCATTTATTTAGTAATGATAAAGATATGTACATGATTTATTTTTACTTTCACTTCTATTTCTTATATGTTTATCATGTTGCTGAACATAAAACATATATATATATATATATATGCATGCTGTATGAGGACACATCGACACCATCAAAAGCAACGTGGGTGTGTTTGACTGCGGCAATCCCACTGGGGTTTTTGAGATTGATAATCGATATCAGTATAGTTGAACGCGAAAGGAGAAGAAGCAGAATCGATCTCGACGGTGGGCGCTGCCATGTCATGCACAATGAGGAAGATTAGGAGTAGGAAAATCATAACACAGAAGGCTACTGACATTGACACTTGCAAAAACAATGCAATGGTGGTGGCCGGCTATTGGAGCACTTGTTATGTATAAATAGATCACTTCTCGAATATATACAAAAGTTCATTTCTTTAAAGCGTGTGATTTGATTATTATGAGACTTTGTCAATCATCTCTAATGTAAAACCATTTGTTCTTGTGGCTCATCAAAGAATGAAAACGTTCATTGACTTATCTGGGCCTGCTGTCGACGCTCCGCTGAAACTTCTACGTGGCTTCTATTTATTATACGCCATTGTCTGCGACGTGCGAATCTTTGAAAAACTGAATTATTGAGTGCACGTGTTATGACTCTAAAAACGTTTTGGAAGAAAAATAAATAAATGAATAAATATAAGTATGATTGTAGATATTTTCAATTCCGGAGAGCATTTTTTAGGAATACTATATTATTAACTTTATAATTAATAATTTGTTTTAAAGGTATAAAAGAATAATTGTTTGATAATATCATATAACAACACAGCACAATATTTATGACTTTAAAAAAGTTTTGGGAAAAAAAAAATATGAGTATGATTATGAGTATTTTCAGTGCTTGGAATATTTAGGAAAACATTATTTAGGACTACTATATTTCTCCATATATTGTTAGTTTTACAATTAATAATTTGTTTTAAAGGCATAAAAAGAATAATTTTTTTATTATATCATATATTAAATAGCAGTAATAGTGACACCACCAACAACAACAAAGCATAATATTAACCACAACACAATAATGATGAATATAACTATCTATTGCATAACTAAGAAATAAATATTTTTATATATAATAAAATATTTTTTTCAATATTAAACTTGTGGTTCAATTTTTTATACTATAAATATATGTTTTTAATGAGTAAGGAATATCTAAATAAAAATTGTAGTATGTATATAATTAAATTTTTTATATAATGAATATTTTAGTAATCTAATATCACTTTTAGATATCCTATAATATGACTTTTACTTATTGTATCTTCTATATCTTAAAGTGGAATTTTTTTTTTTTAATTACAAGCTTTTGTTGAAGAAAATGTCTTTTATCTAATTAATGTAACTTTTAGAATAGTTACAGTTTTTATATTATTGATGCAAAGTAAGACAACCCATATAAACCACATGGAAAATAATGTATTTGTATTTTATAGCCTATTGGTTATGTATAATATATACTTATTAAGCTTTTGCATGGGTCGTAACTAAATGAAGATAAACTAAGAATAAAAATATGCTTTTTTTTCCTTATTTATAAATTATATTTAAATCTTGTAGAGTACAATTATATGTGTTTATTCAATTTATGTTTTAAATAAAGATTATATATATAAATGAAAGAAACCTTTAATTATAATATTGGCTTGAATAATTTATACTGTTGGAATTTGCCACAACATGATTAAATGGGAGAGAGGCACATCACAAAATAATGCACTTGCATGTTGTTGGATGCTAAGATTATATAGAATAGAACACAAAATAATGTTCCTGATTTATTATTATTATTATTTGTGTTCCGTTCTATATTGTTCTTCTTGGATGCTGAGGTTATATTTCTTCTAATAATACAATTGTTACAAAAGGATAAGCTGGATGTTCAAGATAAAATCTATTCTGGATATTTCGCTGAAGATCATAACTCATCTCAAATTCAAAAAATCAGTTTCATGTTGTTAGCTAAGTGCGTGGATAATATCTTTAAAACAACGGTTGACTTCATATCCCTTAAAAATATAAATGTATCTTAATTGTTATCCTTTCTGAATATTTTCTACTCCTCAAGTGCGGTTTTGAATTTTGAAAAATATAAATCTTCATCAAACAAACTTTGCTTCGTTAAGTCAAGACTGACTTTAATTTTGATCTTTAAACTTATTATAATTTCAAATCCCCTTGAAGTATCAACCAAATTTGTGGAACATTTTGAATATATTACCCAAATACATTCAACTTTGAAGCTGAGCCTGCAAGTTGATCAAATCTTCAAATATAAATTCATCCTATAACATGTTGTTCATTTCTACAATTATGTTAGTGCAACAAGTCTACTATTTGAGTCAATCTCTAAGTTGCCTTCTAAGTAAAAGTTTGAGAGTCATACAGTAAGTCTACTTTTCAAGTTAGTCTCTAAGTTAGTCTCTATAGGCTCATCTCTGATAGCAATCGTGGGGTCAACTTCTCTTCTAAGACAAAAATTGAGAGTCCTTGCCATTGACCTTTCCTCAATTCTATTTTCCCAAACCTCTAGGAGCACCTCCAAGTTGATGTTGCTCGGAACCACCTTCTCCCCTACAAAGAAACAAACAGTCAGCAAAATGTGGAATCAACTAAACTTCCTTGCCAGCTCTCTTAAGGGGTATGTTTGCCTCATTTTCAAATTGTTTAGAATCCTCTAAACCACTTTTTGAGTTCAACAAAAACTCCCCCTGAGCAATTGCCTTCACCTTCTTCCAATTAAACTTAACCTTACTAAATTTCGAATGTCTATACCATGGTCTATCTTTTTGAAAACCAAAACTTTTTCTTCATCAAAATGTTCATATGTTTCAAATTTGTTTCACCAATCCTTTTCAATCTAATTGGTGACTTAGTCTTCTTAGGTAGATTAAGTGTCTTGAACCTAAACATTTTCATCAAAAGGTTTCCATACGAACCATATCCCCGTGTCCTTCACATGTGCTTCAATATCCTACTTAGCATATCAATTTTCAACTTCCTTTTAATTATTAAGATTACTACTACCTCTTCTTTAAAAATCATTGTTTTACTTCCATTCTTCAGCAATATGCAATCTGTAACAATTTTATGCCAAAGTTTTACTAGCAATTTAAATTCTATAGAAAATATATCTTTTTCTACAAAATTTCCTACTCCATTATTGATCTCCTTAAAAACCTCTTTTTTAGTAAGATTAATCAACTTTTCATCATCCTTTTCATCCTTCATATTAAAGCATTCAATTAGATTTTCCAACTAATCATCACAAACTTTCCCAAAATCTGTAATTTCAAAACTAAACCTTCCAACATTTTCAGATTATCATAAAACTCTCTTACTAAATCTCCATCGACATTATCGATTAGATTACATAGATCTTTACATCTTATCCAATCCAACCAATGATCCCAATAAAAGCCATTATTTCTAAAAAATTTAAAGTCTACAAAAGAACATTTCAATACCTTATTTGAAGTTCTTTTCATTTTCTTTAGGTGAGGGCTATTAGATGTTGATTTAGAAGAGGGTTTTCTCTTCTTCATTCTTTCCTTCTTTTTCAGTTATGGTTATTTCTCTTCAGAGTCAGTTTCAATGTCAAAGTTCAATTCCATGTCAACATTTCTAGAGCTATTTCTAATGGACTCATTTTCACTAACCATTTCTTCATTCTCACTTTCCTTCTTATCAAACAACTCCTTACCATGGTCACGCACTTTTTTTGACCTTATTTCTCTCTTTTTCTAGTTACTTTTATCTAAAGATACCACTTGCTCAAAATCAAATGAGTCATTCCCAATGGTGATGGTTTCTTTGTTTTTCTTAAACTTGACACCCTTAGATGTTATTCTAGAGGATTTTCTTGGAGTGATTTTAGGGTTTGGAATTTTGAAATTGAATTGTGTTTAAGCTTCTTTTTTGAAATTCAATCATAAGGAAGCCTAAAGTTTGATCGGTTTCAAGATATAATTTTTGAGAAAGAGAAGGGTTACTCTCTAAATCAGCTTCTAAGTATCTAATTAATTCAAAACTTTGATTTTTGAGATACCAGATTCCTAATTTTGTAGTGCATGCAATGTACTTGAAAATTCTTTTAACAGCTTTTAATATGTTTCAATTGAATTACTTTGAAATCTTGCATAAATACAAACAGAAAACAGAATATCAAGTCTACATGCAGTCAAATACAGAAGCGAACCAATTAAACTTCTATATAATTTTTCATTGATTTTCTTACCTTGAGAATCAAGATCTAACCTGATGGATGAATTCATTGGGGTAGCTACTTCCTTTCAATTTTCATATCCAAACTTTTTCAATATCCGTCTCGTATACCTCTCTTGATGAATGAAAATTCCTTCTTTTATTTGCTTAATTTTTAGGCCCAAAAAAAAGTTCAACTCACCGACATTTTAAATTCTGTCTGCATAAGCTTTATAAACTCTTGGCAATATTTTTCATCAGTTAATCCAAATATTATGTCATCTACATAGATTTGTACAACTAATATATCATTATTATAGTGCCTATTATCAACTTATTTTGTGGTCTTGGTACTAGATTCCAAATATCATTTCTTTTAAATTGACTTAATTCTTCCCTCATTGCATTGATCCAGTTATTATCATTTAATGCTTCATCAATATTATTTGGCTCAAATTCAAACAACAAAGCAAAATGATTTTCAAGTTCTTGAAACTTAGATCTAGTTTTCATTCCTAAATCTATATTACCAATAATTAAATTAGGGGGATGAGATAATTTATACTTTCAATTTTTAAAACTTTCAAGATTTCCTTATGAATTACCTTCTACTTTAGTCTTTAAGTTATCAATTTTTAAGATTTCGTCAAATGGTTCTTCTCTTTTATCTATGTCAAATTTAGATTTATTGGTCTTATCTTCCTTCACAAGCATAAACACTTCATCATCATCAGAATCATCTCACTTCATTAATAAAACGTGCATTGATGGATTCTTCAACCACTTTTGTAGTTTTATTGAAAACATGATACGCTTTAGTACTTTGTGAATATCCTAAAAAGATTGCTTCAACTGATTGTTCACCAAACTTATTAAGACTATTTCATTCTTTTTCACAAAACATGTACATCCAAACACATGAAAGTATGAAACAGATGGTCTTCTCCTATGGAACAGTACATATGAAGTTCTATAATACTAAGTCAAACATACACTATTCATTATATAGCAAACAGTTGCAATAGCCTCTGTCTAAAAGTGTTTAGCTATTTTACTTTCATTTAACATAGAACGAGTCATTTCTTGTATTGTTTTATTTTTTTCTTTCAACTACTCCATTTCGTTGAGGTATATAAGGTGCTAAAAAATTATGATTTATTCCATGTTCTTCACAAAATGTTATAAACAGAGCATTATAAAATTCCTTGCCATGATCGATTCTTAAAGAAACATTAGAATATCCTTTCTCATTTTATATCTGTTTAGCAAAAATTTTAAATATATCAAAAGTATCAAACTTATGTTTTAAAAAGAATACCCACATGTATCTTAAAAAATCATCAACAATCACAAATCTAAATTTATTTCCTCCTAGACTTAAAGTTCTTATAGGTCTAAACAGATCAAGATATAATAATTCAAGTAGTCTTTTGTAGAAATTATATTTTTACTTTTATATGTAATTGAAACCATTTTGTTTTTTTAAATAGATTATACATTTAATATCATACGTTATACTAATTCTAGGCAAGCCAACAACAAGATTATTTTTAAAAAGTTTTTCTAGTTAATTAAAATTCACGTGACCAAGCATTTTATGCCAAACATATATATTTTCATTCATGGTCAGAAAGCAACACTCATTATTCATATCAAATGGTGTAATCAGATATATGTTCCTTTTCCTAAATCCTTCGAACAATTTTACTCCTTTAGTATTATAAGCATAACATTTACTCTTTTCAAAGATCATTCTATAACCTCTATCTCACATTTGACTTATGCTTAATAGACTATGTTTTAGTCTTTTCACCCAAAAAAAAAAAAAAAAACATTTTCAATTGAATATGGAGGATGACCAATTGTGCTTGTTCCTATAATTTTATCTCTACTGTCATCTCCAAATCTCACATATCCTTTTTCCTTCTACATTATGCTAATGAATAAGGATGCATCTTCTATCATATAGCCTAAACACCCACTATCTTGATACCACGTGCCTTTTATTTTAACTTTTTGTCCATGCAATCATACAAAAAGGTCATCAAACCCTTTTAAGAACCCAAATCAAATTGGATCTTTGATAAGTCAAACTCGTTTTTTCTTGTTTCTTAACTTGATATGTACTAAGCTTGTTTCTTTTATAAAAGCGATACTTTTCTATGTGGCCTACTTTATTGCAAAAGAAACACACATAAGAAGATGTATTATACCTTTGATTTACCTCATAGGCATAATTTTTCCTTAGATACTATTTATCATATCCATACATGTAGTCTCTAAGGTATCCTCTAAGTGGATACTTATGTTGTTGAGGGTACCTTTTAAAGTATTTGCTACTATTACTGTTTAATAGGTTCTTTATTTTTAATAAGTTGTGCATTCACTTCCTTTAACAAATACGGTCTTTTTCATATCATTAAATAAGCTACCATGTTTAAATCCACGTCTATGTTTAATACTCACAGGTCTTTGACTACTTATAATCATGTTTAGTTTTTTGTCACTTCTATTAAATTTATTGAAGGTGTTTTTGATTGTTTGTGATAGATCTTTGATTCTAACTTTTAAGTTTTTAATTTCATCCTTCAAAACACCATTTTCTTTCCTTAATGCATCAAAACTAACATTCATTTTTTCATTATCATTCTTCAAGATGCCATTTTCATCTGCAAGCAGTTTATTTGTTTGACTTAGCACGTCCTTTTCACTTTTCAAAGCCTTATTTTCTTAGTTTAACTTAGATATCTTTATATCTGCCCTTTTAAGAGCTTTTAACAACTTTTTCATCTCAGCATATATTTCATTATCTAATATGTTAGCTTCAAATTCAAGATTTACCTCAAATGTAGCCATTAAACACAGATTGGCTTCTTCCTCATCTTCACTTGTAGCTTTTAAGTCAGCTTTTGACTAGTCCAGGTCACTCTAAGTTGCCATCATTGCTCGGCTTTTTTTCTTGAATTTTTCCATCTTCTTTATAAGGGCTAGGCACTCATATTTGATATATCCAAGTTTCTTACATTTATAACATGTGATTTCTTTCTTCTCTTCTTTCTCCTTAAAGTTCTTTTCTGCATCACATTTGCTATATTTGCTAAAGTTTTTTAAATTCTTACCTTTCCTTTTCATCGGCCCATTAAATCTTGTTGCAAGCATACTTATGTCCTCATCATCGTCATTGTCCTCGTTAAAATCAGATTCTTCAACAGCTATTTTCCTCACTTTAAATGCGATCACTTTTGTGCTACTGTTAAATTCTTCAGTCATGTTCAAATGGAACTCATATGCCATCAACTTCTCCCTTAATTGACTAAGTGTAAGCTTGTTTAGATCTTACGCTTCTTCTATAACAGTCTTCTTTACATCCCATGACTTTGGTATGATCCACAATACTTTCCTAAAAAAATCAAGATCTTTTATTTTCTTTCTAAGAGGGGTTAGTTCATTAGTTATAGTAATAAAACAATTGAACGCATTTTTAATTTTCTCATCAGATTTAATTTTAAACAATTCATATCTCTACAACAAATCATTAATTTTTGTTTCCTTAATCATATACGTTCCTTCATATATTTCAAACAGTGTATCCTATATTTCTTTAGTTGTGTCACATGAAGAAATCAAGTAAAATTCATATGGTGCTATAATAGTATGAAGTATATTCTTCGACTTATTATTTTGCTCGATGAGTTTCAGTTCGAATTCTGTGAACTCGGTATCATTTGTTCTTATCACTCAATTGTCTTCAATATTGATCACCTACCACAAAGCATGGTCATTAGCTTTAATATAAGTGGACATGTGCATTTTCTGGTATAAATAATTTGTGCCATCAAAGTATAGAGCTCAATTGATTGCAATGTTATTCTCAACCATGATAAAATGGATCACTCAATTAAATAAAAGAAACTTGCTCTAATACTAATTGTTAGTCTTAAAGAGTTACTAAGAAGGGTGAGAGGGGTTTGAATTGGTTAAAAAAATTACTTTCTTAAAAATCATATCATGTCTCCAATTAGTTGCTTGTAAATTATGGCTTTGAATTTACTTTGCAATCACAATAGATATTTAAATGCATGAAAATAAAAGAGTAGAGTAAGAATAGTTTATGCAATAATTTATAGAGGTTATACCTCAAGCATATGTCCTTTCTTCCAGCTCCAAGTTAGGGGTTTGGTATCCTACACCGATATGTTCCACTATATCCAACCATGAAATAAGATTTACAAGTAGTGATCACGATTCACTTTATCAAACTTCAAGCAATCACTTAGCTAACCTTGAATCAGAGCTTATTTGTAATCTAACTCTCACAAAAATTATCAAAATCAATAAGGAATAATGATAATATAATCCTCACTAAGTTTAATACAAAATAAAAATGAAATGTAATAGATTTTTTTCCATAGAGAATGCTGAGTTATTATTATTATTTTTTTTTGTTATGTTCTATGTTGTTCTTCTTAGATGCTAAGGTTATATTTCTTTTGATCATACAATGGCTATAAAAGGATAAACTAGATGTTCAAGATAAAATTTGTTCCAAATATTTTGCTAAAGATCATAACTTATCTCAAATTCAAAAAATCAGTTCCATGTTGTTAGCAAAGTGCGTGGATAATATCTTCAAAACAACAGTTGACTTCATATCCCTTAAAAATAGAAACATATCTTAATTGTTATCCTTTTTTAATATTTTCTTCTCCTTAAGTGTGGTTTTAAATTTTGAAAATTATAAATCTTCATCAAACATACTTTACTTCATTAGGCCAAGACCAACTTTAATTTTGATTTTTAAACTTATTATAATTTCAAATCCCTTAGATGTATCAACCAACTTTGTGGAACATTTTGAATATATTACCCAAATACATTCAACTTTAGAGCTAAGCCTGCAAGTTAATTAAATCTTCAAATCTAAACTCATCCTATAACATGCTATTCATTTATGCAATTATGTTAGTGGTATAGGTCTACTCTTTGAGTCAATCTCTAAGTTACCTTCTGAGTAAAAGTTTGAGTCATACAATAAGTTCACTTTGTAAATTAGTGAACTTACAAAGTGAAAATTTCTAAGTAAAAAATTGATAGGGAAACTTCCTTTCTAAGAGATTACACTAAATTATGTGTGTATTATTTATCTACACACTTAATAACTTAGTTAGTAATATCTTAGTTTTTTGTTATTATTAAAACTATTATCAAGAGAACTTAACACATGCCATTTATCTAAACACATGGCATATTAATACTAATAATTTTTTTTTCCTATACTTGTCTCTCTTTTGTTGAGATGTTAATCCAATATCCCATATCGAAAAGCTAAGAAGAAATTGAGCAATATATAAGCATCCACACTCACCACATAGTATGAGGCCTTTTGGGAAGGAGCCCAAGAACAAAACCGTGCGGGCTTGGCCCAAAGCGGACATTATCATACTATGTAGAGTGGATGGGCAGAGCTCGGGGACCCAATATCTTTAACTAAAAGGATATTATGTATAAATAAAAAATGTTAAGAAAAATATAAATCACATAAGAACTAAATGCAAAAGTAGAATAACAAGAACAACCTTGTAATATTAGCAATAGTAAAGGAGTAATAAAAATTCATAACTAAAACTACAATATAAATATGAAAAAAAAAAAAAGCAAATTATATCACCAAAAGACTTACATAATAAAATAAGATTTGCTAAAAAGCATCACACCGTTCTTTAATAAATATTCCATGGTCCAACTTGTCGAGTCTAATTTTTTTATTTCTCATTCCTAATCCGATCTATACTAGACCTTATGCTCATCTAATGTAGATCCTCGACTTGAGTTCGGAATTTCGTTTTATTTTGGAGTCGCCACCCAACTGTTGTTGGGAAAGATTAAATTTGGATTAATTGAGCAAATCAATCCTAATTTGGACCACTAGTCAGCATGATTTCCTCTTCTCGTTTTTGTGAAAAGAGGAAAAGGAAAAACCAGAGTTTCTAAGTTCGGAGGCTAACCTATTAAAACCCTAAGGTTACCACCCTAATCTCCTAAAATCTTAACCTTATCTAGAAATGTCTTTTATTTTATTTTTATTGTCTTTTATTGTGTTTTTTAGTTAATTATGCTAGGAAAATTATTTTTATTCCTTTTTTAGGGTTGCCCCGAATGGGTGCCTATATACCTGCTATTCAGGATCAAACATGTCGTAATTCGCTTTTCCTGAAAAATTTTAATGTGTTTGTGAATTTTCATTATGAAATTTCTTTTGATTTATATTTTTACCATTTTGGTATTTTTCTAAAAAAAATCTAAGCCTAGCTTGATAATTTGATTTTTGAAAATGATATTTTTGAGGAAAAACACTAATTTTGGATTTATTTGATAAAATGACTTTTCTAAGTGATAAAATTTCATTTTTTTTTTTTATTTTTCAACCCATTTCTACTATTATAAATTTCTATTGATTTTTTTATTAATTTTTATGATTTTTTATAATTTTTTATTAGTTTTTATTAATTTTTTCATAATTTTTATAATTTTTATTTTTATTGAAAAATTTTCTCCTAGATTTTTATCTATCCTATTTTAAAATCTAAATTTTTATTATTTTTCTAATACTTTTATTAATTTTATTTATAAATTTTCTACATTTTTATTTATTATTTTTTTTATCACTCATCCTAAATTAAATCCTAAAAAAATCTAATTTCTAACATTTTTTTATTTATTGAATTATAAATAACAAATAAGTAAATAAATAAATTCTAAATAAGTAACATAACTAAATAAAATAGAATAAAAAAATCAAAAAATTCGACTTACCTAGATCCGGGTTGGTGCGCGGGTAGGTCGGTTGAGTCGGGTCAATCAGATGCAGTGGTTGGGAGTGCTCATTGACGACGTTCCGACGGCCTTTTGAAGAGGTTGAGGTGTCGATTCCTAGGTTTTGGGGGGTGAAGAACTCAACTATAGCGGCGGTTTGCTTCAAAAACGCCTCTTGGTGGCTACCCAACACTTGATCGATGGTCGCGGTTTTGAACAACTCCGGCGAGGCTTCGATTCTCTCCTTTTTCTCACTTTTGATCTGTGATCCCGCTTCTCCACTTCATCCTCTATTTATAAGCATTCAAAATCGAGCTGGATAAGCTCGGATTTCCACCAATCAAAGCAAATCGGATTTGCAGTTAAAAAAAAACAACTCCAATTTGTGTAAATCCATCGATTTGTTGAAATTTGATTCCAATTGGATGATGTTTATCGTATTTCTGTTGAAGATCTGTTGGATTTATGCAAAAAATCGAATCAAAATGGCAGAAATTCAGATTTTTCTCCTTGCCGGCGATCTCAAACAAAGGTTGAAGACGATCACGCGCCCGGTGCGTGCATTCGCTCCAGCTAATCGGATGTTGACATGTGTCCCAAGCAAAGTAAAATTTCGCAAAACGCGGATTCTGCTTTCCCCGCATTTCAAACCCCTGACCTCGCACCTCCGCGTGCACGCCTAACCTTGGTCCAGACCAGCTAAGCTAGCCTACTTTTGCGATTTTATTTATTTCGCAAATTACATATATGCAATGCGATTTTTTATTTTTTTGTATTTTTTGAAATTTCAAAAATTTATAAAAATTATTTAATCCTTATTATTAAAATTTCTAGAATTATTTTCTAAAATTGATGTATTTTTCTATTTATTTTTATTTTTTGAATATTTTTTCTATTTTTGCTAAATTAGAAAAAAAAATTAAAAATTTTAAAAATTAATTGTGATTGATTATTATTGATCATTAGAGCAAAAATAGGATGTTTACGCAACTAAAACAAATTATGTGATCTTTTTATCCATAGGCTTCTTGCAATTCTATAATCAATGCTGTAGTTTCCAATTGTTATTGACTACTTGTAGCCCCGTTAGACCGATCCTTGGAATCTTCCTTCGCCGATTGCGTCGACACCATAGCCACAGCCAACAACTCCATGACCTCGACCATTTCCTTGAGCTGCTTTGGCTAAGCTCCGCGACAGCCTAAACCTTAATTAGTTTCTCTACGGGCTCATCTCTAATAGCAATAGTGGGCTCAACTTTTCTGTTCTAGGACGAAGGTTGGGAGTCCTTGCCATCGACCTTTCCTCAATTCAATTTTTCCTAAACATCTAAGAGCACCTCCAAGTTATGTTGCTCGGAACCACCTTCTCCCTTGCAAAGAAACAAACAGTTAGCAAAATGTGGAATCAACTAAGCCCCTTGCTTATTGGGGATTTCACCGGCTCGTCCTCGAAAAAACACGTCGCCATAACAAGCAGTATTGGCGGATACCTTCAATCTCCTCTTCGCCCTCTGGTTGATTTGTCTCTGAGATGGGTAGCCCTCAATAAGCCTTCATAATAAGATCTGCATCGAACAAACCCTCTACCTAATGCTCCACGATCTTCTCATAGCTAATCTTATCACTCCGACCCAGCTTCAAGTCCATCGTCCTAATTGGCTTGACCCACTGAGTCTAAAATCTAAAGCTCCCTTGTCACTGGATCAACAAAAATTTACGCTTCCACCCCTTCCAAGTGTCTAGCATAGGCCTGTGAAGAGTTTCGAATTCTTATCCCAAGCTGCAAGGTAGTACCAACCTCGGGACGGGCTGACCATCGCTGCGTAAAACCGCTGCAACACGGGAGGGATCTACCTAATATTCAAGTCCTTGCACAGAGACTCGAATGCCACAAGAATCATGTAGGCATTCAGGATTAGGATGCTAAGGTACAGTCGGTGGTGATAAAAAAAGTCCCTTTGAAACCTCGTAAAAGGAATCCTCAATCCAATCGCAAAGTACACCACGAAGAGGCACAACTCTGTCTCAAAGGCCCCACACACTCCCGTGTCCTCTTCCGACAAACTTACAACCCATACCTTTAACGTAGGAGTGAAACCACTTTAAATAATACTTCAACTCGATATCTCTCAATGTGCTCCTCAGTGTAGCTGCAAACCTTTACGTGCAGATCCACCATCACCACCCCCTCATGTTCCTTCTCTTTAGGGTACGAATCCCTCCCTTAACAACCTCCCAACCTCACCGCAATGCTACCAACACCACCTCTGCTACCAATCTCTATTCCTACCATTGTCGTACTTTGGGGGGCGAGTGGCCCTTGTAGGCTCTTTACCTTTCCTTTTAGAAGCATGTTCAAGAGAGGAAGAAGTAAGATCATCCAAATACCTGTTCAAAAATGAAGATAAAAAAAAATGAAGGTTGAAGAAAGAGAAGGAGGCCTGAAGGACATTAACTCGAAGAAGAAGAAGATCGGAGTAGAAGGTGGATTTGGAAGTTTGAAAGGAAAAGTGAAAATTTTCAGGTAAAGGAAGGCAGTGGACACACAAAGAAGTTCTGAAGAAGAAAAAGTAAAAAGGAACAACCCCATCCACATATATATAGGCGCAAAGGGTTGGAGTAACGAAGAGGCACAATTTGACGGCTATTGTTACATCAAGGCCACTGGATGTTGGCACCCGGCAATATAGGAATGCAAACGGTTACACATGACATCATGCGACCATTGCATTAAATGCCAAGTTTCATCAGTCCCAAGCAATAAACTATATGCATTCCAAGCCTCCGAAAGTCCGAGCGCCTCAGCCGTGCATCAAAAGCAATTGAATCTCCCCGCCAACTAGTCACCAAAGAAAGTAAGGAGCAACTGTTATGACTGTTTTCAGACATAGGCCTTAATGCCCAATACGACCGAGCCCATAGCCCAAAACGATTAAACCAAATGGCCAATAAGAATAGGGGCCTTGCTTTCCTTACTTAGCTCTGCTTTGGGAGCTGCATACCTAGAGCCCACAAGTACTCGCAATGCATTAAATTGAAGGAGATGTTTGCATAGTAGAAGCAATCATGCTAATTATGCCCTAATTTGTTAGAAGTCACATCTTAGGTATTAGGTTATTGACTAATTAATGTTAGATAACCAATCTATACATATCAAAATCAAACTCCCTGTAAAAAGTCTTAACTTCAACACTCTTATACTATTACTAACTCTTATATTCATATATTTTCTTAACAACTTATAATCAACTTAAATATCGAAATAACTACATTAAAGCAAACTTTAATGCCCATTTTAGTCATGTATTATTTTATAGGTTGCTGAAGCCCACATCCAAAGCTAGATAAATTTCCACCGTCAACAATGTTAATATTTGTAGACTTAGCTCATTCTTTGGCATTATATATATACAATTGTCTCTCAAATTTTCTTAATAAAAATATTTGAGATATTTTAAGTTTTTATAGCTCATCTTAATTCTTTCATGTCAGTTTAGTTTCTGTTCAATACTGAAACATCATGTTTGATTAAGAAAGACAAAAAAGAAAATAAAGAGACAATTATATATATATATATATTGTTATAATAAAACTAAATTCCTAAAATTTAAACATTAATACCCTCTCCATTTTATCACTTTTACCCAAAAATTCTTTCCAAGTATGGCTTTACATTATCGTCTTATTCTTTCCATATTATTAAGCAAAAGACTTTCTTCCAACATCCATTATAGCCAATCTCCTTCCTAAGAAGGTATGAACTTAATTGCATGTATGTAAGGATTTGCCCCCAATTTGTTGCATTCTGTGTTGCTTTCTTCCTAATATTTATACCTTTTATTATTTTGTTATTTTGTTGCTGATTTCTAGTATAACGTAGTTGGTTTTATTGTTGATTAGAGGTATGTTGTAGTTTTTCCTGACGCTTTTTTGCTTGTTGTGAAGTTCCTGGTGCTGGCTGTTATTGTCTCTTTGGAGTTTAGTTAGTTTTTCGTTGTATTTACATTAAGTTTAGTTTACTAAAATGAAATGAAACTAGAATAGAATAGCATTATTTTATTTTTTTATAAACTAAATAAAAAATAATTATTTTATAATAATAAAGGTAGTACGATGATCAAAGTTAGTACATGTCAATTATCAAAGTCGTAGGATTATTGCTGTAGTTTTTAGACATTTGTTGAGGCTCCTTAGGTTAGCTTTTGCAAGAGACTTGTTGTGTGTTCTTGCGCAAGTAAATTGTTGTTGAAGCCTATTGTTTTACTTTAACTCTCATCATATAATTTGGTCCTATCAGAAATCATGCTTTGACAATTCATTCACTGGGAAGCCCTTCTTCGTCCATTATATCAAGATTTGTATTTATTGTTCTCCAAATTTCATGTTTTTGGCAAATATTAGATGTTGAAAACAAAAAAATTCTTGTGGTGCTCAATTTGCAAGTTGTATATCGTTTTGCAGTTTATGTTCTCAGCTGTGCATTCGATCCGTTGGATGTTGCCACAAACAAGAAGCATGTAAGTCGTAAACAGAAGAGCAATTATCATCAGTGAATATGCCAATGTTTATATTTATTAGCAATTATATGAATTGAGAAATATATTAGGGAGACAGGAAACTTATATCTCTTGAATACACATATCAATATAACCATGATTATCGGAGATATAAAGCTTTTTTACATTACATGTGGAGGTTGACAGGTCTTGCATAGCTTCTTTAGAGGGCAGTTTGGCATTTTAGAAGCAGTGATAAACTTCTAAAAAACAACAGCGGCTACACCAGAATATTACTCCACAAAAATCAAAGCTGCTAGTTAAGCAAAAAATGAATATAAAAACAATCAAGAACATTCGTTTTGATATGTTGCCATGTGCATGCTCTATAAATCATTATTATGTTAATTTATTTATTGCAAATTTTATGAAGTTAACTATATGATACAAGTTGAATAATAATAATAATAATAATATCTTCATTCACGCCACAAGTGGCACGGTCAAATCCTTGCCCATGCATATCTATAGCTTATAGTTGGTGTATCATCTGTATCCTATCCTTTCTTGCCTATTTACTTGCAACAAGTGTGGAGCGAACTCCCCAACATACTACACCAAGTCGAACAAGAAGTGCCAAAGTAAGCGGTGGCAACTTAGTAGCACCCATTCAAGTTTGCTAGTTTGCATTTTTAGACTTAGATCATCTTTTCAGCTTTAGGTTGAAATATATGGAGGATGGACTTTTTGGTTATGTTATATATATATATATATAACTATTTAATGACATTATAATAGATGACGTGACTCACTATTCTCCTTAACCCCACCCCTAATTCTTCTTATGATCATACTTTTTCCTCAGCTGTTATCACTGTTTTTCCTAACTTTTTGCAAAAGACTAAAAGTTAAGAAAACATGTGTAAAAAAATGGATCAAAATCCTTGTAACTAAGTAGCAAAAATATTAGTTTTTAAATTGAGTGAACCAAATTCAAATCTTCTTTTTCCCTTGTAATCATCAAAAAAATAAAAAAAATATCCCTATATAATACGAACATAAATAAGATATCTAATATATTTTAATATTCTCAAGAAAAGTATCCATTTCCATAATTGTCTTATTTGAAAATAAGAAATTTATTACCATTTTTATTATAATTATTAGTCAATTTTAATTATTTTTAAACCTTTACCAAATTTAATTAAGATAATGTAAGAACCTAAATAACAGTATTAAATAAAATACAACCATTTAAAAAAAAAAATCCATTCATGAAAAACCCATTCCCATGGAAAAAGCAATCGAATCAACCCAACCCAATCTTCATTTTCCCCTTTTCTCTCTCTCTCTCTCTCTCTCACACACACACACACACACTGTCTGTCTCACTGGGAGATCGATTACGCTAGAACCCAGCAAGTCCATCTCTATATACTCTGTAAACAGCTCGGAATTTCCCTTCTATAATTATTATAAAGTTCCCGCTTTCTTCCTTTCTCTAATTCAGTTCCTGTAATTTCATTTTCTGGTTTTCGTTCGTTTTTTCTTTTTCATAATTAAAGCCGTATGTATTAGTTAAGAATTTCACTAACTGTATATTACGTAAATTTGTTAAACTAAAATGTTATATCTTGAATTGCCAGTATTGCTTCTAAAGTTGTGAATTTTTATCTTGGCCTTTTTTTTTTCCCTTTCCCAGCAGTACATTTTATTGTTTGTTGCTATGAATTAAATCATCACAATTGATTTGATTTTTATTGGGGTATGATAGAAAGTCTTTTTTTTTTTTTTCTGGGTTCTTGTTGAATTAATTTTAAGTGGAATTGTTGATTAAAATAATTATTCAAGTAACTTTGTATCATCTCAAAAGTAACCAATGGCGGGTTACTGTCGCGTTTCTGTTTGTGATTCTACTCTATTGAATTATACATACTCAAAACAGAACTTTCGATTAGGGGCCAAGGATGTCTCAGTAATTGGATGTTTGATTTCTAGCCGTCTTTTGAAGTTTATATTGATTGGTGCAGGTCATTTTTATAATTTCGTTACATGTAATGGGCCGTAGCTTTTTGGTAAACTGTGTTTGAAATTGAATCTTTTGTACCAGTTATAACAAGAATCACTATGTAGTGGGTAAAGATGGTTTCTTGAGATATGAAGTGTTATGGTGTCACTAAAAGAAGATTGAGCAGATTGGTCTGCATTCACTTCGCTAATTTAAAAATGGCTGTTGTGAGACCTCAGTTTGGATTTGAAGTGTCAAGTTTTTTGCTGCGTAACTTTGAGAAGTGTAAAATTTGAGTGCAACTCTAGCTTGTCACGTCAATTCCATGATGTGAATATGTTCTTTGATCAGCACAGTTTATGTTTGGGATAAGTACTTAAAAGGCCTCTACATTCGTTTCAAAACTCAATTAAGTCCTCTATGTTCCTATTAAAGTTCAAATGAGTCTTGCATATTTAAATTGTATAATTTGAGTCCTTTATATATCTGTGTCATCATACCATAAAAACCCCCCATG
Source organism: Laguncularia racemosa (assembly GCA_037954665.1). Classification (NCBI taxonomy): domain Eukaryota; kingdom Viridiplantae; phylum Streptophyta; class Magnoliopsida; order Myrtales; family Combretaceae; genus Laguncularia; species Laguncularia racemosa. The sequence goes on from JBBMOL010000037.1 coordinate 2,195,076, forward strand.
TTCATGTTCCTACTATATGGAAATATTAATTAAGGGCTTTACTTGCTGCGATCACACAGATAAAAAAGACTTCGATAAAATTCTGGCATCAACATAGAATACTTAAATGATTCATTTAAAACACAAATGACTTTATTGAATTTTAGCATATACATAGGGGACTTTTACTTTTCTTATTCCTTTCTTTTTTCAGTTTCTGGAACTTTTTAGCAGGTTCTGTTCTTTTGGTTGTTAGTATATATGGATGCTATACATACTCGTTGTTTCCATTATGTGGTGCTTCTTTCTTGACTTATTTTAAGAGCCAAATCTAAGTTCTTCTTGTTAAAGTGGATTATTCACCATTTTTTAAAAAGTGAAATAGACATAATGTCATTGGAAAGTATGGTTCATGAATCCACTTCAACAAGTGATCATTATGTGATGCACAATTGAACTGATTTAGATCTGTGAGCTAAAGATGTATCTATGAAGTGAAAGTAGGATTGTGGATTTTCAGTTCTCGGAAAGGAGTAAGCAGAATATTACATCATGGGGTCAGAGTCCAAGGGGTGGAGTAAGGCAGCAAGGGGGCTAATTATAAGACATTGGTGTTAGCAGGAGGGGCACTGCTTCTAAAGAGACTCACCAAGTCAACAACCCGTTGGGACCATGCTCATTCCGTTGCTCAATCCCTCTCAGGGGAGAAGGTCTTCTCCTCCCTACTTTCCTTTACTTATTATGGAATTGCAGTTTAGCACAGTTGACAACTCTTCTTCATAGTTCAAAGTGCATGATTATTTCTTGAATAGATTGGTGATTCTATTGTAGTTCTCAAGGGAGCAAGCTTCCAGAGATCCAGATAATTATTTTAATATAAGGTGCTTTTTCTTTACCCCATTGATCTTCTTTAGGAAATTTCTAATCATTTCAGCAACTGTATTCTTCCTTCTCTCTGATTATCGTCTTCACATGCTGCATTAGTAAACTACCCTGCTCATAGAATTAAATGCTACTCGTCTGTATATAAAAAAGAATCATCATGTATCTGCTTCTCTTTTCACCTTACAGATGGCTTTCATGCCCAGCTGCAGAGATGGCAGATGGTTCAAAAGTTCTATATTATGAACAGGTCAGTTTTGACCGTAAGGTGCCATTACTAGTTAATTTTTATCTTATGCTAACTCCTCTTTGATTGCTTCTATCCATATTTTCTGTTAGGCATTTTGGAGAACTCCTCAAAAGCCTTTTCGGCAGGTACAGCATGTGCTCTGTGCCTCTCTGTTAACTGTGGTTCATTCTTTGCACTTAGCAATTAAATGTGAGTTAAAAGCTTTTGCTTGATGTTTTCTGTACATGTTGATTAATGGATTAGGTAGTAAACTAGAGTTGTCAATGAGCTTTAATTGCATTCAATGTGCCCGATAATGCCATATATTATCGTACACTCCCAGTGAACTTATAATAACTTCACCTATGCAGAGATTTCTTTTGGTGAAGCCTTGTCCAAAGGAGCTGAAATGTGATGTTGAGGTGGGTACGTAGTGTCTGCAGTTTGATATTTACCTTTCTCATCCAATAAGATCCTAATGGTTCCTTGTACTATAGTGGTGACACATGTTACAAGCATGAGAAGAAGCTTGCTTTATTCGAGTTTGTTTGTTTTATAAACAAACATGGCCTAATTACTGTTTGATCTTTTAAGCCTCTCTATCCCATTTGGAACTTTTGAATTCTATTGATTATTCTTAAGAGCCCCATACCCTGTGGCAGTAACTTCCTTACATTTTCATGCGTTACTGCCGTTTAAGAAAATTTACTTGTGTCTTTATGAGCAAGGATTTATTTGTTACTGACTTAAGTGGTCTCATAAATCTCTTCTAATGAAGATCTGATGATTATATCATGATCATCATAATTTGATCTTTGGCAGGTGAATACATTTGCTATCAGGGATATGGAGGAGTATAAGAATTTCTGTGACCGCCCCAAGGATCAACGACCACTACCTGAAGAAGTTATTGGTGTGAGTCATTGTTGTTGTTTTATCACTATCAATATCTTTAATACCAAACATCTGCACCTTTAGTCTTTAGAAGCCAAGATCTTTTATTCTTCTATTTACACCCCCTCCTTAGAGGTCAAATGTTCTCTTATTTATCTATCAGCTCTCTGTTTTGGTCTTTGTGATGTGTGCCTTATTTACTGCTTTCTGGGTCTGTTTGAACACCTTTATCTAGAAGCTTCATACGTCATTTCTTGGAGGCAGTATATAAGATTATTATCAAGATTCTATGAAGCTGATCAATATCTCAAGTTCCCCTTTTCATATTCTTTATTAGAATGGGTAACTAAAACAGTGACTGCTCATGTGTGTCTGCTGAGTGGTCATCCTTTCAGAAAATAACTTTGAGGTTGCTTATTGACTGCTAGAGTGACTTGGATTACCACCCATACATGAATTCTAGAGTACTTTCAGTAAGCTTAGAAGCACTGCAGTTCCTTTCCTTTCCGAACTATCCAAACAGTGGGAGGAAGCAATATTCATGGATATATCTGAAGACACATTCTTGAAAGTATTTGATTATATTCTTGAAGTTTGGTCTTTTAACCAAACTTCTGGAGTGAAACTCAGAATGAGGTTGCTATGAGTAACTCTTTTCATCAATTAACTGTAACTTGTGTCTTAGTGATTTTCTCATGCTCCAGAAAACACAAGCATACACTTTTGTGTCAATAGTAAGACTATTATAGGCAAAGATTAGCCTAGAGGCAAAGTAACATCCTTTGTAGAATGTGGAACTTTTATTCCACCTTAATGGACAGTTCTTAGAGATATGAGGTTACATGTTGACATTGAACTCTATTCATTCACAATTTTCTTATTATTTATAATAGCCAACTCAAATGAATGAATTATATACTTAACCTTGCTGTGAGGACTTGTATCTTATCTGGATTCAGCCAGAGGGTCATTTCTCCACTTGATTGCTTATCACAGCCTGCTTTGCTTATATAGATTATCAAATATGATGGGGTAATTTTTTGGAGTTGGAGAGGGTTGCATGAAAATAGTTGCTATGGGATGGGGTGTGCCATGAAGAATTACTTTTGGCATAGCATAAGCCTCTTATGTTCCTTCACATTTTTTTTTTCATTCTTTTTTTCCTGTAAGTGCTTTCGATCTATGACTTACGAAGGCATCCTACAATTGCCCAAAAAAAATGAATATTAATTCCATTGCTTTTCTCTTAATAAATGGCTTGCTGTCAAGCTCTTCTCATCAGGATGATTTCGATCCAGTAGTACATCGATCCTGACACCAAACATTCCCAGTCCCATTATAACTAGTTTCTATATACAAACATTAACTGATGTTTTCATAATTATAACATTTATTTTTTAAATTGTAATTATAACACACTAAACACTGGAGGCTATTTATCTCAGAAACTATTATTTATTTATTTTTTTATGATAATGAAAGTTAAGGTTAAGTTACTGATCTTGTTATACTGCACTCAGGATATTGCAGAACACTTGACAACTATATATCTCAAGCGCTGTGAACGAGGGAAGCGCTGCCTGTATGAGGGTTCAACTCCACCAAGCGGATATCCTAATTCATGGGTACTTAGCTCTGAAACTTTCTTCATTAGCTCAGGAAAAAGAAACTATATTTCTGCGCATACTTTATCTAGTTTATTAAATTTGTAGCAATTCGTTTATGTTCTCCTATACCCCATGTACAGAGTGGTGCTACCCACTGTACTTCTGAACTTGTAATTCTGAAGAACAATGAAATACATTCTTGGGATAGAGGCTATGGCGATGATGGGCAACAAGTCAGTTCTTTGATCTTTATCTGTAGTTATGTGTATACTTGAACTGCAATGATGAACTACATCTACGTTCATTTTATGCACAGGTTTGGGGACCAAAGACCGGTCCATATGAATTTAAGCCAGCTCCTGCCCCGAGCTTCAACGACATGTTTTCCTTGACATTCCCGCCTCTGCAGTCCACGGATAAAAAGATAGAAGGTTCATTTGTCCTGCAGGAATGACCCTGTAGGACGTGTATAATGCAATCAAAATGTTCATGTGTAACATATTAGACATAGCTGATCAACGTGACTATCTTTTGTCCATTTTCATTCTAGCACTTGGGTAGTATAATGAAATAGTAGTGTTCACCAGGAACAGGAACATGCGCTAGTACAGTTTTTTCTTATATTAGAATGGCAATTTTGTTTGACTTTTGATAAGGTTATGTAATGTCAAGACATTTCTAAAAGGTGGTTCACGTGTCTCTCTAGGGAATACAAAAGCACTTACTCTCTACCTACTCATGCTAAGATAAAGAATTGCCTTTTTGATTTCTCTGTTCCTCGGGTTGGTATTGAGAGGTGTATTTTGAATGTTTAACGATTTGCATGAGATATGCCATCGGAAATTACATCATTTTTCCTTTTTGAATCTAATGGAAATGCACCCGCGGGCCTGCGGCTTTATTAAAATGTTTTGGCTTGATATTTGAAATAATTTAAGATTGAATCTAAAAGTTGTTTTCTAAAGTTTGAAAATATCATGAACGGAGTTACAAGACACAGGAAGAGACCAATATATTTGAAAGATTATGAAACTTAAATATAGCATTGTATATGTCAGTTACATGTGGTTGAAGTAGTACTAGCAATGTAACATATTACAAATCACATATAAAAGAAATAATATCGAAAGAGGAAAATCAGTTTTTGACTCCACACAAATCTTGCAAATTAGGAGTCACCTTTGGCACTGGAAGTCCAGAGTTTACCTTTTCCTTTTCCTTTCACAATCTCGCAAAAACAGAGGAACCAGAATTAGTAATAAAAAATCAAAAATCAAAAACCCTAATTGAAAGAAAAGAGAAGACGAGGAAAGCATACCTGAGAAGGATTCGGAATAGTGACTAATTAAAAAAGCCGAGGGTTTGTTTTGTTTCTTAGGAATATTGGGTCAGGCCTTTTAAAAAGATTAACAGAAAACAGCTCTTCCAAATTCAGTATAAGGTAGAGGCCCAAAAATGCTCCATACAAGTGGAAAAATTAGCAAGTTTTGTATGTGTTTTCCCATTTCTTCTTAAAATTTGACAATATCTATATTTATTAGACATCGATAAGTTATAGTTATAGCTTGGATTTCGACTTCTAACATAAGCTTGTGAGTCTAATCAAGTTTAAACCAAGTCTAATTGTATTTCCATTAAGGTTTGACATGGTTCTAGTTTGATTCAAATATCTTAACTTTGAGCTTATAAATAAGTTTGGCTGATTGTGCTCAAGAGCTAAATTGGACTGTTAAAATCTATCTTTAAAAAATTAGACTATTAAGCTGAATATCTCATAAAATTAAATTATGTATAAGTTCTAAAGAAATTTAATTAAGAGGAAATTATTCCTTTCTAAAATAATGAGTTTGAAGAGTTACTTGAATTGAACTTGATATTATTAACCATGGCTTTAAACTAAGCTCGGGTTTTTGAGTCGATGTTCTAACGTTAGTTCACTATTGTACACTTCAATTCCATTTATTTATACTCCTATAAAAAATGGATTTAAAATCACAAAAAACTAGGAAGTATATAAATCAATATTAAGTACAAAATATCAATGGACAATTTTTTCTAACTTAATTGAATTTGCATTACTTATTGAAGACTAGTTTGGACTAAGACAATTAGAATAAAACTTTGAATAATTTTGATCTAGTTGCACTAATATATAATCTAAAAGTTCAATTTTATACTTGTAAGTTGGTGTAAATTTTTTATATTTGTTATTTAATACACTTTTTTCCTCACTCATGAGTAAAGATATCATTGAAAACCACAAAGTGAATAATTTATTTAAACAAGACTGTTAATTATTAAACAAAATTTAATCTCTTATCTTGATGCAATATTAAGTTTATATCCATAACCTAGTATAAACTTTTTATATTTAATATTTAATACATTTTCTCTTACACACCTTATCCTAATATTTTAACTTATATATATCGTATAGACTCTTAATATCTATTATTTAGCTCTTAACCATTTTGTTCATACTATAACTTGCACCACTAACCTAATTTGGTATTTCAAGCTATAAGTACTGTTTGGTTACTAGTACTGAATAGAACAAAGAGTACTGGACAGTATAAAACAATAAGGACTTGACAAAAAATATTTTTGTACCACGCTTGATTTGTTCAGTACTGGACAAGGATTTTTGTGCTATCCAGTGTTTAGATTGCAAAGTACTAGACTAAACATAGTAAATTTGACAGTTTTGCCATTTTTAATTACTGAAGAAGGCTTTTTGTGCTGTCTAGTATTTGGAATTACAAAGTACTGGACTGAACATAGTAAAATTGACAATTTTGTCCTTTTTAATTATATCATAGTTATATATATATTTAATATTATTATAAGAAAAAATGATTTGAAGGTTTAATATATTATATTAAATATTTTAGGAAAAAATTATGTTATATTTAATAACATAATACGTTATTTATGATTTTGAATTGGTCATTGAAGACATGAAACACTGTTATACTGAAACATCCACATATCCATCAATCACTTTGAATAAGTTACTGAAGGACCTGAAAATTCCAAAATCCATCCACAAATTAGATCGATTGGATTGGAACATCAACCACTTTTATATTTCATAAGGATAAGGCATAAATGGCATAGATAAAATAATAATCGTACGAATGAATAGTCAAAGTAGTTTATATGATTATGACCTGCTAACTACATCTGATAAAAAATTTGACAACTCTGTTGCAAGAGATACATGAGGTTACAACTTCTACAAAATATGAAAACAAGTTTAACCATACAAGATACTAAACCAAGGTAGAGAGGTTCAACAATGCAAAGCCAACGAAAGAAGTCTCAATCACACAAATACTGCAAACATGTTTTACATCAACCGATAATTCACCTAACAAATGCTAGGCGTTGTTCTCCTTGGAGCTTCCAAAAAAACTTTTCATATTGTGGATTTGTTGCCATTTGCATAAGAATATCCAACTATTCATTTTCCGACAATCCTAATGTTTTCAACTCTGTAATTACATCGTCCCTAGGAGGATTAGCAATTTTTCCTACAAGTAAAGCAAAATCACTCCTAACATCACTTATGCTCTTTTGAAACGTAGATATAAATTCTGTAATATATTCTACCATCAAACGCTTGCGAGTCAGTTGTACAGATGGATCACGTGAGGCATAGGTAGAGGCTTCAGTAGACTATGGCACTTGTTCTAACTTTATATCTTCATCAAAAGTATCCCCACCCTCATTTCGTAAGTCCTGTGTCACATTTGCTGGTGTCTCAGCCCTTTTGCCATTTGCTCTATACTTTCCAAATATCCCTTGAAGTGTTTCAAACTCTTTGAATTCTTTGTTGGCATGATTATCAACCTTCGGATGTTTCTACAAAATAATAGAGATATTTCAAAATAAAGAATATATTTCAAAATAAAGATAATGTTGATTTTACCTCCATGTATTCGGCAAGGACTGCATCACTATCAACTATAACACATTTTTTAACATCATCCCACCCAAAACCACTAGTATTTATTATGTTAACAATCTCTACCAGCTTCATTGACCACCTCTTCATTTTGTTAACAATTTGCCTGACATTGAGATTGATTTCTGGAATGTCACTTTTCATCCTTTTTAAAACTTCTTCATGAGCCCCATTCTTAAAAGTGTCATTTTCTCATTTGTATCCTTGAATGACTAACTCCTCCAGCACTATTAATAACGTTTCTTCCTCAACTTGGCTCTAAGAACGTCTAGTTTTTTTATCTCTACTATCCATGACTGTAAACGAATCCATAGTGTAAGGCAAAAAGCAAATAAATAAAATGTAAGTCATGCATACAAACAGTAGACAAAATATTTCAATTTACATTACAACATAAAATTGAAAATTCGATAACCAAATGATTTCAATAATATATAATTAACGAAAAATCACTAGTGACACTAATCCAAAATACATAATCAAAGAAAGTACAACAATTAGTGACATTCTAGTTCCTATGACGTGCCCTCCATTCATCATACATCTCTTGTGCTAAGGTATTCCTCATCTTAGTCCATGCCTCAGTAGTTTCAATTGCATCAATTCCATTTTCTCCAATTGGAACTTCATCACTTTCAATTATAACGTGCTCTAATGGGTCCAATGGCATGTACATTCGAATGAAGTTGTGTAATAGATAACAAGCTAGAATCATTCGACATTGTATTTTGATAGGAAAAAATGATGGACTCCTTAGAATACCCATTGTTTCTTCAAAATTCCAAAACATCTCTCTACAACATTTCTTACCCTTGTATGTCTATAGTTAAATAATTCCTCACGATTTTAAGGCTTACGTTGACTTGTAGCCCACTCTTGAATGTGATAACGCCTCCCTCTAAAAGGGGAAAGGAATCCTGGTGTATTGGAATATCCACCATCCATTAGATAATATGAACTTACAACGAAATGTAACCACATAAATTTACATGAAAATTTTCAATTGGATAGATAAAATGAAAACAATTTTCTTTTTTAAAACGCTTACCAAGTGCAACTCTCAATCCATTAGATCGAATGATTGCATCACGTAATACTCTAGAATCTGATGCAGATCCTTCCCAGCTAGCCAATATGTAGATAAATTTCATGTCACGAGCACATACACTCATGACATTCGTTGCAAGATGCCCTTTTCTTGTTTGATACCTAGGTCTATCTGCAATTGGTGTCGTTACTGCAATGTAGATACCATCTAATGCTCCAAGGCAACCCTAATATGTTCCCAAACAAAAAAAAAAATAAAATTATATTGTACTATAAGTACTCATGACCATCGTCAATTAACTTAAGGTACCTAAAAGATTTTTTGTATTACCTTAAACCATTTCCACCGTTTGTCAATGCAATCTTCTAGTACTGGACTGGGTTTTGCAAGTAAGATATCTTGTAACCTTAACACAGCAGCTAACACTGGATGGCAATTTCTACTAACAGTCCCACCTGATCTACGAAATCTGACTTGAATACTCCTGTTTTTTTGTATGATGTGCTAGGATGTTAAGAAAAATCGCAACATGTTCTTCAACCATTGCTCTTCCATTACAATGTATTCCCCCTTGTACCCGAATGAGTTCACAAAAATGTGCAAAACTATTCCTACACATCCTTAATTCCCATAAACAATTTGTATCACTTCCATTAACGAGGGAATCAATCACCTCTTGATGCATTTCATATCTAGCTAATACTCGCCCATTCAATACACCCCTCTCTACTCTCCTATTCAAAACAGAGTTCATATAATAGAAACTAGCAGCCGCCATTGCAAGCATATTGATATAGACTCTTCATCCAAGAAGACAAATCAGAAATCCATGATGATCCATGATCTATATGACATATCAAAGGAAAGACCCATAAGTGTAACATTGGGGATCCGAAGATCATTTTCATAATACAAAACATAATAGACAATATCAAGCACTTAATCATCTTTGTAAAGAAACCACTATGAGTCTTGATTCCTAAAGTTTGCTTTCTACAAATCGTTGTAAATGAAGAATCTACACAGAAAAAGTGCTTAACAAAGTGAAATGCATCACCAAGAGAGATAAAGGGAAAACAAATACCACTTAAGTAATCGGCTACTATGTTTCTAATTGTTACAAAGTACTAAAAACTGGGTTTTTTGAGCAAGGGAAGAACAGGGCTACATGAAAACAAAGAATGTTGAATCTTATGCAAAAAAGAAAAATTAGTGGCACAGTATATATGCCAGCATATTACAAATGTTTTATTGTAGTGCTCTACAACTATGATTTACAAATAATACCAAAATATCCAGCAAATCAGTGAGGAAGGTCTAACCTTCATACGCATATTAATTATTACAACAAAGCAACCACTGCTTTAACTTTGCATAGTTATACTAGTATAAATATTTTTCTTACGGTCTAACAAATTGCAATGAATTGGCTTCAAACATCAATAGTTGTAGTTCCATACACTAACAACCATTGCCTCATTACAGCCAGTGCATAACAAAAACATTACATTTTTTTAAGAATGCTTTTACGGATAAGAAGAATTTTAATTTCTGTCAAACTTTTTGAATAGCAATAATCAATTCATGGATTGAAGCCATCGGGGGATTCTGGTTGATACTATTCATAACCCAACTTTCCATTTCTTTAGTGAGAATTTGACGCAGATGCAAGTGTAACGTTGGGGATCCGAAGATTTCTTCCTACTATTAGTACCATCAACTACGGACACAAATGCTTTTCCTAGATTCCCAAGAGCAGCATTTCCATGACTCCACAGCAATATGTTACAAGTGTAAGCATTGGGGAAGCTCGAAATCAGAATATTGTATACAACCATATTATGAAGGAATCTTGATCCCCTCATCTCGTTTAAAAACTCTAAGCCCTTCATACTAAACCCACGTTTGCAATAGACATGGGGTTTCCCCGCAAATATAGACCTAGGTGCACACTATGAAGAAATAAGGGCTAAGGGCAATCGAGGAACCAATCGAGACATTGAAGGCAGTTTCAGATTTCTTTGGAGGCCGAGTGGAACAATCTTTGATGATATGCCATGTTTTCTTACAATAACTGCATAATTTTTTACTACAATTAGTAGCAATGTGCCAAAATCCTTTACAACTATAACATTACACATTAGTCATATCTCTGCCTCCTTTAGACCTCCCTTGAGTTGCATAGGCAATAGGAATTGGAGTAGAATTTTGAGCTTTTTACTCTAAGACAACTTATGTAATGAGCCGTTGTTCTTCCCTATGAAGCTCTCCTACACAAATATCCAATAAAGGAACTGGTTCTCTATTCATTAAGTTGGACTCCCATTGCTTCCAACTCCCCCCCTTACTTCATTAAAAACTAGTTACGCTTACAAGTCTCATGTACACTTTAGATAGCAATGAGTCCTTTAGGAGGCACACTTGCATACACAATATCAGTGTACTCATCCGAAAGATTTCCAAAGGAAGAATAAAACTCTTGGATTGACATACTCCCTTAACTGAGTTGTCCCAACTTAAGTTCCAATTGAAACCTTCATGTTGTATTGCTTTGATTATAAATTTTCTTCAAATAATCCCACATTCTTTTAGAGGTTTTATAAGGCTTGAGATTGACAAGTATAGAGGGTTCAACACTTCCAATGATCTTAGACATAATCTGAGCATATGTCAATAGAGTAAGATAGGTAGCAAAGGTTGTACTCCTTAGGATAGGAAGAGTGAGATGATATTGTAAAAGCAGTTATTGGTATTTTTAAAAGTTGATATAATTTCACTTGACTAATGGACTAAAATGGATCGTATTAAATAGTATCTTATGAGATGCTAATGGAATTGGTTAAATCATGTTTGAAATACAACATAAAGTGGATAGTACACCCTTCTTAAGTGCAACATGAATACTCGAATCCGGAGGAAGTGGTATTGGATGAAGGATACAACCCGATACCTAAAGAAGGATACGGGAGTGATCACTCAACCTTGGAAGTAACAAATGATAGAGGTGAAAATGTGCATGAAGTGATTAATATATAATCAAGTCTTGAACTAATCCCCATAATAACCTTAGATAGCAGTAGAGAGGTCGAAAGTGAAGGAAATTCCACTTCAACATTTACAGATAGCTCCGAAGCCATCAACTGTCTTAAGATATGGGGTTCTGCTATGGTGACATGGAGTGAACTCCTTCATCCAACGAAGACAGCATAAGCACTGATTAACCATCCACCTTGGTGATGGCTACTTTGCTCCCCTCCCACATAAGCACCGTGAATCATTCACCAAAACTCAGATTGCCCAGCCCAGTCACCATGGACATGAGCACTACACCACCACCATGGACATGATTAGAAGTAGAGTGCTAGACATGAAGATGAAGGTGAGATGAACTTTGATCACAGAAGAAAGGTGTGTGCCTGCTAAGTACATGGGGTTTCCCCGCGAGAGTTCGAATAGTAAACAAGGGAGGAGATGATAGAGCAAATTGATGACGATGATTATACGAACCCTAAACAATCACGATGCATTCGAAAAGGCAGCAAGAAATCGAGAAGAAATGGAACCATACAAACCTGATGGCGATGATGGTCGAACTTCCGGCCGATTACATGATGAGCGGCAGCGAAGGAGCGGCACCGATGAGCTCTCGTACGTCCTTGTTCCGGGTGCGGTGCTGAGGGTTCTTCACTTGTAGAAAGAAGGAAAAGGAAAGTAGAAGGAGGCTGATTAATGGGAGAAGGATGAAGGCTAAATTGGGAATTTCGCAGAAATAGTGTTTTTGTCCAGTACCGGATTTTTAATACCGAATTACATACGATATAAATATATTTGATTTTGTCCAATACTTTTTTCATGGGTGGCAACCAAACGATAGACAAAAAATTTTGTCCTGTCTAATACCGAATTCTAATGCCAGCCAAATGCTACCATATGCATTCATATACTTGCAAGTTAACATGAACCTTAACATTCCAATTGTAAACATGCATAGTCTAAGATAATCGGGATTATTTTCCTCGCAGGTGAAGTTAACAAATGAACTTCTCTGGCAAGGGATTATGTGCTATTGATGCATATATGAAGGTAATGTACTGCGGTTTAAATATTACTTCTCGTATTTCATGTGTATGGAAATAAGCTAATACATATTATTATATTGCCTGTATAATATAATTTAAGTAAAAGAAAAAAAGAAAAAAATAATTCAAAATATTATTGAGAAAATAAAGAAAAGGGCAGAAAAAAAGGACGACAGTGCTGAAACCTAACCGTTGGATCGCGCTCTAAATCCTCCGTACACAAATCGCAAGGCGAAATCATACTATCACATGTCTCATTCAGTTCCTGTACAGACCAAAAATTTTGAAGGTCCCATAATTTTTAAAAATTCAAAAAAAGAAAGGTTTGTTGTTATAAATCAAAATATTAACAAGAAAATGTTTACACAATTCTTCATTTTTACTTTTTTGGTAACGTATATATAATGAACATTAAAAAGATAAAAAATACCCTTTTAAACTTGTTGTGAGCTAATGATAATTGTCAACAATAATATTATCACCTTTATAAAAATAAATAAACATATGTAAAATGTTTTCCCATTCTATCTCTTATTTACCTTTACTATATTTTTAAATTCAAAAGATTAAATTTAAATTTTCCTTTCCTTTTCTCTTTGAAATAGAAAAAAAAGGAAAACATCTTGCGCCTCTTTTTCCCAACTTGCTTTTTTCATGCTTTAAATAAACAAAACACGATGGGCGATTGGCCTGTAAGTAACAAGTCAGTCATAAAAAGCAGGCCAAAAATATTTATAAAATAAATAAATAAATAACATTTCAATAAAGGTAATTTAAAAAAAAAAAAAAAAAAACGAAGAGAAACCAACGAAACAAAACGAAATAGCACCAAAAGCTAAAGTCTTATTGCTTCGTTGCGATCGTAACATGTTTAAGTAGTTGGTATAAGAGATTCTGATTCGTTACATGGTGGACTGCTACTTCTTGTTCTTCGTAAGTAATCTCTCCTCTTCATTTTCCATTTCTTCTTCGACTTATCATTCGATCTGTTTGTAATAACTATATGTCAAATGCTTTATTCATGTTTTACTTGTTGTTTCATTTCATGGGTTCTTAAATTTTGAAGCACTTGGTTTGCGAGTCTTTCTGCTTTTTTTATTTTTGTGTTTGAAATTTTAAGTTTTGGGGATTCTGGGTTTTGCTTTTGGAGGTTGAATTTTTAGGGTTTTGAGTAAATTTGGGATCTTGGGTCAATTCATTTTTTTTTTTGGGTGGCCAAAGTTGGATTTTTTAATCTAAAGTTTGCACCTTTGGTGGTAAAGGAATGTGGGTTTTTTAGGAGTTGGTGAAAGAGGGGTGTCCCTATTTGGGGTTCAGGGTGATGGTGAAGCGAAATTGGGAAGCCATTTTGCATGTCAGCAGATTATACTGAGGGATTACTTAGAGAAAGAAAGTTATGAATTTTACATTGAAGGATACTCAGTGCAGGCTTTTCGTGAATTTGGTATGGATATAAACTGACTGTTGTAGTGTTAATTTTTGTCAGAACTAATGAAGTGAAAAGGCTGGCTTCCTTAAGCTCCACAGAAGTTCATCGAGGTGAGCGTTTCATGTTGGGTATTTATCTCTTAGCTCTACGTTCTTTATAAATTTGTTATATAAAAAGTTAAGCTTCTAAATTCGTAGTATAACAAATTAATGTCTATTAATTAAATGTGTCTTCTATGTTGTATTTTGAATCTAGCATCCTGGAGTGAAACGTTCATCAATGGCCGACAGTAGCTCTGTTGATGGCATTCTTGATTTTCTCCAGAAAAATAATTTCACCAGAGCGGAAGCTGCTTTACGCAGTGAGCTGAATAATCGCCCTGATTTAAATGGCTTCTTTGAGAAACTTAAGCTTGAAGTTGAAGAGAAGAACTCTGGTAAAGTATCAGAGCAGAATGATGATAAACCAATTGCAGTAAGTCAAGGCGCAAGTTCTCGGGGGAGTGATGAGGCTTCTCAGGAACTTATTGTAAAGGAAATAGAGTGTGGCACAGATAGAAACATGATGGACAAAAGGAAAACTCATTCTGCCAGTGGTGAACACAGTAAGCCTAATGAACTGAGAGGGCTTAGTGATAAGAGCTTCACTTTTTCTAAAGGTTCTAAAGACTCGTTGCTGGATCTAAACTTTTGGAAGTCTCATCCTAGCAATGGTCCTACTAATCCTCGGGAGGGTGATGTTTGTAATAGCACAAACCACTTTTCGAAGCCAGAGGCATCGGAAAAGCGAAAATTTGTTCCTGCAGAGGTACCAGGTGCCAGCAGAATTGATGTTATCCCAGGAGAAGAAATAATATTTTCTGGTGAAAAGAGAAACTCATGGATCGGCAGTACTAGTATGTCTCATGCAGAACCCACTAATGTATTGAAGGGAATTGAAAAACCAGGCAAAAATGCTGCTGTTTGTGGTATGGATGATAGTGAGAATGAACCATGGTTTAGACATGAGGAGCCTGCAACGTCATCAGCGGACACATGGAAAAATTGTTCTGTCAAGAATGTCATTCCATTTGTGAAAGGAGGAGGCAGTGACACTTTCATTTCAGCTGACAAAATAGAAGAAAAGCGGAAAATTGAAACAAGTGATGTTCGTGCAGCTATCAAAGAACAGGTCGATGAAGTGGGTCGAGCCTTGTATTTTGCTAAATCAGAAGGAAACTCCGAGCAAAAGAGCTTCAGCAGCATAGGCTTTCCACTTGCATTTGAGAATCCAAGGGAGGAGTTGCCTCGGTTGCCCCCTGTCAAACTCAAGTCAGAGGACAAGTCCTTGATTTATAACTGGGAAGACAAGTATGATCGGGATGGATTGGGGGCTAAGCTTGCCAGTATTGATAATACCTTCTTGATGGGGTCATATCTAGATGTTCCTATAGGACAAGATATAAATTCCACGGGTCAGTTTTCATGATTAAATCTGCTGATTTGCTCACATGATACCTTTTAGCTCTGAGATTAGATGCTGTATTCTAGATCCTTTAAAATGAGATTGTGACCTATTGTTTTCCTTTTTAATGTAAGCTGCCATTGTTATAATTATTGTCTCTGTTGAAAGTGGTTTCTGTTAAATCATGATTAGAAAATTAGCCTCTGAAAGGGGGAATAATAAGCTGCCTGGTTAGGGAGTAGTTACTGCTATGTTCAGGATTATGCTCTGTAACAAAAAGTGGTAGTGTTATAATTTTTAGATGAATCGGTGCTTGGCTGTGTTGTTCATCAGTGTCTTTTCTTTTCTATGCTCTCTTTTCTTTTCTTTTTTTTGTTTATCAGGGCTTCAACTGCTTCCACATATCTTATCAACCTGGTTTGTGCTTGTAATATCTTTTTTTTTTCTTCTGTTGACAATTTATCTTAATTTATTCTAACAAAAATAAATGCTTAAGACCAAAAAGAAAGTGGAAAAGTTGACTTGTATGAAAGGTAGCACATTGAAATATGTATGAGCTTGACTTCTGATATGGTATATCACCTGAGATGGCTCAAATTTTTGGTACTGATGTCTTTAGGTAAGTGAAACACCGGGCAAGCACTAAGCCAGAACGTTACATTGATCATCCATTTTTTGGCTTGTGTTATGTTGCAATATTGGGTCTGTATAGATTGGTTTCCACTTCAAACTTCTTTTTTTCTTGAAGCATCTAGGTTAGGGACTGCTTGGTGCTTTGCCAGTTAATATGTCAAAATAAGATCTATTTGGCTTCTTGTAAATTGAAGTAAGAGCTGAATGTGAACTCTTGAAATAATTTACTGATTCTTGAGCAGTATGCCATAGTTTTTGCTTCTCTGTGGGTCTCAATATCTTGGAAGTCTTTGAATGTGTTTACTATACTTCAGATGGGTAAATTTTGTAATGCTTTTGTTAATAGATAAATGTAATTTTATGTATGTTTTGGTTTTCATGTGTGTATGTTATGTGTACACATGAACCAGGTTCACACATAGTGGAGCCTTTTAAGAATGTGTATCAACGTCTCAACAAGACAAATGTTTAAAGTCAGTTGATGTTGCATATTGCTCAAACAGAACATGTGTCGTTGTTGCTGTTATGTAGTGGAACATGTGCCGTTGTCACTGTTATACGTGTGGATGTCATGTATTTTCTGTCTTTGTGTTGTCCTAGAGGTGTATTTGTCTCATGTGTGAAGTGGATGTATGACCCTACTGCCATGTGTTGGCAGTTACTAGGGTGTAGGCTGTTAGTTTAAGAAATTATGGATATGTATTATGAATTGAATTCAGGATAGGGCAGTTACCATAACTGCAACTACAAGTGTACGTTTGAAATATGGAAATGAAGGGAAAAGAAAGGGAGACCTGATTTTATTCTGAACTTTAATTTTCTATGAAATTGTTGGGTCCTCTCCAAACGAGCCCATAACTTTTCTCTTGATCATAGATAGAAGAGGTAGGAAATCATCCAGAAACAGTAAGGATACCACTTTGTTGACAGGTTTATCTTTTCCTAGAAGTAATACCCGATCCTGTAACAGTGTAGCACTGCTAAATGTGTCTCTGGCTTCTGATTTTCTCTTAATGTGACATTATATGCTCATCCATCCTAATTTCCATGATATCTTTCAAGATGGGCGTCATTTTTTAATTCCAAATTATAATTCAGGTGGGAAGCGGCTTGCTGGAGGTAACTGGCTATCTGTTAGTCATGGCATTGCTGAGGATACTTCAGATTTGGTATCAGGGTTTGCAACTGTTGGAGATGGGTTAAGTGAGTCCATCGACTATCCAAATGATTACTGGGATTCTGATCAATATGATGATGATGATGATGTTGGATACACGAGACAGCCCATTGAGGATGAGGCCTGGTTCCTTGCTCATGAAGTTGACTACCCTAGTGACAATGAAAAGGGAACTGCCCATGGGAGTGTTCCAGACCCACATGAAAGAGGCCCAACTAAAGATGAAGACGATGATCAGTCTTTTGCTGAGGAGGACTCTTATTTCACTGGTGAACAGTATCTTCAAGGCAGAAATATTGCACCAGTTACGGCTTCAGATGATCCCATTGGACTGTCGGGGAAAGAAGTTTATGGTCAGGTACCAGATAATGATTTAATTGCTCGATACGATGGGCAACTGATGGATGATGAAGAGCTGAATTTCATGCGTTCTGAACCTGTATGGCAGGGTTTCATTACTCAGTCAAATGAACTTGGTATGTTAGAGGATGGGAAGGTTTTACATGAACCCATGCCGCCACGGATGGATGATATATGTATTGATGATGATCAGCATGGTTCTGTTAGATCGATAGGTGTGGGTATCAATAGCGATGCTGCAGATATTGGCAGTGAAGTTCGGGAAAGTTTAGTTGGTGGAAGTAGTGAAGGTGATCCAGAATTCTATGATCATGAGGTTGGAATTTCTGGGTCCAGGCACTCTAGTGAAACAGATAAGAAATATATTGACAGGTCCAATCAAGACAGGAAGAAAAGTGACAATGATGGCTCCAGTAAGTATCTTGTTGGGAATAACAAGGGCGTACAAACACAAGTCAAATGTCAAACTGAAGAAGGATTTTCTTTTCCTCCACCACTGAAGGACAGGCAGTTAATACAGGCAGGTTCCAGTAAATCATTGCAGCCAGACCACTCCAACACTGCCATTGCAGGTAGAACTGGGGAAAATTTCAATGCTTTACTTGGTGCTGATGACATGCTTACAACATGGAAACGAATAAGTAGCAGTTCTTCAACTGTTGAGAGCTCAAGAGATGAAAATAATGCTAATGCTGAACATTCAGAAAACTCTTCCCCAACCTCACTTTCAAATTATGGTTTTGCTGAAAGAGATAGTATGGTAAAAGGAGAGGATAGAAAAGTTGATGAAGTGAGGCAAGATGACCCAGGGGCTTTGCTTGAGGATGAAGCAGTTGCTGTCCAGGAGCAAGTGAGGCAAATCAAGGTCCAGGAGGAGGAATTTGAGACCTTTAACCTAAAAATTGTCCACAGAAAGAATAGGCAAGTACAGCCTTTAGTGTATCTTTCTTAATTTTTGGGGTCCTTATAACCTTGCAGATGCATTTGACTGTATATTCTCTTGATTTACTATGCGAAAATCTAACTTCTTTGTAGTGTAGTAATTTTATTTTTTTTTATTTGGCTAGTGTTATGCTTTATGAATAAAGAAATTTCAACATTTTCTTCCAAAAGTACTCTGGTTACTTGATGTAAAGAAAAGCTTTTCTACATATTCATTCATTTTTCACTCTGTTCTCACTGTTCAGGACTGGCTTTGAGGAGGACAAGAACTTCCATGTTGTATTAAACTCAGTCATAGCTGGAAGGTATCATGTTACGGAGTATCTTGGATCTGCCGCATTCAGCAAGGCAATACAAGCGCATGATTTGCATACAGGCATGGATGTCTGTGTAAAAATTATAAAGAATAACAAGGATTTTTTCGATCAGAGCCTTGATGAGATAAAGCTACTGAAGTATGTCAATAAGCATGACCCTGGTGACAAGTACCACATTCTTCGATTGTATGATTATTTCTATTACCGAGTAAGAGACGACCTTCATTTGCTTCATCTTTCTTTGCTGAATAAAATTACTGTTTCAGTTGTGTTTGGTTTGATTTTCTGGTATTTTTCCTTTTTCCTTTTCTTTCCCTTGGCGGCTTCCATAGACTGAAATGGGGGAAAGAATTACTTGTATATTGCTGTTCTAATCCCTAGAATAAGCCCCTTGTTCATGAAATGAAGCTTTTCTTGATTATTTTTAAATGTGATCTTCAATTACCAATCACCTCACTTGTCCAAATTGTTAGTAATTCTGATTCATTAGGTTCCCTGACTCCTTTTTGAGCTTTCTCTCTAGGTCATGCAATTCTTGTTGGTATCTTCTCTTAGTGGATAACTTTATATGATCATAACAGAAATTTCAATTTGGTGATGCACAGCTTAATAAGGTCTGATTGATCCAAATTATTCAGATCATTGGTGATTTTACTGTCTGTATTTGAATATCTGGTAACACCTTAATTATCAAAAAGGTTTGCTTGTCTCTTGTGAAAGAAGAATGATCTGCCATGAGTTTACATTATTTTTGAGCTAGTATAACCCTGTTTGCTTCTACTGTTACCTATGGTTGCAAAGATAGTAAGTTGATGCTTATAGGGGCCCAGAATGTCATCACCTTTTTATTGTCTATTAGCCTTCTTGCTTAGACACTAAGATTGGGAAAATATGTTTATGTTATGGCCCAACGTTAGACTTTGTTTTTTATTTTTATTTTTTGGATAAGTAAAATTTTATTGATCCAAAGGTAATACAGTCGTCAAAGACGAGAATAAAAATTATATCAAAGAGCTAAAGCATAAAAGTACAATTGCTTTGCATAAATCTCTAGGTTATAGTCGATTAGTATAAGATCTAATCCGGTTGGCAACAAGACCAACCTCTAGGAGAGCCTCGCCTAGTCTCACTTTGTTCCGAAGTCTCCATATGTAGTAAACTGATGTTGCTAACACCGCTCTCCAATTTCTATCGATTGGATTGGGGGTTCCTTGGGGCTACCAAGAAATTGGTGGCTCCTTGCTAGCTGCTGAATGAGGCTGGGTAATACAAGAAGTCACATACTAAATGTCAGATCTGCAAAGTTTAATCATGGTCAAAGAATAAGTGGGCATGGTTTTCCGAGCTTCGATTATAGAGAAAGCAAGTGGTTGATTGCACAAGCCCCCCCTTATACACTCTGTCAAGGGTGGAGAGTTTGCCTAGCTAGGCTAACCATACGACATAGGAGTGTTTGGGCAGAGAAGAGTTGTTCCAAACTACTTTATGCCACGACATGGTGGGCCCTGGCGGTTTAAGAAATCCATAGCCACTTTTGATAGTATACTCTCTTGATGTTGAGTGTATCCAGTGAAAGACGATCCGAGACAGTAGCATTCAGTTGGATGGAGGATGGGATGTGGGTATTTGTCCAAAACGGGCCATCGGGGATACACCATTCATTCTCATCTATGATGGAGCAGAGTCTCGTAGTATGTGGAAAACCTATGCTCCCTATAGCACAAGCTCTAAATAATGTATCAAGGGGTCCTATCGAGAGCCAAATGTCTACCTAAAGTGAGATTTCAAGGCCATTATTCTCCCATAGGAAGTAGGATCTCACAGTGCTCCTCAGCTTCAGAAGTTTCTTCCAAGACCATGAGCACATGGCAGGTGCCTTGGAAGATCAAAAGTTTTTACCCTTTAGTAAGGTGGAATAAACCCATTCTAGCCATAAGCTCTTCGATCCTTCCTTGCATAGCCTCGATATATGTTTGATTTGGATTGCTTTAGTCCAATGGTGGATATTTAGGATCCCTAGGTCTCCACTTTTTAGGGTTTGCTTACATCCGCTCATCTGACCTTAGCTTTTGTGAAAGTGTATGAGTTATCACTCCAAAGGAAATTCCGAAGTAGCTGATCTATCCTTATGACAACAGACTTAGGCAGAAGAAACACAGAGCACCAATAGACTTGCATCGAAAATAGGAATGATTTTACCAATTGAAGTCTACCAGCATAAGATAAGTATTTGGCCATCCAAGAGTTGATTCGTGCCAGGGTTCGTTCCACAAGCACCTCACAATCCTACTTCTTGAGCTTCGAGGATATGAGTGGGATCCTTAAGTAGCGTACTGGAAACTAGCTCTCATAGAATTGAGTGCTGCGTAAAATGGCCTCTTTGATACTTGTAGGGACATGAGAGAAGAAAATATTACTCTTGGTGTTATTGGCTCCTAATTTCGAAATAGTTTGGAAATACTGTAAGGCTTCTTTAATCAAGGAGATAGAGTCAATGTTTCCTTTACCAAAGATTAAGAGATCATCTGCAAAGCAAAGATGAGTCAAATCTTTTAGCCTTGCATCTCCAATGTAGTGAGAATTGGGGATTAGAAGCCAGCTTCCTCAATTGTGTGGAAAGTACTTCCATACACAAAACAAATAAGTAAGGGGAGATAGGGTCCCCTTGTCTTAGCCTTCGTTTACTTGCAAAGAACCTACCATTTTCCCATTAACGTTGATGGAAAATTTGGGGGTAGAGAGACATTGACCAATAAGATTACAAATGTGTGGGGGAAATCTCATGGCATTGAGGATCGTTAGGATGAAGTCCCATCTGACTGTGTCATAGGCCTTTTGAAAATCTACCTTAAGTGTACATCATGGAGCACCCTTTTGTGAAAGGTAACCTGTCATCAACTCTTGAGCAACAAAAATATTCTCAGTTATCCTTCTACCTAGTATAAATGCCGCTTGCTCCCCCCCAACTAGAGATGGTAACACTGATTTTATCTGTGCAGCTAGGACCTTAGAAATCGCTTTTTAAATTACATTACAGCATACTATGGGTCGGAAGTCTCCCAATTTAGTGGGGTTAGCTATTTTGGAGACTAAGGAGATAGTGGTACTGTTAATCTCCTTAAGCAAGTGGCTTGTAGTTAAGAATTCTCTTGTGGCAGCAATCATATCAACACCTATGATTTCAGAAGCTTATTTGAAGAAGCGAGCTGAATACCCATTGAGGCTAGGAACTTTTCCATTTGCTTGTGACATGAAGCCCCATTTGATCTCATCATCTATAAAAGGGGCTTCAAGTCTGAGCCTTTGTTGCTCATTCAATTCCCAGGTCACCAAATTGTTTACTTCATTGAGGTTGCTATGGGCTGTGGGAAGGTCATAGAGCTGCTGGAAATACCCAAGTACCAACTGTTGGACCTCCGGTTCCCCCACGACCTCACTACCATCCTCCTTGGACTGTCGGTGCATGGATCTACGGTTGTGTAAACTCTTCGTGGCCTTGTGGAAATAGGCAGTGTTTTTATCTCCTAACCTTAACCATTTGGCCATAGATTTTTGCTCATAGAAGCTTTCCTCAGCCCCTCTGAGTATGTAATAATCCTTGTAGGCAGCCCGTTCCTCATCCAGTTGAGATGTATCCCCTGTGCTGTGTATCTTGGCTTGCAACTTATTCTTTTATTATTATTCGCAGTTATTGTTATTTTTATTGTTATGTTATTAGTAGCAGTTTTAGTAGTACATGGACTGTTGGGTGTCAATAATTGTTAAGGTAGTGGGTATTTTGTGTAAGGTCCATGTTTCTGGATGTCAGCAGAAGTGGAGGTGTTTGTTTTCATATGTATTTCTTCAATAAGTTTTAAGTGTCAGTTAAAGTAGAAGTTGATGGTGTCATCCATTAACCCCACTACATCCTACATTTGAGTTAGCGTGAAGAGTGTTCTGGTCTATGGGTCCTATATACACATTGTTCTGTTGAATGAAAAAAAGGAGGGATGAAGATTTATTTTCCAAATTCAACAACTTATGTTGTTAGATGAGATCTAGGGTTCTCTCCTACGTAGCCCTAATTTTATGAAATCTAGGGTTCTCTCTCAAATATCCCTAACACACATTCAAAGTAAGTAAGTTTGGCTGGAAAGTTAACGGGGGCAAAGGTAGTAATAGTGAGGACTTCTCCATCACCCTATAGTTAGAATAAAAACCCGATCCTAAAACAGTTTACCATCTTGTGTTTAGTAATGTGATATTTTGTCCCAAAAGAAGAAAGTGAAATGCATCTAATACATGGATGTGCAACTATATTCATGTTCTTGGCTACTTAGACTTGGCTTATAAGTAAGAACTTAATGCACATATTAAATGACTACATGGTTTTAAATTTTGTGGAATTTTGTGCAGGAGCACTTGTTGATAGTTTGTGAGCTTCTTAAGGCAAACTTGTACGAGTTTCACAAATTTAACAGAGAATCAGGAGGAGAGGTTTATTTCACAATGCCAAGATTGCAGGTATGCAATTTTTCACATACCAAACCACCAATTTCCCTGCTTGTTATTTGTTATTAGTGTTGAAGGCTTATTTAAACTTTTTATGCAGTCAATAACAGTTCAATGTCTGGAGGCACTTCAGTTCTTGCATAGCCTTGGACTCATACATTGTGATCTGAAACCTGAAAATATATTGGTTAAGAGTTACAGTAGGTGTGAAGTCAAGGTAATTGATCTTGGGAGCAGTTGTTTTGAGACTGACCATCTCTGCTCCTATGTTCAGTCACGGTCTTATCGTGCACCTGAAGTTATATTGGGACTCCCATATGACAAGAAGATAGACATATGGTCTCTCGGTTGCATTTTAGCTGAACTCTGTACTGGCAATGTAAGTTCATACCTTAATCAACATTCACGCCCTCTCTCTCTAACAAAATTTGCATACCTGAGGACCTTTTTTCTTATGGTGTCTACTGTCTATGTTAAAGTTTTATCTTCATTTATTACAAACTTTTGTGTTAATGCCTTGTTGATGGAGTTCAATTTATCAATAAATCCTGCCCGTTAACTTAGATCAAATGACTTTGGCTTAATTCAAATAAGTTGACGAACATCACAGCGTATGCTTTGTCATGATCTAGTTCTCAAACCTATAGATGATTGGTAAACTGCGTTCACAAGTTTA
This sequence comes from Laguncularia racemosa, assembly GCA_037954665.1. NCBI lineage: Eukaryota > Viridiplantae > Streptophyta > Magnoliopsida > Myrtales > Combretaceae > Laguncularia > Laguncularia racemosa. Next base: position 2,219,229 of record JBBMOL010000037.1, read on the forward strand.
CCTGTCCAGTTAAGAGCATAACACATAATTAACCAATAATTGAGCTGATTATGACAATTTAGCCAAACGATGGGAATACTAATAAAGTTCCCCCTCATAATGATATCCTTTTTTTGTGTCATTCAATAAAGAGGTGTTTTTTGGGGGAGACAAGAGTTCTTTCCTTCAAATTACACATCTTAAGACATTTATACAAGTAAAAGTAAGTAATGGCTCCTTTTTTCTCTGTTGAGGAGGCTTTGTTTTAGTTGTCAAAGGAATTTGCTCATATGCATCCCAATTTTTCATTGTATTCTGGAAAGAGTTTGATGCAGCTTTGTTTGGAAAGGAAATTTAAAATGGTATGGTAATCTCACTTTGGTTATCATTTTTTATATTTTTGGGTAAGATCTTTGGTTATCATCTCACGTGTAATCTTATCTATTTCCTTACCAGAAGAAAACAATAGGGTTGGTATGTTCAAAGCTTTATATACCTCCACCATCTGATACATTCCGTCTTGATTTGTGTATTTTGAATTAAAGATGTCCTTGTTGAATACTATGGGTTCACTCCACTAGAGCAAAGAACTGTATCAGCAGATAAAGCACATGTGTCTTACTGAAAAGTGGACCTTTTAGGTATTCAGGAGCTTGTGAAGAATTTGGTTGGGTAAATTTCAAAATAATCATGGGGCAAATGGCGTGAGAAATCACTGAGTAGTCTAACATCCTGTGCAGTTGCTCATTGCAATTGCTTACTCTGCAATTAGCCTCCAAAGGGTTGGCTTAATTTGGCTCGGTCCAGCTACTCAATGTTCAAATTTCTTAGCTGGGCTTACCTGCTGAGTGCACAACAACCAAAAACAAAATGCTGGGCGTGATTGGTACTAGTCATGTAGGATGGTAATTCATGTGTCAGGAAGTAACCGGGTTTGATTATGGTTGTGCCTCTACTATAAAAAAGAAGAAAAAGATCTGCATTTTTTTGTACTGCATGTATTGACTAGAAACCTGACCGCATATTCATAATTTTCAAGAAACACATTGGCCTTGTAAATGATGTTTCTACTTGATAAGGTGTATTATAAAGCTGTTAAAGAAGAAACAAAATAGAGACATCATAAAGTTGTTCACATACAGGGCTAATTTACATATTTTCAGCCAATTAGGGACGTAATATTAGATTGAATATCATGAAAACTGGCTCACAGTAGAACTCCTCCATACCCAATGATATGCATGAAGTGATAATCGTTCACTATAATTTGTTTGTAATTGAGAGTCAATTGATTTTGAATTTGGTCATAGTTCTATACTTATAATTTCTTCAGTGCGTTGAATTCTATTGTGAATATGTACTTGCAGAGGCATACATGTTATGAATATCTTTATTTTTTTCTTAAATGCTTGAAGGCAGAACATGATCTTGCTTTTTCTTGGTGCAGGTACTCTTTCAAAATGATTCACCTGCAACATTACTTGCACGTGTTCTTGGGATCATAGGCCATATTGACCAGGAAATGCTAGCTAAAGGAAGAGATACGTACAAATATTTTACCAAAAATCATATGCTTTATGAGAGGAATCAGGTAACAAAATTCCTGTTTGGTGAAGGATCAAGCTTCCATTTTTTTGACCTGATTCCTCAGCTTTACACTCATCATACTTCCATTAGAATTTTATGTGCTGTGATTCATAGGAAAACTTGCTTTAACTACTCCCTGGAATTTTACTCTTGTTTTTTCTAAATTTTTTCCTTTTGGCTGCACTGCAATATAAATGGATATAATAAGAATATTTATCGTTCTCTGCACAGTATAAGGTCTCTTTATCTCTGTTATGTTTGATCCCTCGTGTTAATTTGTGGGAAAAAGTAAGATAGTACTCTGTCATTTGTCTTTAAATTTGCATGTATCCCAAGACCTAGACCATTGAAGTGAATGTTAGCTGTGTCGAGTATTCCTAGGTGCACCAAAAGCAATTGCTGTTGTTACTTGGTTCCATGTCAAGTAATTTTTAGATGGTTTCAAGTGTTTTAAGTTGGATTTGTGCACTATAAATTTGGTACCATGCTGTTGCTTGAATCTTAGCAGACTGCTTTTCAGCATTTACCTTATCCTCTCCTTTCCTTCTGGAGGATGTGGCTATCTGGCTTTTCCACTGGTTTGCTATTCAGCTAGTAGGTGACATGAGCTCTCCTTGTGGAGCACTGTTGTGGAGACACTGCTACTTGAGCTTGAGATTCTCTAGCATTTATTCCGTCTTGTGTATTTAACCATTTAACAGTTGAATGTTGCCGTTTACTTCCAGGATACCAATAGGTTGGAGTACCTCATTCCAAAAAAGACTTCTATACGGCATCGTCTACCAATGGGTGATCAAGGTTTCATTGAGTTTGTTGCTCATCTCCTTGAAGTAAACCCAGAGAGGCGCCCTTCTGCTTCAGAGGCTTTAAAACACCCGTGGTTATCTCACCCTTACGAGCCCATATCATCTTGACCCCTTTGAATGCATCGATGGAGAAGATATCAATGACCTATGATATTCTTTCTGGGCCTTTTGTTGGGGAGTGGGACCGTAGCTTGCCCCGTCCAAAAAATCATTACATGTCTGGAGTTAAAGCACCGATACTTGCGCAGGTGCTTCCTCCCCCTTTAACAATGCTCCGTTAAATTTTTTCCAAGCGAAGAAGATGTAATTTTGCACGGATTGTATAATTAGCTTTTCTTTGTTTGACCTTTCCATCTTTATTTTGCTCTCTTGACGGCAGAGAACTCTGGAATCCTTTGTACATGCTCTGTGGTGATTCTTTCTAGGTTATTTAGGAACAGCTTGTGAAATATCTGATGTTAGCAGTTGGGTTTCTTCTTTTTCTTTTTTTTTTTTCTCTGTTTTTTTAGCCCTTCTCTTTCTCCTCTTTCGGGGTGAGCTCGTGTCAGATTTTCTTCTTTCAATGGTTCTAGTCTGAGTATGTCTGCTATTCATACGGTGCTCTATACTTGTTCTAAGATGTACATTTGGGCGACCTCTTCGGAAAGCTAGTTGCCATCATCGTAATGTATGCTACAGTTGTTGGAATCAACTTGAATTCGTCACCCCTAAATGAGTAATTTCCTTTTTGATATATTGGTTATGCGAGTTTGAGACATGCATACGTCCAATAATGCCCAAAATTTTCAGTATATCACGGTTCAACGGATATAGGAATACTTTCTATATATAGAAAAGTGGATTTAGCATTATTAATTTTTTTTTAATATGAAGACGAAAAATGATTCGTGATGATATTACCAGAGTCGTTTTCAAAATGCTAAAGACTTTTTCTTGAGAGATATTTTTAATATGCCAAAAAATACGAGTACGTTATGATTGTTTGGATCTAGTAAGGTTTGTTCATATATTCAAAAGCGGATTTATTATTCCTAAAATTCGGAGGAAATTAAGAACTCTTAATAGGAATGGTGTCTTCTGCATTGAATATTAAGACTTAAAAGCAGATTTAACATAGAAATGAAAAGATGAGCAAATGAAAAGAAATCATGGGAAAGGATATGCGGATCGTGACATTATTTTTGTTGGCATGAGAAAATTAACACTGCTCAAAAGTTTGACTGAACTGATTGCTATTAAGGCTAAACTACAAAGTCTTAAAACCTACAGAATCTAATGCATGCATATCAAAGTAAATCATTCGCTCCTATCCGCGAACCCTAACATGGAAAATCGAACGATATGCACGAGGCACAGAGGAACACAAGAACTAAGTAACTAACTAAATGCAAACTCAACTCACAAAGCGTTATTAGCAACGAGATAGATGGCCCATCACTGCATGCCGTTGGCATGCTGAACCTCCATTGACGGTGGAATCAACCCACAGCCTCCGTGCTCCTCCAACGCGGCACAGATCCGCATTGCTGCGGTGGCACTCGTCTGATTCGCAGCATCCACGCTGCTCATTTCCGTATGATCAACATTAACCAAACCGGTGAGGGAGGCAGGATGAATATGAGGAAACGGCAAGAACAGCGAATGCACGACAATCTTCAAATTTTTCACGATCTCCGGTATCTTGATTCTCACGTAGTTGATTCTCATCGTCGCCCGTTCACCAGAAGTCGTAACCACCAGAAACTGTCCTCGGTCTAGCGTTGGGAGCACTGTTCCCACCGGAAGCTTCTCCAGATCAGGAGTCTCCAAGAATTGATTCGGTATAACGTGGAATCTGATATTGCTGACGTAACTATGCGCTCCGGTGAAGATTGAAGCGTCATCGATGGCAAACACCGTCATATTCTGGAGATTCACAAGCTCCGGGTACTTGATCTTCATCGCCAGAGCGAGAATTCCGAATCCGCTGGAACGAAGACGTAACATCCCGTCTCGGAGCATTAAACGCATCACCGGAGAAGGAACTCCGTCACTAAATGGCGGGAGAGGAAACGACAAGGTCGTCATTCGATCCACGCTGCAGGAAAACGGCGATAGCGGAGAAACGAATCCTTCAAGTCCATGAACAACAACGATTCCGTTATTAAACATATCCGGATGAGTGATTTCAACTCCATTGATGAAAACGCTCGTCGCATTCGTCATCTTATTAGTTGCTGAGGTAATCGTGAGGCAGCGACCAGCGTTCATAGTTTCAAGCTTTGTTCCGAAAGTTAGGGTTTGGAGATAGGGGACTGAGAAGAGGCCGGGGACGATGTGTTCGCTGAGGATGCGAGGAGTGGAGCAGGAAGTGCATGACCGGAGAGAGGAGTCGGAAGGAGCGAAGAGAGTGGAAGGACCGTTCCAGGTTGTGAAGGAAGGAGAGTCGGTGAGAGAAGGTACGGCGAGAGAGAGCTCATGGAAACCGAGGTGAGAGAGGATAGGTTCGTAAAGAGAGGTTGGAGAGAGAGAGGAAGTTGTTGTGGCGGTGGTTGGAAGAGCTGAGTGCGGTCGCGTAGGTGCTGTGTAGACGAGGCCGTCGTCAACCGTGGCGGAGGTAATGGTGAGAATGAGAGAGAGCAGGAGGTAAGCAAATGGTGGTTTCGCCATTAGGAGACTCTGGTTGAATGATGAATAGAGAGCGCTTGTAAAGTTGTAAGTTGTAATGGATATTTGTGACGAACTTCTTGCTTTTATCCTGGTTAGAGAGAGAGAGAGAGAGAGTTAAGTGTTAGCTTGGAGTGATTTAAGTGGAAAGAAGAAAGAAGTGAAGTCAAGAGTGAAAGCATTTGGCAGAATTTTTTTAACTGGGATATACATATATTTATATATATCTATATATATATATATATTTTAAACGACAAAACGGAAACGGTTGACAAAGTTTGTTGGTGGAGGAGTGCAGTGCTTTACACCGGAGAGCCAAAGCGCGTGGATACTTACTAGACTTTGGTGTGGCAATTTGGCGGGAAATTTGAGGGTATGATCGAAGTACCTGATCGAACGGTCGTAAAAAGCTTCTTGAATTTGATTCGCATTTCGCTTATCATTTAAGCCTTGTGACAACGATCCAACTCCTCGTTTTACATGTACGCCTTTTTATTAGTATATATAGCATTTGTGTTGAGGTGTAGATACATACCGACAAAGTGATTTGAATTATTATCCTATTAGTAAAGTAAATGGAGTTACTTCGATTTTTTTTTTAATTTTATTTTCACCCCATATAAATTTAATGAAATCATATAAAATTGATATAAAACTAAGTTATATAGTAGATTTTTTTGTACACAAATACAAGATACATGGTTTTTTCTTTTCTTTTCTTTTCCTTTATTTGACGTACATGACATATTAAGAGTATTAAAGATAATTAAGATGCTTTTATAGAATCGAGCTTATTATTATTTGTATCCAAAGCTTGGTAAGAATGTAATAATGAATTGTTGATAGAGCATCTTAAGCTTGATCTTCCATGGCTCATTTCAACCCATTCAAATTCCCTTATAAGCTTCTTTCGCCTATATTGACTTCTTTCGCCATAGAATTGCACAACTTGATTTGAAATCTCAAGTTTTAACTTCTTCCTTTAGATTGGATTTGTACTCCAACCCCCACAATAAATAAGCACATGTGAGCGATACAAATAAAGAAATGAGTTGATAAAAAATATACCCCCACCATATTAGGAAAGGATCTTGAAAATTAATGTACTTCCTTTAAAATCATCTACAGCACCCATAAATAAATGAGAAAAGTGATTGAGTAAATAACTCTTGAATGCTCATATTTTTAATCCAAAAATCCTCTCATTCTTCTTATGCTAACTTAAGTATCAAAATGGCCATGTTGGAACAAGCTTCAACACTCATATAGCTTAATTTGTTTCTATTTTGTGGGTAATTCAATTATCTATTGAAAATCTAGCACAATATGAATAATGACTTTGAACTACTCAAATTTGATATGTTTGTTACATTAGCTTCTACCATTTTAGCATCTTGTGAGGAAGTTTTTCTTCTGAGGATGAGGGTGAACGAATTTTTTTTTTTAATGTTAATATTCGATAAGATCAATATATTTTGAACTAATTATTCATGTTATATATATATATATATATTATTCTAACAAATAAATCTTTCGTTATAATATTCATTCACAATATAAAAGGGATTTACATGATTCAATAATTTTGATTTGGCATGATGATATATTAGAAACAAAGTTATAAACTTAATAAATCCAATGTAATAGTTAAATAGAAGTTAGGAAATGGAACCTTTAAGGGGTTTAAAATTAGTTATATATCACAAAGCAGATTGTATTAGTATTATTAACACTATGTTATTTATTTTAATATTATGAAATAACACAGCAACATATAGACTTATTTAGAATGATTTGGTTAAAATACAGTTAATTTAATGGATTTTAAGACAACTTTTGGTGTGATCATTGTTGTTATATTCACCCAAACTCTATCTCATTAATGGTGAATTAAAAGATTTAGTTCGTAAAATAAGCCATATAAGATAGCAATGCGTTTAAACAACTCCAAAAGATATTAAAAAAATAAAATTAAAAAACAAGGAAAGACAAAAATAATAGGATGTTGGAATTGCATTTTATCTAGAAGCTAAGTTAATCAGTGTGACCTCATTAATATGAATTTTGATAAATGGAAGAAATATTTATTTTAAATAATAAAAAAAGAAATTAATTGTACTGGCATTTCAGGCTTTAGAAGTCAGCGCTGTTATTATTGTTAGTTAAAAACCAACTAAACTAATCGCTCCCTCTCTTTCAAACTCAAAGCTTTTCCCTCCATTAATGGCGTCCTTATTTTCTCTATCAATCTCCATTTCTCTCTTCTTCCTCCTCTTTTCCGCCACCCAAACCACTTCCCAAACCCTCTTCTCTCAACCGCCACCACCATTACAACCTACTCGCAACTCTCTGTCCTCCACCTCCACCTCCAACAAGGCCACCCTCTCCCCTTCTCTCCTCCTCGAACCAATCCTCTCGCACCTTGGCCTCCACCAACTCTCCGCCGCCATTCCTTCTCTTACCCAACTCTTCCCCACCATTTCCTCCTGGAACGGGCCTCTCACTCTCTTCGCAACTTCCGATATCTCTCTCCAATCATGCTCCATCACTACGTGTTTATCAAACCCTAACCATAGCCCTAACCTCCTCGCTGAGCACCTCATCCCCGGCTTCTTCTCTCTCTCAAGCCTCCAATCCCTAACTCTCGGTACACGCATCGAAACCTTCCATGCCGGCCACTGCCTCACCGTCACATCCGTCACCGATCCAGCGACGAGCACCACTAAGACCTTTATTGACGGCGTCGAAATCACTCATTCGGAGATCTTCAATAATGGACTCGTCATCGTCCACGGCCTCGCCGACGGCTTCATCTCGCCTCTCTCACCATTCTCATGCGATCCCCCACAGCCACAATCACCGCCATCATCTTCACAGCCGTCATCTGTTCCTCTCCAGCCTCTTGCATCGACATTCTCTCCGCCGCAGCTCCTGATGAGCCTGATGCTCCGAGACGCCATTCTCCGGCTCCGCTACGGCGGTTTCGGAGTTCTCTCCATCGCGATGAAGATCCACTTCCGAGACCTAAGGAAGCTCCATAACGCCACCGTGTTTGCCCTAGAAGATGATATCATCTTCTCCGATACGCACAACTACGCGAGCAACGTACGGTACCACATACTACCAAACCGTTACTTGGCGGTTAAAGATTTCGGGAGCCTTCCGGTGGGGACCACACTGGAGACGCTTGAGAGAGGGAATGATCTGGTGGTGACGACTGCAGGTGGACCGACGAGGATTGGGATCAATAGCGTCGGGATTAAGACACCGGGTGTGGTGAAGAATTTGAAGATAGTTGTGCATAGCGTGTTTATGCCTTTTGAGAGATCGCATCATGTGGGGTCGGTGGCGATCGGCGGTGGAGGTGGAGTTGGAGGAGGTAGCGGGGTGAATGAGACGGCTGGGAATGGAGCTCGTGGGAATGGAACCGGAAGTGGGAACGACTATGAGTCGATTGAAGAGCAAGGCGCTTGTGGGTTGGGCTCCAAGTCCACTAGTATTGAAGATCACCATGGGCTTTGATGAACTTGATTTTGGCTTTGTGCCAGTTCAGAAACGACGTCGTCAGATCATGTAGTCCTTTGATTTTTTTTTTTTTCCCTTCCTTTTGGATTAGACTTAGATAGTTTTTTGCATTGTAAATTTGGTGTAGTTACTACAAATATTTTGACAGCAAAAAAGGCTTTAATAGTACTAACACGTTATATGGATTAATTTGTAGCATGTAATTAATAATAAATTTTAATATATAAAAATATAAATAATAATTTTTCAAAAAATACATATTATGATTAATATATGTTTAAATATCATTAGTAATTGTTGACACTTATCGAAATACATAACGCATCATATCATTAAATCTTTTTTCCTTGATAGCATCATTATCATCCATTAATAAATTCAATGTTGACTTGTTATTTGGATGATCCAAAAGATTGTTATTTATGGATAGTGCACTCCCTCTTGCTGACATATTTTTGCTCTTATATCACTAACCTGAGAGAACAACAAACGATGAAAGCAACTAAGAAACATGTTGCTCGATCGTGTTGTATAAATGGATTCAGCATTAGTAATAAAGGAGGTATAAGTCTAATGATTCGAAGTGGATGAATGCATGAAAACGTTTGTGGACCCTACACTTTGCTTATTATCAGTCCAAGACACTTTATTTTCCTTTTTTTTTTTTGACCATTGATAAATGGAGCTACTAATGTTTATTTCACTTTGAATAGGTCCAAGTTACGCACTAAATGTGGGCTTTTCACACATTGATGTGTAATGGTTTTCCTTTCTTCAGGCGGCAGTGGTAAAATGGCCCATTTTAACATATCATTGTTCTTCTGTCCTGTTCCTGGGGAATGGGGTCGGCTGAATCTCACGATTCTCAATGCCGTAAATGACTCCCTCAAAAGGAATCATGGAATCCTCGACGTGATGAGCATAAAAATGGGACCCATACTCCACGTGGCGCCATCCGTAAGTCGAAACCGTAGGAGTAGAACCAGATCTGGATTTTGGACCATATTGGGACTCCACCAAATACGTGTTGACCTCAGAGTACCCAGTTTTACACTTTCTTTTTTATTTCAAAATGAATTTACCCTTGTTGACCGGGCAAGAAAATAAGAAATTATCTTACTTAGCATTTAGATTGAAGTATTAAATAATATAAAATAAAAATAAGATAATATAATTATTTGGATAATAAAGTATTATATTAAATATAATATATAAAATATTAAATAAAATTTTTATATATTTTTTAATAAATTTAATTTTTATATTCTATTTTGATTAGTATAAAATATAAGTATTTTATCTAATATTTTAAATTATTTTTATTTAATAAATGATAAAATATGTAAATTAAATAAGAAAAAAAGTATTTTGTCTAATTCAGTATCATAAATTTATAATAGCTAAATGATACTTTAATAATACCAAAATACCTTGATCGACTAGGAAGAGATTAAACTAGAAGTGGATAAGTGCTTGCCACGACTTGTTAAAGAAAAGGATTATTTTAATGCATGATTTAAGTACATCCTAGGAAAATTCTTGATACAATTTGATGCATTTTTCTTCTTCTTCTTTTTGTTTTATTTATTTATTTTTTTTAAACTTTGCATGCTTATCAAAATGAAATGGCTTAACACATTCATTTTATTAAATTAAATAGAGCCATAATGAACTTATATATTTTAATAACAAAATAGAAAAAATAATAACCCACTTGCCTATTTAAGAGATAATATATATTAGACTAGGAAAATAATTAAATGGACTAAATTGCCTCGTGGTCATTGAAATGCGGTTACTTTCTTTAATCCAAACCCTAGTCATTATCCCATGTCCCAACCACATCCCACATCAGCCCGAACCTCGCTCCTTTCAATTCAAACGGAGCACCCGCTAGCAACCTGGTTTCGAGTGCAAGGTTTATAATTTGGGATGAGACAACCCGCATGCCCACATGTACAGCAGCTCCACAAAGATACCATATGAGGCTTATAAGAGTCCACCAATTGTTACACAAGAAAGGAATGTAACTAGACGAATAAGGGTCCCCATTGAGTCAACTAACATCCTAGGATAGCATCACAACTAGCGGTCCGTGATCCTCTACGCAACATATCATAAACGACTTGTCAAACATCTCTATAATAGTTGGCATAGCTAGCAACATCCCAATAGTTGATATGTATATCGGATCTCAAGTTATTATAGTAACTAATATCATCACTTATATCCAAAAAACATAAAAACAAAGAATGAATCGGAATTCAGTATATAATTACTGAAAACATAAAAACGAAGAATGAGTCGAAACTCGGTGTATAATTATTGAAGACATATGTAAATGCTATCCATTAATCACATGTATAGGATATGACATCTATGTAACATAGCAACTGGTTATTATTTTTAATTTTCTAGCTCAATATTTCATCTTTAATTATATGGCTTACAACTAGAATTTCAAATACACTTATCTTAGTATTTGAGTAAATCACCTTTGACATTTTATTATAAAATCCTAAATATTTATTAAATCTTCTTAATTAATCTTTACTAATTTATCATTTTTGGTGTTTAATATGTTCTCTTATATTCATTTATCTTTAAATATGTTATAGAAACCTCACTTTACGTATTAATATTAAAAATATTGATATAGTTAATAAAATATTATAAAAAATTGTTGCAAGTGTGTAAAGATGTGTTAAATAATCTTTAGAATAAATCAAATATGGTGTGCAAACAAAATAAATAAGATTTTCTATGGACTTGTAGGTATTAGAATGAGTAACTGACTATTAATTGTAAAATTCTAAATGTTTATTAAGGGTCTATTTGAATTGTCTTTTTTTGTCTAAATTTTATATGTATGTTATTGTATTTAATATGAAATTGATATGAAATTTAGCTTTTAGGAAACTATCTTATATAAATCATATTTTTATAATTATGATGAAAATAATGATTGAAAAATGAGTATTAGGAAGTAACATTCATGTACTTTTAAGAAAAGATGTTTAAAAAATATATTTTATGCATTTAGAAATGAAATATTACTTAGTATTTTTGTAAAAATAAATAAAGTAGTAGATAAATAAATTAAAAATTTTAAGGATATATTAAATATTTACTTTTTTAATAAAGGTATTATATATGTATTTTTATTGTCAGCTTTTTGCCTTTTTTTTTTTCGACAAACACACATATTTGAACGAATGCTAAATGAACGTTAAATGGATAAAAAAAAAAGATGAAATAAATACACCTCTAAATCTTCTTAGTTGATCTTTACTAATTTTTTATGCTTAGTATATAATAGGTTCTCTTATATTCACTTATCTTTAAATTTGTGGTAGTAACCTTACTTTACATTCTTATATCTAAAATATTATAAAAAAATCATTGCAAATGTGTAAAGAAGCATTAAATAGTCTTTATAATAAATAAAAATTTGTTTGGAAATAAAATAAGTAAGTTTTAAACAAGTTAAAGTAATTTAAATACAAGAGTTTAGACTTTTTACAAAAGTCTAAATCTTTTAAGGTAGGGAAGGGACTCCCTTATTGCTTCTAACCTTTTATGAAAAGGTTTGAGCCTCTTGCAAAATCACCATTTTAGAAACATTATATGAACTTTCCCTTACTAAATGCTCTAGACCTCTATCAGAAAATTTAGACCTATTGTCTTGATTGTAAAAATTTGTAGTTTAACTAAAAAAAGAAACACATTCATACTTCTTTCTTATATATGATTTCTAACATTCTTTAATCAACAAAATATGCTCTTAAATCACCATTTGATCACATTCTTCAACCCAAGTTCCTTTCTTAACAAAAATTCTTTTGATTCTCAAGGGAAAACACAATAACATCAAGAAAATTACTTGAATCTTGATCTTATAATCTCTAGTGCGTGATGTTACTTCCAAAGTTGTCCACAAACACAACCCTTATGTAATCTTTGGTTAAAAATACTCCATTTTCAAAATAACCACACCTAAAAAAAAAAGAAAAAAAAGAATAGAGTGTTGAATTTGGAACTCATTTGCAAAACACAAACCACTCACCATGACTTTTGCACTTACACTTTTACAAGCTGTTAACCTATAAAGGAAAAATTCTAAGAGGGGAAAGTGATATGAAGGGAGAATGATTGATTGAAAGGAATAAAATTAAGGGGCATGTTTGGTTACCTTAAATATTTAATTAAGAGAATGGATGGAGGGAAAAGATTGAATGAAAGGGAAGTTAGAATTTATAAGGTAAAAGAGAGGCACTCTAGCTTGTAGATTTTAAATATGAAGAAATCTCAAAAGAATGAAAAATTAAGAAAATCTCTAAAAACTACAAAATCTCAAAAAATCTTGAAAATAAGAAAATTTTAAAATAAAATAAAATAAAATTTTGAGCATTTATTGGGCTAAAAATGAATTTTTGAGCTTTAATTTATATACCAATTTGATGGAAACCAAGTTTCTAATAAGAATGGATTTATTTTATAAAATAGTAAAATTTTTCACTCAAATTGGGTCCTCTCACTTTTAAGAGTATGAAAGAGGACTAATTAAGTGAAATGTGGCTTCAAATTGAGTCTCATTTAGACTTGAGTTATTCAAAATAAGTGAACATCAAGTTTTGGACCAATTGGACTAGTAATGAATTTGAGCTCGATATCCTATCCTATGAGCTCAATTTAAGGATTATATATAACATAATATGCATGTTAAGCTCACTTTTGCAAATAGATGAACTTCAATCAATTATTGGCTCAATGTATCTTTGGGCCTAATTGGCCCAAGTTAAGCCTAATAAGCTTAAATACGATTTAGTTGCACAAATAAATTAAAATGAGTTTATTGATCTAGTATTCAAGATTTGATTTTATTTAAGAGAGGTTAAGGGTTTGAATTTTTCCCTTTGTGAAGTTTTTGTTTGGTTTTATTTTATTTTTTTTAAAAAAGATGTAGCACTTTATCTTCAACCTTTAAGCAACCTTGATCACATACAAGATGAACAAGTGAGCACATGCATGCCATAGTTTGATCTCTTTCAGCTTGTTAATGCGTTAAGAAGGAAGATGGAATATTAAAGGTCACATTAGAAGCTTTAATTCCTATCTAGATTCATTGAATTGCAATGAAAAATCAAATTTGGTGCCATGAACATAACCTGAGCAATGTACTTATGCAAAAAATTTGAATTTAGATGCCTCTTGAATGTCTTCAATGCAATTTTGATTCTACATCTATAAGTAGGTTTGACTTTTGCTTTATTTGGACTAAGGGAATTCCTCTCAACCTCGTGAAAATGAGCTCAATTGAGCTCTTTCTCTCTTTAAATTTTCAGCGACCCACCATCACTCTGTCTCTTCATGTTGACTAAAACGGTTGAAAACCAAAGCGAAACACTATCACTAGCAACTTCACCACTGCCTAAATTACCTAAAGTTACCTCTTTTTTTTTTTTTGTCACAAACCACCATGAACAAGCTTTAATTGAAGATCCAAATCAAGTACCTATGGTAAGGTCTAGTTGCCCTCTTCATTAGTAGCCTGTTAATGATTGGCCACTACCAAACAAAAATGTAAATTTGATGAATTTTTAAATTAAAAAGAATTAAAAGACTAAAATTTTACAAAATTAAAAATTAACTATGGAAGCTTGATTTTAGCTAATTGATATGTAGGCACCCATGGGTGGTATAAAGAAAAAAATAAAAAACAAATTTCCAAAATAACCATATTTTCTCGAAATGATAAAAAAATTAATAAATAATTAAAAATATCTTAAAAAAATAATCATATTATTATGGAATAAAGCCCTTCTATTTTCAATAATTATATTTGGTAACTCATTTGAGTTTTGAAATTGAAGTTCTTGAATCTAGAATTTTCTAAATTTTTTAATCAGGCAGGCTTGGCTAAAAATCCATTCATCCATTTGATGTAATGCAGGTGCAGTGATTTGATTGATGTTATTATGTGTGTGTGGCATGAGTTTTACGCTTTATGTTACTTTGGAGGAATGATGTGAAAATCGCATGTGAATGAATAACTTAGAGAGAGTGATCAAGAGGAAGAACATGTAGTTTTATTGGGTTTGCATGCACGAGTAATATGTGAAGGAACTTAAAACATCAATCTTACTAGCCTTAAGCAAAAGCAACTTTTTTTTTTTTTTTTCATCTAAACATTATTTGATCTTGAAAGTAGATGTTTTATAGCATTATATATGTTTCTCTAATATCTAAAATTGTGCATAAATGGAGAGATATTATTAATATTATTTAGATTGTTATAGCGATTTACGAATAAGATGAATCTACTTATTTATGGGTTTTCTTATTAAAAAGAAATGGGAACATATACATTAGTCTTCATGATCTCCGTTTCAAGTTTATCGACCTAAATTTCTTTAAATAATACTAAATTTTGAATTTGATTTACCGTATCTTGTCATTGTCCCAATTTAATATGAAGCCAATTTTGCCCTGTACATGTAACGATTACAAGAGCATTACTGTCATATTGATAAATTTACCTCGACAAGGATTCTTTTTCTGTTTCTTCAATGAAGGATAATATGAATATTATCTATTACTGGCTTAATATATAAGGAAAAAAAAAATTCTTCCTGGTTATAAACATACATATCATTATAGTGAATATAATTACTATTATTAAGCAAAGTATAAGTCTAAAATCTAAATTGTTGGCAGAGTCAACGGGAAGGCGTAATATGCACTTAAACCAGGAGGAGGGAAGCGTCGGTGGCACGAAATAAACGGCTGCAGGTGAAGCGTCCGACATCTCTGTGGGCACCCCGTCGTTCTCCACGTGCCAGTCAAGTCCTAATTCTCACCCGATTATTTCATTTTAAAATTAAAAAAAAAACACCAACAAGTATTATTTTATTCCTCATTTCACTCACTTAATTGCTCCCTTCGATCCACGCATTAAATCTCCCCATTTTCCAAGACCCAAGAGAGAAATTTGAAGACGACGAATCTCTCTCTCTCTTTCTCTCGTTCTCTCTCTGAAGAGAAGAAGAAGACGAAGGGAAGAAGAAGAAGAAGAAGACGAAGTGGAGGCGTTAGGTTGTATTATGATGACAACCATGGAGAAGAAGAAGAAGCAAATGGCGATCACACTATTCGTCGTCTTTTTCACGCTTTCCCTTCCTTATGAAACGAGATCTGATTCCTCCAATCATCGATACAAGGAAGGAGATCTCGTCCCTCTCTATGCCAACAAAGTCGGTCCTTTTCATAATCCAAGGTATACTTTATTATTTTCTTTCACTCGATTCCTTCTTTACTTGATCCGTTTGAAAGCTCTTTTTGCTTCTTTTTGATTGAATTCTTGTGATTAGGATTTGATCTGGTTTTGTTCAAGTTGAATCTGAGTCGATTCAGTGTGAAAGACTCGGTTTCTTTATTCAAATTGTTTGCTCACATACTCGAGCTTAGTGTGAGGCAATGTGAGTGTGATTAGGTCAACGAGTCTTGAAATTTGAAATGTATGCAGTTAATTCGGGTGAAGATTAGTGTTGGATTGAGCTTGATTGGATAGTTTTTCAAATGTGTTTGAATATATTTCGGTGAGGAAGTGTTTATTTTAGATCAAGTTGCAAGATCGAATAAATCAGGGTTTTATTGTTTTCGTCTTAATTTTGATGGAAATTGAACACTGGTAGACTTCTGGATCTCCTTGAAATCGAGTGCATAAAGAAAAATTCGGTTATAGTGGACCTTTGATTTTAGAAAAACAGATCATACGAAAAGGATCAAGTTCAATTACATTTCTCTCTGATGAATCGTGTACTACGAACATTGTGATCGTAACGATAAATAGCAAATGTTTTTCCTTTTGTGTTTATAATGAGATTGCCGTGCTACACTAACCACATGTGTCTATATATTGCATGTTTGTAGCATGCCAGTGGGACGCACATATTTTATGTGAAAACTTCCTCGTGGAAACATATTTCCTTTTTATCCCAACGAATGTTTTGGTAGCTCCTGATTACTAAGATGGGCCCTTTAGAGAAATGAAGCTATTGGATGAGTGTTCCTACTAATCCAATGGGTCATGCGTTATCCATTCCTGTTACTCTCAATCCTACTCTTCTTATATCTCCTTACCTGGTCCCAATGGGGCAATTTACATTTTCAGGTTTTTACTATTTGAAGATTTACTAATGATCTGTTATTCCTTTTTGCCAGTGAAACTTACCGCTACTTGGACCTGCCATTCTGTGTACCAGGTTTGCATCTGTTTGTATCAATCTTTTTTCCTGTTTACTTTTGGCTTGAATTATGAGGTTTAGTATCTGAATTCGTTCTGCACTACAGATCATGTGAAAGAGAAAAAGGAGGCTCTAGGTGAAGTGTTAAATGGGGATCGTTTAGTAAGTGCCCCTTATGAATTGCACTTCCTCAAGGATAAGGAGTCTAAGGTTGTTTGCAAGAGGAAGCTAAGAAAGAAAGAGGTTGTGCAATTCAGAAATGCAGTCAACAAAGATTATTACTTTCAGATGTATTATGATGACTTGCCGATTTGGGGTTTCATTGGGAGGGCTGATAAAGAAGGAAAGGATCCAAGCGAGTACAAATATTTCCTTTATAAACATATACATTTTGAGATATTCTACAACAAGGACCGGGTTATTGAGATCAATGTGCGAACTGACCTGAATGATGTTGTGGACCTAACAGAGGATAAAGAAGTTGACGTTGAGTTTAAATACACAGCTAAGTGGAAGGAAACTAACACTCCCTTTGAGAAGAGGATGGATAAGTACTCTCATCATCATCTCTACCACATCACTTAGAGATCCACTGGTTTTCAATCATTAATTCATGTGTCACTGTTCTTCTCCTGACTGGTTTTCTTGCCACAATTCTTATGCGAGTTCTCAAGAATGACTTTGTTAAGTAAGAACTACCTCATACATCTCAAATGTTGAATTCAATTTACATTTTTGTTTTCAATTTTATGTTACAAAAGCACATAATTGTTCCTATTCCTCCACATTTGATGCCAATTGTCTTCTTATTTGAAAGATATGCCCATGATGAGGAATCAGCTGAAGACCAGGAGGAGACCGGGTGGAAGTACATTCATGGAGATGTGTTTAGATATCCCAGATTTAAATCTCTATTTGCTGCTGCTCTTGGTTCTGGAACCCAGCTTTTTACTCTGTAAGTAACTAGATTCTTAAGCTAGATTCATTAAGCTTTGTCCGTGAGTATCATAAGATGCTGATATCTGGTTAATTATCTCCTGCAGTACTGTCTTCATTTTTATTTTGGCTTTAGTTGGTGTATTTTATCCATACAACCGAGGGGCACTATTTACTGCCCTGGTGGTGATATATGCACTTACATCAGGAATTGCAGGCTATATCGCTACCTCCTTTTACTGTCAGCTAGAAGGAACTAACTGGGTATGTGATCTTAATTCTTAATTTGCTATTTGTCGAGTGTGGTCTCTCCATTTATTCATTTTCAACTTTCCCGTGTTGCAGGTCAGGAATCTATTGTTGACAGGATGTCTCTTCTGTGGGCCTTTGTTTCTCACATTCTGCTTCTTGAATACTGTGGCAATTGCCTACAAAGCCACAGCTGCTCTTCCTTTTGGCACAATTGTAGTTATAGTTCTCATCTGGACTCTTGTCACATCACCTTTGCTTGTGCTAGGAGGCATTGCAGGAAAGAATAGCAAGGCTGAGTTCCAGGCTCCTTGCCGCACAACTAAATATCCCAGGGAAATTCCACCCTTGCCATGGTACAGAGGGACAGTTCCACAAATGGCGATGGCTGGTTTCCTCCCATTCAGTGCTATTTACATTGAACTTTACTACATATTTGCCAGTGTTTGGGGTCACAGGATCTACACTATTTACAGTATCTTGTTTATAGTCTTCATCATTCTCCTCATTGTCACTGCTTTCATCACTGTGGCATTGACTTACTTCCAACTTGCTGCTGAGGACCATGGGTGGTGGTGGAGGTATGCTGCAATCACTTGAACATATGCTGTCTTTGGCAGGCAATTGCTTAGGGCTTTGCTGCATAGAGTTTCATACTGAGTTCACTAATTCTGTTCATCATTTTCCTGCAGGTCTTTCGTTTGTGGCGGATCAACAGGCTTATTTATCTATGCCTACTGCTTATACTACTACTATGCTCGATCGGACATGTCTGGTTTCATGCAGACTTCCTTTTTCTTTGGATACATGGCATGCATCTGCTATGGATTTTTCCTCATGCTTGGAACTGTAGGTTTCCGTGCAGCTTTGCTTTTCGTGCGTCACATATACCGATCCATCAAGTGCGAATAGTTAGTTGGTCCGTTGAGGAGACCATCGAGTGCGTTTCTCCGAGTTTCATGCATAGGTGCTGTGTAGAGAGAAAGCTTCTCCAATATTTTTTGTAGTGCCCCCATCCCAAAAGCAGAAAAAGGCTTTACTTTTTACGTTTCAGTTCTAAGGAAAAGTGCCTCTAGAATGGGGCTCTTTAGAAAAGTTTGTATCATTACTTTCCCTAGAAAAACTATGCAATACAATTTTTTAATTCTGCCTCACCCTCTTCCCACTTCCCACATACTCATGCACACACTTATAAAGTTACAATTCATGTGCGAAGATCTATTTGGACCGAAGGGTCATCTCTGTTTTATTTTTAATAGATGGTATTGGTTATGTATGTTGACATAAGGAAAAATAGTTCTATATATGGTTTTTTTTTTTCTTTGTGCTATTATGAATGGGAGATGCAACATAATTTGGGTCATCTGGGAATGGTGAAGGTGCATGCTCATTAGTGGTTGCCACCCTAATGAAGATGGGTAATTTTAGAATGTTTTTTTACTTGCTAGGAGCTAATGAGGATGCATGGCTTGCAGTAATAATTGTACTTACCCAAATCTTTCAGAGATAGTATGGAAAGTGTAGTTCAACATAACTTGTATGAAGCATGGCCGATGAGCATGAGAATGGAATATGTTTTATAAACGTAGACATGTGCGTTAAGAATCTCAATTACAACCATTCTCTTTATCCATAAGTTATGCTTAATAGGCATCCCATTAAGAGGACATTTATAGGTAATGACTTCTTTATAAATATAATGCAGTGCCTATATTTAAGACCATTGGGATAGGCAATTGATGGTTGGTGAGAATCTATTGTTGTGAATAGTTTCACTACTATGTTTAAGGATATAGTAGGGTATGTCAATGTGGTACTTAAAGTTGGCCTTATACAAGGCTCTACACACTTTCATGTGATTAATGCGTTTGTATCTTATCATTTACTTATTGGAAGGAAGTGACTGCATGTAAGGATGTAAATGGGTCGGATTTGGGATGAGTTTATTGAAACTCGAACCTGACTTAGCAAAAAATTATATATAAAAAACCTGCCCTGACTTAATTAAAAAATAAAGCGATTTGAACTCGATCGACCTGACTCAAATGGTGGTTAAATATTTTTTTTTCATACTTCAACTTATTTTTATGTTATTTATTTAATTTATTATTTATCTATTTGTGATGGAAAGAAGAGATAAATTAAATATAAAAATTAAAAATATATTGATTAAAAATATAATAATAAAATATATTGATTATAAATTATAATATTAATTTATTATATTTTAAAAAAATTATCGGGTTAAGTTTTCCTATCATTTTTTTTTAATCCCATAACCTAACCCTAAATCCTATCGGGTTTTATTCCATGTTCCAAACTTAACCTTAAACCTTATAAGGTCAAACTTTATAGGGTTTTTATTGGGTCGGTTGGGGCAGAAACCTATTATGACTCACCTTGATTGCATCCCTAACTGCATGATTACAATCTTATACCCATAATATGGCATCGGTGCATTAAGAGCCATTGGAAAGGGAAAGACACATTCATTCCCACTATAAAGGATTCATTCGAGCACAATGAGTCATACTTCACTAGAGTCGCATTCTTTGATGAGTACATCGAAGAGGGAGAGATTGCTATTGCAAAGCCCTTTAGTACACCACTACTCGCTTAGGAAGAAACTCAAGAGAAGCATAAGAAAAAAAAAAGAGCGAATGCAAGGTGAGGGTAAGAAAAATTAAAAAAGAAATGAGGGAATAGAAAGTTTTATTAGGAGAGATGGCAAAGGGTATACTGCTTATGACAGTCTATGGGATCTGAAGAGGATGGATTCGAAGAAGCTTACTTTTTTTTTTTCTCTTCGTATCCCATACTAATACAAGAAACCCAACCTGCCCCTCTAGAGATGCAGGATTAACTCAAGTCTCAGGTTGATGATATTGAAGTATTAGATCTAGCGGGATTAGGAGAGTCTTTGAGACCTATCTTTATTAGCAAGAATCTCTTGCAAGAGCTTAAAATCCACCTACTAGAATTGTTAAGAGAGTATAAAGACATGTTTGCATGGACCTATGATGAAATGCCAGGACTGGACCCCAATCTAATGGTATATAGATTGAATATTGCAATCGAAGTTAAGCCAATAAAATATGGATAATGAGTTTTCAGCCTAGAAGTTGAGATCTAAGTCAAAGAAGCAATTGAGAAGTTTCACCAAGCTGGCTTTATCAAGCCAATTGAGCACCCCATGTGGTTGGCCAATATCATGTTAGTAAGGAAGAAAAATAGTCAAATATTAGTTTGTATAGATTTTTGTGATCTCAACAAGGCTTACCTAAGGGATGACTTCCCACTACCAAATATCGACACATTAGTAGATGTCACTAGGGGTGGGAATTGTGGAGTGGGTCCGCGAGTTGACCCGCCTAGCCTGCAAAAAAATGTGGGGCGGGCAAAAAATTTTGACCCGCTGAAGCTGCGAGCCATTTTGACCTACGCCCGTGTGACCCGCGGGGTGGGTGGGGCAAGTTCCCGCTGGCACGGGTTGGACCGTGGACCCACAATCAGTGATGAACCCCGTCGACACTCGAGCACTTCAGCACATGTTTAGAAGGAGTCTGTAGTCTACCCAATAAGAAGTTGAAATGCGCCGGTGTACATCCATGCCTTGAAAAGTAACTTGAAAATCAGTTGGTCCAAAAGTGATGATGGTCTCAAACTCCCCGACGACACCTACCTCCCGATTATCGAATGACTTGACTTTGACACCTGAAGGAAGGGGGGTCTTATTCATTCTTCCATGCTGAGAAACTTTGCAGGTATTAGCACTGAAGATCGGCGGTTCATCAGAGTGCACAGGTGCGCGGGTGCGGGTTGGCCGTATTAGCACTGAAGATCGGCGGGAAGGATAGGAGGTTCGGCATGCCCATCCATTCCTTTCAAGCTTGATCCCGCCCTTAGACTCCTTACGCTGTTCGACTGAACTTGTTGGCTCTATGCTCTATTCAGTCGGAACTCGGTTCGAGAACCTTCTCTCATAGATTCCCCTCACATTTTGTCGACGACGACCTTTTCGCTGGTGCAGGGTACGTCTGGACATGGAGGACTGTCATCTCCGATTTGTGACTGAGTGTGGAGGGACGGGGGAGGAGTCGAGGGCCTCGTCAAGGATTGTCGACTTGAGGCAAGGACGACGGTCGACGGACGAGGGAGGACGGAGGAGTCGAGGTGACGATGGTCAACGGACGAGGGAGGACAGAGGAGTCTAGGTGACGACGATCGACGGACGAGCGTGGAGTCGAGGTGAGGATGACGATCGACGGACGAGTGAGGAGTGGAGGTGAGGATGATGGTCAACGGACGCTGCGGATGAGAATGCGGTCGACGGAGTCGAGGACTCGAGGTAACTCGTGAGGATGGATGAGGATGACACAGGTGCGGGTCATCGCAGGCCAGCCCGCTTGGCCTGCGGGGCGGGGCAGGCTGATTTTGCTGACACGCGAGATTTGCGGGCCATTGCGGGTCAGCCAGCGACGACCCGCGGGCTGGTGCGGGTCGGGCCGGGCCGGCCCATTTGGCCCACATTATCGGCCCTAGATGTCACAGCATGACATGAATTATTCTTGTTTATGAATGGTTTTAGTGGCTACAATCAAATCAAAATGGCTATTGAAGACGTTGAGTATACCACCTTTAGGACACTAGTAGGGAATTTCTACTATACTGTTATACCTTTCGGGCTTAAGAATGCGAGAGCTACTTATCAAAGAGCAATGATTGTTATCTTTCATGATATAATGCACAATTTCATGGAGGACTATGTTGATGACATAGTTATTAAGTCAAGGTGAGCACCGAATCACTTGATACATTTGTAGAAGGTTTTAAGTAGTGCTGATTGTATAAGTTGTGCATGAACCCATTAAAGTGTGTCTTTGGTGTAACATCTAGAAAATTTCATAGATTTGTAGTTCATAAGAAAGGGATTGATGTCAATTCAGCAAAGTTGCAAGCTATACGATCCATGCCCTCACCCATTAACCTAAAGAAATTAAAAACATTCATAGGGAAGGTTTCTTATATTAGGCAGTTCGTCCTTGCAATAGTTGAGATCTCTTATCCCCCACAACAACTCATGAAAAAAGGAGCACTATTTGAGTGTGGACAATTACAAGAGGAGGCCATTCAGAAGGTAAAGGATATACTTACTTTTCCACAGATGATGACAATGCTTGTCAAAGGATTACTAATGATTCTTTACTTGACATTCATTAACAAGTCCATTAGGGCTTTACTTGCACAAGAACTCAAGGATAGGGAGTGACCTATATACTACCTAAGTTGATCCCTCGAAGAGAGTGAAGTCAATTATTCGACTTACAAGAAGCATTGTCTTGTGCTGGTATTCACTACACAAAAGTTGTGCCATTACTTTTTGGTGCATAAAGTTAACTATATTACTCACTTCGACTTGATAAAATACTTACTATCATGGTCGGCCCTGTCAGGACGGATTGCAAAATAGTTGCTCCTCCTATTAGAGTTTGACATTACGATTATGTCACATAAGGCTATTAAGTCTCAAGCTCTAGCAAGCCTCATGGCTTATTTTCCTATGATGCATGGGACTTATGCCATATATACGATCCTAATAGAGTGTCATGAGGACTCTACAGGGGTAGAATTGGGTAAAGAATGGCAAGTGCAGTTTGATGGCTCCTTTGCTATTACTAGACAAGGAGTTGAGGTAGTATTGATGTTTACTAAAGTCTAAGAGATACCACTAGCATTTAAGTTAGACTTCTATTATACCAATAATGAGGATGAGTATGAGGCTCTTCTGCTTGAACTCATTTTCACGCAAAATGTTGGAGCATCTCACTTATGCATTCACGATGATTTAAACCTAATTATCAAGCAAGCTAATGGCGAATTTGCTCTCAATGAGCCAATACTAGCCCCTTATAGGGCTGTAGTATAATATTTGGTTAGCAAGTTCAATTTAGTGAGATACGAGCACACCAAATGATTGACTAACCGTTATGTAGATGCACTAGCAACATTGCCACCAAAGTTCTTATTGAAATTTAAAAAAAAAAGTTTAAATATTCAAGTCATCAAAAAGTCCATTCCATGCACAGCCCTGCAATTGCTAGATGAAGAAGAAGAAGCACCAGATGATTAGCGCACTCCCATTAAGGTACAGTTAGTGCATTCTAATGTAGCTTCTATGGCAACCTTGAAAATTTTCTTTCTCATTAATGGCGTCCTATACTTCAAGTCCATAAGGCATCTTATCGTGATGTATTTGTGCAAAGCAAACACACATAAAGTTGGACAAATATCACAAAATCTAGTGTGGAGAGGAAGGACTACCGCTGTATCACCAATACAACGTATAGGGTATTACTAGTCGACCATGGCCAAAGATGCTTCTCAAATATAATGAATTATCCAAAATGTTATGAGCTTCCTGATTAAGGAGAATGTAACTTTATGGCAAGTGCTGGTGATTAGAGACGCTTAAACATAGACTATTTGAAAAATAGCATCTTGCCAACCAATAACATTGATGCTTGCCTAGTAAAGTATAAGGCAAGAAAGTACATTATGCATGAGGACCAACTATAAAGGGTATCATTCATGGGACAACCCCCTAGGTATGTGATACCACTTGAAGTAGAGACTATACTAGCTGAAGCCTACTTTGAAGATAGTGGGGAACATCAAAGAGGAAAGAAGTTGTATTACCACCTATTGGACTTGGGGTACTATTGCTTACTATGGAAAATGATGCATTTAACTTTTCAAGAAGTGTGTGACATGTTAGCAACATAGTAATGCAATCCATGCCTCCGTCGTTACACTGTACAGCTTAACTACTCCATGACCTTTTCATAATGGGCATTGGATTTGATTAGTCCAACACATCCACCATTTAAGGGATGCATTTAGATCTTGGTATATTGCTATCACATTCTTAGAGTAAATTCTCCTAAATACGCAATGAAATACTTAACTCACAAAATGTATATAGCAATTCAGAAATAAGTGATAAATGGTTATGTATTGGGAAATACCCTCTTAAACGTTAATACTAATGTGTTGAACTAAGCAACAAACATTACTATCACTACTTAAGCACGATTGATCATTTGAACAATTTAATATATTGTTACTAGCAAGTGGGAGCTTCGCTTTGATGCACGATATGATAGCTTAAATAAATCCTACATGATTGTGACTAGCATCACTCATGATAAGTATAAGTGTATAAGAAATAATCAAGTAGAGAGAAAAATAAAATTAAGAGAAACAACTTTGTTGATTCTAATACAATGCTTTGGAATGAAAACAAAGAGTACAATCATACTAAATTAAGGAAGACAATCTAGGCCTACTAAGGACTTAAGGTCTGTATTTCCTAAAAGTGTCTTCATCTCAAGATCAATTACTTCAACTGTTGCTTGTAACTCCCGTATCTTACCCATTAGTTTGTCATGTTGTCTCTTGATAGTATAATAGCTCAACAGTTTCTTAGCTTTAGCAGCAATGGGCTCTAAGCTATTACTTTGAATCTTAGAAGGCCAGCTCCCTCAACACACTTCAATTAACTACTTAAGTTCTATCTCTGATAAAGAATTCCAAGGCTTGTTCAGTAATAGCATGGCCTCTCCCAGCATCTTCACCATAGTGCAAGCTAACTCTGTCTCTAACGGGGGCACTTAGCTAAGAAATCTCTATCCATAGCATCAAGGGTCTCTAATGATTCCAATAGCCGAGAAGGTACAGTAAACCCTCAAAAGGATGTAGTCTCCTCTAAAGTAATATAGATCTTTAGAGTTGCTTACTTGTCTCAATGAGACATGGTAGCAACTGGGGGAGGAAAGATATTAATGGGTGCTACATACAACTCATCTTCACATGTGCCTGAGTGAAGTAGTGCATCAGCATGGTCACCATCATTAGTGTTATTGTCACCTTGCCTATCTCTTTGACTGGCTCATTAGTACTAGTAGTAATTGCTCTAACTTCAATAAATTCATGTAAATCTTCAATTTCATTGTCATCTTCAACCGGTGACTTCATAATTCACTAAGTCTTAATCATCATCAACTTGAGTTGTTATGATTTTTCAATAGAAGGGATAGGCGTTTATCCTTAGATGATCTCCCTGATTTTGCATCAGTAGGAGGTGTTGATTGCTGATCCACTTGTTTAATAGCTCCTTGGGCATCGCTAGTAGGCTTAGGCTTGGGCTTAGGTGGCAATTTAAGGTAAAAGTCCCAACAGTACACAGTAGGTGCACAAAGTGTATCACCCATTGAAATGAAAGCATATGCTTGGAAGTTTTGCAAGAAATTTGACCAATATGTTAGCCAACTAGGAGAAGTAGCCTTGAAGCGACTTGTAGAAGGAAAGGATAGCTAGCACACTTCTAGGTGAATGCTTCTGAAGTCACCTAGCGAGAGTGATCACAACATGATTTGAAATTTTCAGTAATGTTAATGATGTGAGGTACTCCTTGGTTAAAGCCAAGTTGGTGTGCGACCCTATGAGGAGAATATGTCACAACCCTTTTCTCTAAATAGCACTCACAAAAGTCTTTGATGTTAAGGAGGGAGGTAGACCCCTTAGAGTACACCATAAAATAAATCTTGCCTTATAGTCGTGGAGACTCTTATGTTTATCTACTAACGTCACCTCATCCTTTGAGCTTGAAGGATATAATTCACTTTTGTCTTCATATCTAACAAGCTATTTCACATAAGGGCTCAATGTTAATAAGATACAATAGTGCTTGCTCAATAGTTCTTTTGACCCAAGCCCATTCTCTAGGAAGAGCAAGATTGGATCTAATACCATCAAGAGGAGGAGTAAAGTGTTTTCTAAACTGCTCACAAAAGGGACCTAGTGCGAAGCACTCACCTTGGGCAATTCATACGGCTAAGGAAAAGAGCTGGGCACTCACACTTTTTTCTAGTCCTCTAGGGAACACAAATAAGGATAGCCAATATGCTACAAAAGCTGCAAGTTCATACTGTAGAAACAAAAAAAAAAAAAAAACGCATAAGTACATAACTATAGGGATATACTTGAGAATAGATAAAAGTACTTACTTTTGTCCATAACCCAGGCTAGAAACTTGAGGCCTATCTTTTCTCTACTCCTAAAAAAAATATGTAAGCTAAGAAGAGAAGCACAACTTCCTCTTACTATTGCGAGTAGCCTTCAAGACATCTAATAAGGATACTAAAAAACTATGCTCCTTATAAGATACTTTAGCTATAATGATGTTGGTTTACCCAAAACTATTTAAGTTTAGGAGTATGGTCACATCCTGGAGCGTCGAGATGAATCTCCCCTTAAGAAGTGATGAATGTGTGGGTCTGAGTACTCCATTGGTCAGATGATTGCTCACCACACTTTCAACCCGCTTATATATGGGAACCATATGTGGGTGGAAGTGGGGATGGCATGAAAGATGTCAGCCTTTTCCAAAAGAGTCGCATATTTGACTTTAGATTAATATTCTATCTAAGATTTCCACTCAAAGGGTGGTTGCTTGAAAACACAAATGGATGATAAAGAGATGAAGTTCTCTTCTTTCATTCCTAAAGCACAAGATTGAATTTGCATTAATGGTATCTCTTGAGCTGGCATGAGGCTCGTATCTAATAAAGCGAAGCATACTGTCAGTACAAGATGTCGTATAGAGCTCTCAACATTTAATTTTATTTCAAAAGGTATCTTTAGAGAGAGATAGTCTCATCTAGCCATGTTTCTTGAGGACTCGGAATTGGTGGTGGATGTCCATCTAAGAGCACTAGTAAGTCTCTTTGCTTGATTGTTTCTTTACTAGGAGCATGGTGGAGTCCTTTCCTATTGATTTGCAATATTGCTTTGATTGCTAAGTTAAGATTGATTGGAACAATACCGGTGACAAGATAGAGCCTATAAGAAAAAGAAAAAGAGAAAAGCAGTTGGAAGAACACAGCCAAAAAACAATATTGATTGGTACATCATTCTTAACATCCAACGAGTTGGCAATAGAGACAAGAATGAAAGAAGCTATTTGAGCAATACCGCATATGAGAAGTAGATAGAAAATATGAGATTACAGCTGAAGATAAGCCAATATGTTATGCAATGGGCAAGAATTCTTATGGACCGTTTCTTGGCTTAGCTAAAATTTAAACCGTTTTGGAATAAGGAATTAGAGACAAAGGATAAGAGGATGAGAACGACTATTGTATTGAGTACACAAATTGGTTTATGCTCAAAGGCCTTGCAAATTACTGTAGACATAGAAAAGTTCACGGTTTTGAATGTGTATATATATATATTATGTGTTTGAATTAAAAAAAAAATTTAAGAATTAAGGGAAGCCATCTCAATGTCTACGTGTAAGTCAAAGTCGACAACGTAGCCACATAATTTGCTTTGATCAAAGAAACAAAGCAACAAGATAACATAGCATTATACTACTTCAATTTCGGTCAGCTTATGAGAAATTGAACTTATACACAAACATTGGTTGGCTCTAATCATTGAGGGACGCACACATAGACCAGCTTGTGGGAGGATATAGTCCCTGACATGCAGAGTGTCTTTGAATTGGAAGTAAGATGTTGCTGGTGAATATCTGGCCAAGAAAGTGTGATTGCATGAAATTTATTTTAGGAGTCTTAGTCATGTGTCTATGAAGGGAGAATTTGTCTTCAACTAATGGAAATTTGCCAGACTTATGGAAGTTTATTCATGTGGCCAAATTTATATGATATGGATTTTTGACAATATTGATGTATGGAATTGGATCAACAAAACTAGTAAATATGATCATACTGAGCTTTAATATAATAACAATAAAAAAAAAA
Source organism: Laguncularia racemosa (assembly GCA_037954665.1). Taxonomy (NCBI): domain Eukaryota; kingdom Viridiplantae; phylum Streptophyta; class Magnoliopsida; order Myrtales; family Combretaceae; genus Laguncularia; species Laguncularia racemosa. Next base: position 2,248,026 of record JBBMOL010000037.1, read on the forward strand.
GAAAAAAGGCAAATTGAGGCTTAATCACAAAGAAGATGCGAGTCGTTGTCAAAGAACTCATTGTTATTCATGTTCCAATTTACCATTGGGTCACACTTTTATCACCTGTTAAGAAACAGAAGACAAGATGAGAATCAAAGCAGGATTTTTTTTTTTTTTTTAAAGAAGACAAACGTATTGAGAAACTATAACTAATGTGTTGAAGACATCCTTGTTAAGGGCAAAGGAGGAGAAGCAACAAACGTGTCTCTATTCTTTCCACTGAAATTTTCATGAGCCAGTTTTAACCATGTTACAGAGTGTGACCTTAGTGAAGGAGGCGATGGGCAAAAGTCCATGATGTCACTGCAACCGCATGTCTATAGTAGCAAAGTGAAATCACATTTGAGGCTGTCTTCAAATCAAAGCTTATTCTTATTCTTCCCTGATGTTTATCTCCATTTATCGCTCTTAAGTGGTAGGAGTGTAATTTGACATGGTATATGATTGAAAAAAAAAAAAATGGAGATTTGGTTGTGATATATTAGGCTCTGCTTCATTATTGGTGTTCCTATATACTTGGAAAAAAATTTATCATTATATATGTAATTTACATATATGGCTTCGATTAAAATGATGCATATGTTAAGAGTATGGTTAGATCATATTATCCTATTAAATTTGTTGAATGTTCATCAATAGTGCAGAATGTGTCTTTACATACAGTACACGGGGAAGTGAATTTCATGAAGAAGACGATGAAGGTAATTCAGTCTATTCTAATTCATCAATAAGAAGAAGAAGCATTGATTCTGCCAATGTAGTGATGGATTCGATGCCTTGCACATAAAATGCCGAAACCCTTTTGACTCCAATCGAAGGATTTTGATCAGAGAGAAAATGTATAAGGCTAAAATTATTATATTAATATTAGGTTAAACCCATTAATTATTTAGTTTGACTCATTGGGTTAGGTGATAATGACTAATGAATCTAGTCTAATTATTGGGATGATTTAGAAAGAATTGGTTTGGTGGGCTTGGAATATGGATCAGTGAACTAATTAGTTAGCATCTAACCTTTCTTAAGTACGCTCATACACTTACGAGAAAGGCTATTGACTTTGGGGCAAGCTCATTAGGACAACTCTAGAATTAGCATACTCCATCTCATCATTTGATCATTAAAGTGATTTGATGAATGTTAACAGACTCAAGAGTTTATAAATACTTAGTCATTTTTGCTTATTAAAGTGAAGAGAAGATAGTAGAGAAACGATGCTCCGTAGAGAATTGTTTGCTCTAAAGGATCAAATAAGAGTTCAACCAAAAAGAATCTCCATTACTCAGAATGACAAGGTTAATGTCTGAGATTCCTTAACTCATTTGTCTATCACTTATACATTCGAGACTCTTAAGGTTACCTATTCCTTCTCTTTGTCACTCTCTTCCTAGTCATCTCATTACATGCTATATTCACATTACTTCTCTGAAGTCATATATAGTGCGGTACCTGCATGATATTCATGTGATTACTCTTGTCGAAACTACTCATCTATATAATTCATTCATTTAAGAGATCGGTGTTTATATTATTAAATTATTAAAGTCTTGACCTAACTGTTAATAGTTTAAATACTACGTTTTGATAGTGATTTAATGTATAAATAACATTCAGCTTCGAGACATTTGTATAAGCGAAATATATTGAATTTAATCTATATAAAAAAGAGTGATCATACGAATCGTTAGGCAAAAAAGAAAATACGTGGATGATTCAATCGAACTAAACAGCACCGTGTGAATTCAAGTTCTTTGTTTTGCTAATAATAAGAACGATTCATTTTACAACATTGTCCACAGTTTCCCCAACAACATAATTTTTGTTACCGAAGGAAGCTTTATTTCTATTCACATCAAGTAATCACAAAAATAGTAAGAATTCTATTGTTTTCTTTGCCAAATTTACAATAGAAGGGAAAAATGTCTTGTGGCGAGGGATAAGGAATAAAATATTTCTTTTTTTAGGAATAATTTTTAAAATGTACTAATTGAAAAAGTAGTCTAAACATAAAATAGACATTTTAAGTGCTGATTTTACTATCCATAATTAAAATCGATACAGTACTAATTTTAGCTTTAGTTTTTCTTATTTTCATTGTTTATGAAATTGACATTTTAAGTGCGTATTTCAATTGCGAATAGTGAAATTAGCAATTTAAATGTCAATTTTAAGTGTTATACTTTTTAGATTACTTTTCCAATTAGTATATTTAAGGGATTATTTTTTTAGAAGAAATATTATAGTCCTTATCCCCATGTAGCGATGTACAAGGGAAAAATAAATGGTGATTAAGATTAGGCATAGATATAATGAGGATAGGTGAAGGCCCAAGCCCTTCCAATAATTTAATATATATAACATGGGTTTTATTTACATGGAAAATGAGTTTATGAATAATTTAAATATATATTTTTGAAAAAAAAAGAAGAAAGTAAGTTTAGGAGAAATTCACTAAAATAATATTATTTTTGAAAAATAATCGCGAAATATGGTACTTGAGAAGTTTATTCCAAAAATAGTTAGCAAAGGCACAAATTTGGAATGTGCCTTCAATTGAACTAAAATTAGCAAAATTGAAGGCGTAGACATGTCTGTGCTTTCAAGCAACTACTTTGAGTAATTTTTTCCTACCAACATTCCCCACCATCCAATAATTTCATCAAACTTTCTCATATCGTCTAATAATTTCATCTGTTTGTCACCTTGATCTTACAAACTTATGCTCGCAGACCCATAAAGATTATCACAATAAGTGAACTTCAATGGGTAGAAAAAAATCATCATAATGATAGTGTATATTATAAATTCATAGGAGTAGCTCACTTCCTCCATCTCTCTTTTTCCTGCCTCCAACGCTCTTTTTCCTTTCTTTCTTTAATTTTTACATAGGTTTCGTAGATAGAAGAACAAAAAGCTTGTACATCTATGAGGAGTCTAGGAGTATCAATAGGAAATCTTTTCAATTTCTTTAGCAAAAAAGTTTGGTTAGGCTATATTTCGGTACTTTTTTTGTTAAAAAATTTAATTTTTTTCTATTATGTTACTTTCTATCAATTTTGAAAATTTAGCTGTAATTCTTCGTAGTCTTCTATTTTTATTAAAATACCAAAAAATATTGTTAGTTTGTAGTGTGATAGACGTGATTTATGTAAATGTTGTTATATATAACATGTGAAGAAGATCAACTATGCATACTAAAAATTTTGTATTATTTATAAGTGTAAAATTTTGATTTATTATTTAAATCATTTAAAAATTTTATGTCATTAAATAATCATTCAAAAATTTAATTTAAAAAAAATAAGTGTTAATGAAAATTTTAATATTAATTTTTTTATTTGAAAACTTTAGCGATAATTCTTTGTAGTCTTCTGTTTTTATTAACATACATGTAAATGTTATTAGTTTGTAGTGTTATGATTTATGTAAATGTTATTGTACGTAACATGTGAAGAAGATCAACATTATGAATATTAAAAATTTTGTATTATTTATAAGTGTAAAATTTTGATTTATTATTTAAACGTTTAATTTTTTTTATAATTAAATAATCACTAAAAAATTAAAATTTAAAAATAAGTGTTAATGAAAATGTTAATAGTAAATTTTATTATTTGAAAAAAATTTTAAGTATGAATTCAATAATTTGAAAAATTTTCAATTTTGGTTTTTTTTCAACAAAATTACAATTTTTTTTTATTTCAAAAAAAAAAAATTAAGAAAATTTCAATTTATTAAAAAGTATTTTTTATAAACTATTCTTTCTTCTATTCTTATATAAACTTGTAATTTTTTTATGGAATTTTCTGAAAAATTTTAAAATTAATTTCTTTTTTCAATGCGAAGAAATTTTTTTTGAAAATGTAATTTTTTTTTCATTGCGTAGATTAGATAGAGTTTGGACCCTTTGATCGATTTGTTTTGACATAGTAGGAAGGACATTGTTCATAGGCCATTTGACATAGAGAGGTAAACCATGTAACTTGTGAAATTGATCACTTTATATTATATTAACAATAGTATAGCATTTCACTTCTTTACTTTTAGGATCAATCATGGCTTGTTGTTCAACGTGACGAGTTATCACTTCAGTGTGCAGAGAACATTATCTTAGTTGATCTGCGGATGGAGCCATATTTGCAGTTAGCGGGATTCTAAGGTGTGAGCTACCTGCCATTCATATAGTTAGATTGTCATATGATAACTACCCTAATTGAGTGGTGGAGGATAGAGATGCATACATTTCATATGCCAATTGAGGAGTTCACTATCACCCTATAAGAAGTTGAGCTCCAGTGAAGCCTCTTAATCGATGATCAGGTAGTGATAGGGAGTAGTTTCTTAGATTGGATTGCCACATGCAAGAGATTACTTGAGGTGAGGCCAGGCTGTGGTAGTAGGGGGGCCGCATTAATATGATTTGGCTTTGGGATATGTATTAGGTCTTACCAGACCACGTAGATGGAGAGTAAGTTGTGCATCATACGAGTGTATATATTTTGCAGCTACTTAGCGGATTTATCTTTGTTGATAAATCCAACTCTCTCATACATTGCATGTTTTTGCCACTATTAGAGAATTTTGATGTGACATAAATGTATAACTGGGGATCTACATGTTTGGCTTGGTTGTATTATTAGCTTTGAGTCGCATTTGCTGCATCGGCTTATGAGATTGGAAAGACAGTGATACTCTTTTGGATAGATGCTCACATATAGCGCCTATCAGCTGGCACGAACTTATTATACAGTTGGAGCTCCCTTGGTTGCACATTAGAGGATAAACTTGGATACTTAGTATCACCTAGCCTATATTGTTGCCGCTTATCGAGATGTTCTTGACAAGCAAAATGATGAGCAAGTATTTCTTCAACCATTTTTTTAACTTTTTAAATTCATCATCTAAATCTTACTTACTACCCTTTAAATTAAGTGAGAGCCATACGCAGGTAATCTGATTCACATCTTACTATCCTTCTGTAGAGCAGGCAAACACATTTGGACTACTCGAGTGCCACTTGTATATTTTCACATAGTCGAGTGGCATTTCTTCGATCGTGTTACTGGGCAGTTTGGGGGTTACCAATATATTCCATAGGATGTGAACATATAGCCAAAGCTCCATCAGATTGACCAACATAAGAGGCTTGATACGGATTGGTTGGTACAACATGCACTGTACATCGCCTTATGGAACGAGTGCCTGACCTAATTGGTACACATAGAGGGCCCTTGTAGTGTGCAATGGGGTTACAAGAGGTGGTACAAATCTATCAGTCGTTGATACATAGGACACATGAGAGCATTTCTTGGACATCTAATAAGTATAATATTAACACTAGCTGGGTGATTCATTGCGTATCCAATACTAATTCAATTTATGGTCCATTATAGCATGCAAATTGATACATTGCGGCAAATTCGCTTATCCTTAGACCATGTTACGATTGTTGCTCTAATGATCATTGTTTTGAGTTCATACATGATCACGAGAGAGATCAAGGTGTGGAGGTTGAGGTAAAGGTGCAACTTGCTAATATTTGGTAACAATAGCAACTGATTCTTGCATGCCATAGAATTGCGAGATGTAGGCGACCCCAAAATTGGGCTCAAGCATAGGAATATCTAGTTTAGGACCAATAGCTGTCATCGGATGTTGATGAGATGGATGATAGCTCGGCCTAAATTCTTAGCATATATGTCACATCACATCGTCATTTTATCATTGGTCCTTTCCCTACATCAGCTACTCCATAGAAAAGAAGCTTTGGTAAGTAACTAATGTATTAGGGTGAATTTTTGCAACATGCTACAAATTGGAGTCCAGTACCTCCCCATGACTTTGACAATGCCTCTCAGCACCATCAAACATAGGAGTCACAAGCCTCTCTTGCTTTAGATGCAAGGTTAGTAAGAGAGCCCACAAATGCATTTTTGCGACTTGCACGACGGTTCAGTAGAAGAAAGAATAATAGGAGATATGATACTATTTTATCTTATATATTTGATATGTAAATCTTTTATAGACATTTGTAATTCATGAAAATTACTATTTGAGATTTATAAATTTATTAACATTGTTTATTAAATTATTTTTTTTTCTATTTTTATATTTACATTTTTACATTTTCTTAATAATTGTTTTTAAGATTTTTTAAATTCTTTTCACAGATTTTATTTATGATTTTCTTTGCATGATTTTTTTGTAATTTTTCCAATGATAAATTTTCTTAAATAATTTTTAAAAAATAAATTAAAAGTTCATGTACGAATAGTAAAAAAAATAGTTTTCATATTTTAAAAATTATAAATATTGAGTTAAAATTTATAAAAATGGTTTGCGCCTTTAGTTTGGCCAATTTTGGCTTATTTAAGGATGTGTTTCGGATTTGTGCCTTTATCATTTATTTGTAGAATAAATTTTTTGGATGCTTTATTAGGTGATTATTTTTCAAAAATAATATTATTTTAATAGATTTCTTTAAGTTTAGCCTCCCAATCTTATTGCCTTTCCTTCGAAAAATAGTTGAATGATATTAATACATTATGTATTTGATAGTTACACACTTAAATCTACCTAACATGTTATTACAGCCAAAACTTCTTCCCTTGCCTTTGTCCCGGATGAAGATCTCAAATCTCAACCTTATGACCCTGCTAACAATTTAAAAATGTTACCATATTTTGCGAGGGCAAAAGGATAAAGCATGCTCTATAATCTGTTTGATTTCTTGTTTATTAAGTTACATTATTAAACAATTATTCATTGTTGGCCTTTACGTACGTGACTGGTTAACCAAATTAAAAAAAAAAAATCAGTATATTGAAGATTTCTGGATATTTTTTTTTTTAATTTTTTAGACCATGCTTTCACTTAGTGGAGTTTGTAACTATCTCTATCTCATATACTTTATAAAAATTCTTGATTAATAATATTAAATATAATAAAATATATTATTTTTAACTAAAAACATACTAAAGGTCTAAATCCACTTACTTTTTGTAGAGAGTAATTGAAGTATAATTCATCATTCATTTTTTTTTACCACCTCTCATTTTCTTTTTGTAACCACTCAATTTCTATTCAAGAAGTTATGATTGAATTATGATCAAAAGAGGTTATTAAATCTTGGATGAAAATTTAGTAATTTATTATTAATTTCTTCCCAACTTTTTTTATTGTCTCACCTAATTGTTGTTATTATTATAATTTTTTTTCATATTCCTTCATTATTATTTTTCTTTTATGTAATTTTAGGTATCCATCACTCATCCATAATTGAATTAGATTACCTTATTAAGTTTAATTTTTTCTTGTTACATGTTCTTCGTTAAATATTCTTATATTAGTACAATATTATACTAAATTTGGTGCATTATTTTATTTTAAATAGGAAAAAATACAAAAAAAATTGATAGGTGTTTTTGAGTTTTTACGAAGAGCTTACCTATGATTTTTTTTGGGAAATAACGGACCCGAGAGAACCCCATTGTCGTTCTGTTAATTTCAACGTAAAAAAAAATTGCATGCGTGGCACGTGAGCACATTGAAAAGGTAGACCAATTTTACGTTTTGACCGTGAAAATAAGGATGTTAGCGGGACTGGTTTGGGCCTAATTTAGCAATCCTATTACCCGTCCTGTTATCTTATGGAGATTCCCTAAACTTGTCCCAAACCTTATAAGGTTTTTTCATGAAATGCCTGGTACTTGTCTTAAATCCTGTAGGGTTCTAATAAGCAACTCAAAACCCATTTCAAACTCGTTAGAATTTAAAAAAAAAATTCTATTATTAGTTTAAAATATTACTTGTTCATTATGATTATTTTTGTAAAATATAACTTATGTTCTTGGAAAATAAATAATATTTGCAGTTTCAATATATCTAATCATATGTATGTTAGTATTATTTGAAAGTCTACATGTTGGTAAATAAAGTTGCCAACATAAAAACATTTTTAATTATAATAAGATAAAAATTACTAAACTAGCCATACAACTTAACATTTTTAATATACTTAGGTTATAATTAGGTGTGACTTCAAAGCAAGATACAATTCTCTAAAATATCCAATCTACAAGTTTATATCAAGGCAGAAATTAAGATTTTTCATTTGCACACATAAAAGCAACTTGCATAGCATGAAAATGGAATCGCCAATCTCCATTTAGGTAGTGTAGCAACCTACAACCAAGACATCACATATATGTCTAATGGAATCACCAATAGTCTTATCAGTTCTCTAACTCAAATCGACAACCATTTATGTCAGAATCATTGTGCCATTTTATTGAATACTTTGCAAACTACAACCAAGACATCACATATAATAGAATCTACAAACATAATCCTTCTCTGTGTCCAATAATTAACCTTTTTTGAAAAATCATGGCTTCCTGTTTGCTATTTCAACCACAACTCTCATGGATTTCTAGTGTTAAAATTCAAGGTTACCAATGCAAGCCTAAGTTAGAATAAAGATCTAAAAAAAAAAAAAAAAACTCTGAACTGAATTGGGAGAGTGAGAGTGAGATCTAACCTTAACACGACTGGGGACGAGAGACACTAAATGGCGACAAAGACGACTGATACATTCAGGACGACGACCGGGATGATCGAGTTGACGACCATAAGACAAGAGACGAGCCGGCCGATGAGAGACAAGAGATGTGAGACTTGAACTACTGACGACGACAAGAGACGGTAGTTGATAGAGACAAAGTGCTAAGTGTAGACGACAAGCAAGTGACAATAGCTTACATAAGAGGATGAGGTCACGCTTACGAAGGACAATGAGGGTTTTACTGTTGCAGGTTTCCTTTTGAATTTTTTTTAGCTACTTTGGAGGTCTTGGAGTTTGTTTGGACGAGAGAGAAGTGAAATGTGCAAATAGAGAGTTATGTACATTTGAAGGAGTTATATATGCTTGAAGATCAACATAGTCATTTAACATGGTCATGTTGATTTTGAAGAAGAATTAGAAAGATACATGAGGAAACAACACGATCGTGTTAGTAGTCGTGTAACTCTCAAAGCAATTGAAGCCAAACATTACAAGTTAACATGATTATGTTGAATTAGTATAACACGACCTGTCAACATGACTGTGTTGAGGTCGTGTTGGCCATATCTTCCCAAGATTTGGATAATCTTGAAAGATTTAAGTTAAACACGACTTGAACATGACTGTGTTGAAGGGTCATGTTGGGTTCGATAGTTGCATACTATGAATAGATAGATATAAAACCTAAAAGATTTATAAAAGGGTTTTTTCTTTCTATTATGAGTTGTTTTGATTCTATTGTTAAATTTTATTCATAATGTTAGCTTAATTTCTTTTAGTATCTAGATTTGTGGAACCCTAGGATTATTATATAATCTTATTTCAGTTATTATTCAATGGATTCTTTATATTCTTTATTCAATCATACATGTTATTTATTGTATAAAATTGGTATTTCTAGAGTATCAATTTCAATTATTGTTATTATGCAAATGGATTGAGAAATCACTTGTATAATTAGATCTAATGTAATTGACTAAATTACAACGATTAACTAAATTTATAATATATATATTAACGGGTTTGGGTTCCCAATAGGTTTAACATTTGTCCCATTACCCGTCTCAAACCCTATAGGTTTTTTTTTTTTTAAAAAAAACTCATAACTCATCATAAACCTTATAAGGTAGTACTCTATAGGGTTTTTAGCAGGACGAGTAGGTCAGGAACCCAACAATACCTGTTCTGCTTACATCCTACGTGAAACAGTACCATCCTCATCTAAACTTAAGTATTGAGTTAGGTTGCCATTTACGGCATACTTATTTTGTAAAAATGGTTTCAGTAAAAGTAGAATACCGTTTCAAAATTACATTAATAGTACAATTTAAGTAAGGATAAGATTGCATATTTTTTTGGAGATGGAAGTCGCAAGTTAAAACTACGATTACTTTCGCCAGCAGTTGCAGGATCAAACTGCGATTACCTGCTGATGATTTTGGCCAGTCTCCTACTCGGCGCGCTATTCTATCGATGACTCTTCCCTATTGGTTGAAGCAGTGGAACTGTCTGGACCAAGGTGATACAGTTCCGAAGATGGTGAAGTGTGAATCAAATGAGATTTGAACAATAAGACCGCGACATACAGATTAGTGGGTGATTTACAATGTAGTACTATTGGAACTTTTTAGATATCAAGGAGCTTGTCAGCCCCGATGCATATAGATGAGTTGAGCTCTTCACGCCTCTTTATTCGAAAGTAGATAATAGTTCTGTGAATGTATCTGGTCATCATACTTTCTTATGTAAGATGACAGCAGTTACCGATGATGTGGATGCAAATGACAGGAGTATGTTAAACCCAGAAAGAAGAATTATTATTTTGGAATGAAGTAGATGAAGAAGATCAATGGCATTTGTTTAAGCAGATATTGAAATTCATAAGAAACGGTGGAGTAGAGAGAACAATTTCGAGAATATCTACGTTAAATGGAGGAGTGGAATTAGACACCGAGACGAGATACGGATGCACATTCTCACCTTGCACTTTTCTTTTCCACGTTAGGACATATCGGCAATTGCAGTTTCAATCTACGACCTCTGGCCAAAGTAATCGCAGTTTGAACTTGCACCTTCAGTCTCCGTAAAATGCGATTTTGTCCTTACTCAAATCGCATGTTATCAATGTGATTTTGAAACTGTATTTTTAGAAATACTTTTATCAGAACAATTTTTTAAAAATAAGTTTATTTCACGGAGCAAACTAACTTAATACTCTCTCTTTTCCACCAAAGCCAAAGGAAGACCTCTGGCAACATCCAAAGTCCACCATGTCCATGCGAAACAACCTAGAAGAAACGTTTGGCCAGCACGTGATTTATTCAAAATCTTCACTCAATAGCAACGTGTGACCAGCAAAGACCGTCTTCAGCTATAGGCGGTTGAGCCCTTGCGCAAGAACGCTCGAAGAAGCCTAGTGGCATCGCATGCAGAGAACGCGAAATCACGGTCACCGCTGAAGCCGTTGGAGTATGTTCGTCGAGCCACAAGCAAATCCAAAAAGAAGAATGGCGTAAATCCTTAGTTCGTCGAAACCCTAAAAGCCCAAAATGAAGTTCTTCCTCCTAATTTCATGATCGAACTTGCGTAGGAGGGAAACCCATCTCTAGTTTGTCTCTCTACTTTTAGGATCGAGGGTGAGCCCTTCATTCGTTTATTCTACTTGATTACTTCCGCTTATGTGTTGCTTATTCGTAGCTGTTGAGTTTTCCTTGAAGGTGACGAAATTAGATGTAGACATATAATTTAGTATAAATTTTGATCATGGTTAATGTGTACATAGTTGTGAATGATGCAAAAATTGGTGTTTTAATAGCAGTTGTTGGGCTTTGGCATGAGAAGAGAGATATAGGCTTAACTTGTATTCTTGTATTTTGGTTCTTATCGGTAGCTCAATACCCTAGTGTAATTTATTGCGGGAAAATGTGAAATTGCTACGAAATGTTGGTCCAAATATGAGAAGGTTGATGAAGCATTCTCGCTGAAAGGTGGTCATATGGAACCACAGGCCATTTTTTTTGCTTGAAATTGGAGAAAGTAATGTTGAGAACATTGATTAATTAGGCTATTTACATACCCTGTCACATTAAAGTTGATAAAAAGTGCTTGCCTGCATTTTTTTTTCTTCCTTATAGCATAATTACAAGTGGCATTCCCCATGATTTAGATATGATGCTTTTGGATATTAATTATGCTCTCTTTTTGTATTGCAAACTTCATAGTGTCAACAACCATGGTGATTCTATATTTGATAAACCTTTAGTTTCACTATGGTGAAAAATTTGTTAGAAGAATTGTTTTGACGTATGATGGAGGATCTGTTGAGTTGAGAAAGAAAATTGACCATGATTTGATGGGTTTCCTTGAGATTCACAATGTTGTTACAAATTTAGGCAAATCACCGAGTTCTTTTGTATATTATGTGGTATTTGGGCAATCTTTAGATGATGACCTTGGGCTCCTTCAAAATGATGTGGATGTTATTGCAATATTAGAGTTACAACACTCTTTGGGGGTTTACACAGTGATGTTATATGTAGTTGATAGAGCCATTTTATACTTAATCTTTATAGTATAAATTGTGTTAATTCATTATTGATTTTATAGAAATCATAAGGAAATGGTACTTAATTCTATTATGGTGATAAATCAGGTTAAATGGAGTCAAGGATGCTAATTCAAGTAAATTAGAGAAGTCATCTACAACTTGGATCAAGACAAGGATTTACACCGCCGGAGGGAAGTACATGGGCGTGTAATTGAAGTACACGGCCGTGTACTTGGTTTTGAATCAACAGGAAGATACACGGCCGTGTATCGGAAGCACGGTTTGAGGCACAGCCATGGCGCAAACCGTGTTACACACTGGACGAGAAGGCGAAAATGTGGACTTTCAACAGAGAGAGACACGACTTAGGGCACGGCCGTGGTGGAAGTCGTGGGAGAAACCGTGCTTGGAGCCGTGGTGGAAGCTAGACGTGCCAAGGAGAAGAAATTGTGGAACTTTGACAGAGGATGACACGGCCTAGGATCTAGCCGTGGTGTAGACCGTGGTACACACTGGACAAGGATGAAGACTTATAGATCATGCACAGAGGAAGGCACGGTTGAAAATCTAGCCGTGGGTGGAGCCGTGCTACACACTGGACACGGAAGATGATACGTGAATTATGTACAGAGTAAGGCACGGCTTGATCCACGGCTGTGTGGTAGGGCGTGCCAGGCAGACGAAGATTCATTTCTCGAAATCTACTTGGAAAATGAAAGATATTTTTGTATCTTGCTAGCAAAAGATCACATGCCATCCCTTTAACAATATAAATAGAACCAACCCTAGAGGGTGAGGACAACTTTTTAATCTTTAGATCTTGAAGAACCTTGGATCATCTTGGAGGTAGAGCAGGCAACCGGGTTCATGATGTTTCTACTTTTTATTTTTGTTTTGTTGATGAACATGAGTAGCTAAGCTACTTTTCTAGCCAAAGGGTCATAGATGTTTAATTCTCCACGAATTATGAGGTCTAATTGACTTGTATTTAATCTATTCGTTGTTTTTGGATATTCATATATCTTCTGATCATTTTGTCATTATTATCTTTGTTGATTGGTATGAATAGAGCTCTTCTACTCAATTAGCAAGTTAATATATTGTCAACTAGCACGTCAAATCCGTAATTGTTTGATTGTTCTAGTCTCAGTGACACAATAACACGTTTGGTTATAAAATAGACGATCGAATTCATGTTATGGAGGTGTGTGATCATGTTTAAATAGGTTATCTTATAATCTACTAGCATGAATTGGTGGTCTCTCTAGTTTTTAATGCTATTGGTAGATTAAATCCTAAGCGCTTGTCTGGGGTTGTCTAATCGATAAGAGAAATAATCAAAGAGCTTCTCTTGGTTATTGAGGAAGTACGGAGAGATAGGTTGTTAGAGCTTGTTAATAACCATAACCAGTTTATCTAGGAACAAGAATAGAAAACATTTGCATCGATGATCAATTCCTTAAATTAAACTATCTTGATTCCTTTGGCTAGGCTTTTATCAATATTCAATTTTCTTATCTTGTTCTAACTTTATTCGATTCACAAACCAAACCCCCCATTTTCCTTTTCCTTTTTATTCTCCTTGGATAGAAATAAATTTAACCAATATCTGTGGATTCGACCCTACTAACCACTATATGCAAATCATATAATTGTCTAGGAGTAGGTTTTATTTTTGTTGGATTCGACACCCATCAGTAGTTAAGGAACCACTTGTGTTGGTTGTTATGAACCCGCCTGCTTTGAATGCATTACCTATGAAAGGTGTAGGGGTTGATGGTGAGCCACTTGATGGGCTTGTGGAAAAGAATATTGATAATGGTGATCACTACAAGAGTGACAATGATGATGTGGACTACGCTTTTAATGAAGACATGTTTGAAGATGAAATGTAGGAAGATTTCACAATTCCACCACAAGACAAAGCAAATGACGATAGAGTTCTAGTTATTGGTAATGAGGTTGGGGAATTAATAATTGGAAGAGATGAATGGGATGAAATACCTTAGAGGATAAGTTGCATAGCATAGTTGATTTAGAGGAAGATGATGAAATGGATCAATATGTTGAATATAATATAAACGACGGAAAGCACCCAAGGCTTCTTTTGGATATGAAATTCCCAAATGCAAAAATTTTCAGACTGTCTTCTTGCATATATATCTTGAAATGGCATAGCATTCCAATATGCTTTGAACCACCTATGAAAAGTTTTTGTTTGTTGTGTTAATGAATGTGGATGGCGAGTTTACGCATTGAAGCTTAGTGATGAGGAGATATTTTAGGTGAAAACATTTTATTCTAAATGTACATGCTCGCAGAGCTTTAGTGATAAACATATTACTTCAACCTTCATTACATGTAAGTATTTGTAAGAATTTTGAGATAACAAGCCTAAATGGGAAGTGGGTGAAGTTCAATGCCATCTAATGCAGGATATCACAATGGATATACCCATCAACATGGGATACCTTATAAAGAAAAAGGAATGGGAAATTCTGTATAGTAATGATTCCAAATAATACGGTCTAATTTATGACTATGCTTACATAGTGTTGGCCCGTGATGGTGGAAGTTAGGTAAATGTCAAATGTGACTCATCTATAGAGGAATCCCTACTTATGTTTGAGAGGAATTATGTTCACTTTAATGCACAAAAAGTTGGCTTTCTTAATGGGTGTCGTTCGATAGTAGGATTAAATGGATGTTTCTTAAAGGGACCTTATGGAGGTCACATGCTTGCAATAGTAGGTAGAGATGTGAATAACAATATATTTCCAATTGCAATTGTGGTTGTTGAGTTTGAGTGTGAGGAATCATGGTGGTAGTTCTTGCGGATCTTTGGGGATGACATTAGAGACCTCAAAATGCTTGGACTTGTGTTCATATTAGATAGACAAAAGGTATGGATATTACATCTTTTCAATTTTTAATACCTTAGTTGAGTATCTACAACTTCAGTTTTTTAAATGGGCTTTTGTGGTGTGATCTTTTAGGGTCTTGACAATGCACTGGAGGATCTATTCCCTACATGTGAGCATCGGTATTATGTGAGGTGTATGAAAATTTCAGAAAAACATTTGCTAACTAAGAGTTCAAGGATGTAATGTAGGCTGTTGCAAATGCAACTACTATGTGGGAGTGAGAAAATAAAGTGGTGGTAATAAAAAAACTTAAGTGAAGTAGCATAACAATGGTTATGGCGGCATCTCGTTGGTACAAGTTGCATTTTAGCTTTCGTGTTAAGTGTGACACACTTGTGAATAACTTGAATGAGTTATTCAATCACATGATTTTGAAAGCATGGGCGATGCCAATCATTACAATGTTAAAGTGGTATAGATTGTGTCTTATGAAAGGGTTTAAAAGAGAAGGAATACAACAATATGAAAGGGAAATTTGTCCTAACATCTTGAAGCACATTAAGGAGACTAATGGCATGACAAGAAATTACTCAGTGATTGCCTTAGTACCAACATGTTTAAGGTTCGTAATGAATCTGTACAGTATGTTGTTGACCTGAATGCACACACATATACCTACAACGTGTGGGAGTTGCAAAGACTACCTTATAGGCATGCTACCGCAACAATTTTTTGAAATTTTGAGTCTTGTGCAGTATGTCCATGAACGCTATGAGAGAGCACATATTTAGTAGCTTATGAGTAAATCATCACCCTAATGCTTGAAAAAGGGGAGTGGCCATGATTGGGACATGCATCACCGATTCCTCTTAAATTAAAAATCCCATCCCCTGATAATTGTTGAAAGAGCCTTATTTTTAGTACTTATTGGATATAATTTTATATGAATTTTATGTGAATTTATTAAGAAAATGATACTTAAGTGCTTAATATTTGATTTCAAGGTTTAAATAGGACAATTGAAGGATTTAAAGAAGGTTTGAGAAAAAACGAGGTGAAATTTGGCTAAGTATTGAAAATGGTGATTTCCATGTGTACACAACCTTTAGCATGGCCATGCAGACACTAATGCTGGGGGGCCAAAAGTGATCATAATACATCTTAAAAATGTGCCTTAGTTGTTGCACAAGTTGTGTAGAAAGCAGTGTTGAAGGAGGAAATCTAACTAAAGAAGAAAATGAAGGGATTCCAAAGTGCACAACTTTAAGCGCGACCATGTATGAGGCCATGTAAAGCCTTAAATGTTAGAATTTTACTTTATTCTAGATTACATGACCTCAAGCACATGCATGTAGTAAGTCGTGCATGCTACCTTTGTTTCTAAAATTATAAATACTAGATTTATTTCGCAATCTAAAAAGAGGAGTTTGACTTTTATCATTTGGAGTCGTTTTAAAAACCCTAGGAGAGTAGAGTTACAAACTTGAAGAGAGAAATTGTTAAAGCATCATTAGAGATCACAAAACATCTACAAGGGTTTATTTTTTTCATTATGATTACCTGTTATTCCTTTAGATTCTTTGTGATTATTGTAAATTTCATAGAGGAGTAGATTTATGTACCCTATATCTTGTGAAATTCTAAGCCATGTGATTAAATTGTTTATTGATTAATAAAACGTTTATGCCTTTATATCTATTCATATATTTTGACTGTTAATTTGTGAAAATTAATTGCATGTATGATTCTTATTAGATAGAGAGAGGTTTTATCTAATAGGATATATCTTCATGAATAGAAAGATTACATATTTTGCCTAAAGGTAGGAAAACTTTGATTTTCTGCACATAGATTAAATCTTTATTTGGGAATTATGAACTTTAATGAAATATTATATGGTGATAGTGAGGGAGACGTTTCTACTATTCCTTATAGGGTTAAGAATTAATTAACTTGAGGGAGTAATTAGTTTAATTGAGAATTCATGTAATGCAAATCATAAACAATTTGTTAATCGATACCTTAGTATAAGAAAGCTAGGGTTTATAGTGGATCAAGATGAATGGTATGTTTTTGTGATTGAATTAATCTATTAAGGAAATTATAATTAGTCTTAGGGTTGTTAGATTAGTTGGTAAGTAGTTTGATCTATTAATCTCATATTAAGATTTAGACTAGATAGTAGAAAAATAATAATACTAATACTTGTTTTCAAGATCCTTGAGGGCGATACTTGCTAAAATCTATACTACATTAGATAGATATACTTGCCTAGCTTAGTCATTAGATTTCTTTAGGTTTATAAATTTATAATTTGATACGATCGAAAGAGTGTGCATTAAGTTTTTTTGCATCGTTGTTGAGGATTTGGTAAAACAATATTAGAAAAAACCTTATTATCTGCTACTTTAGTCATTTATTTTATTTCTTTTTTACTTTCCCCATCTTTTGAATATTCTAACTCATGATTGTTTTCTTTTATAGTGCATGACAAGGGCTCTCCCTTATGACATTCTTGATTTAGACCCTGAGACTGAGAGAACACTTTGTAATACTTGAAAGAACACAACTATTGGATCTTCTAGGCAATCAACAATTGATAGAGAAATGCCTAATATAAAAGTTGAGGCAGAAGTAAAGGAAGAGGAATTATCTGAAGAATCTTCAGATAGTGGGACAAAATTATTAGGGAATATTAAAGAGAAAACACAAAAAGTAATGGCTAAGGATCTACCTATGACCAATCTAGATTATGTAAGGCCAACCTTAGATGGAATAGGGTTAACCATTGTTAAGCCTCCCATTGGGGTTAACAATTTTGAAATCAAGGATGTGGTGATTCAACTCTTGTAGCAATATTGTCAATTCAATGGATTACCGAATGAGGACCCCTATGCTCACATTCAAACATTTTTAGAAATTTTTGAGACCTTCAAGAATAATGGGGTGACAAATGAAGCAGTGCATACTGGACTATTCCCTTTCTCATTGAGGGGGAAGGCTAAAAATTGGCTTTAATCGTTAGGTCTTGGAGCTTTAACTACATAGAATGACATGGTAAGGCAATTCTTGGATAACTACTTCTCGCCTTGCAAGACAACCAAGCTTTGGAATGGCATTGCATCATTCATGCAATAGAATGGTGAGAACATGTATGATGCTTGGCAAAGATGGATAGAATTGTTGAGGAAGTGCCTACACTATCAGTTACCCACATGGATGTAGGTTTAGACCTTTTTGAATGGACTTAACTTGGCTACTCATTAGTTGGTAGATGTTGTAGCTGACGGTACATTAAATTCCAAGACTCTAGAAGAATCCTTGAAACTTTTTGCTGACATGGCTAAAAATAATTATCAGTGAGGCAACAATAGAGGCAAGCAAAAAGTGGTAGGTAAGTATGAAATAGATCTCATGACTACTTTGGTGGCGAAGATGGAAGCTCTTAATTATCAGGTTTCTATCGTCAAGAATCCCCAAGGATCACAACCTCAGGTAAGAGATGCTAGTGAGAGTATGAACTTCCACGAGCAATATAAGCAAGTAGATTGTGTTGGGAATTAGAACAGATAGCAATATAACCCGTAATATAACACCTATAATTCTGGCATGAGAAACCATCCTAACCTCTCTCATGGTAATTAGAATGCCTAGAGATCTAGTTTTCCTCTACTAAGATTCTAGAAGCAACAAATGCCACCTTATTAGCCTATGCCCCATCCATTAGTACAACCACCTCAGTAGGAGAAGAAGATTAGTTTGGAAGATCTTATGAGTCACTTCATTCAAAGTTTTGAGACAAGACATCGAAAACAAGAAGCTTCTATTCATGACCTTGAGAAGCAAATTGGTCAATTGGCTAAGGTAATGTTTGAAAGGCAATCGGGTTCTCTCCTTAGTAGTATTGAGAATAGTCTAAGGGAATAGGCAAAAGGCATAACCTTGAGGAGTGGGAAGGAATTGCAAATTGAAAAGGAACCTGAGCAAAAGAAAGAAGACAGTTAATCTTTTGAGAAAGAGAAAGTGGAACCTAAGAAGAAAGAACCTGAAAAGAAATCACCACCAGTTGTCAAATAGTATGTGTAAAAAATTCCATATCTAGCTCGTCTTAATCAAAACAAAGACAAGGAGCAGTTCGGTAAATTCCTTGAACTTTTTAAATAGCTACATATTAATATTTCATTTGTTAAGGCACTTTCGCAGATGCCAAAATAAGTTAAGTTCCTAAAGGAAATCTTATATAACAAGTGGAAGTTGGAGGATATTTCTATAGTAGAAGTTGGAGTAAGTTGCTCATCTATCATTAAGAACAAACTTCCTCCAAAGCTAAAGGATCTAGGCAGTTTTACAATTTTGTGTTTGGTTGGTGACATTTCAGTTGATAAAGCTCTGGCCGATCTTAGGGCAAGTATTAATCTAATACCATATTCTTTCTTCAAGAAATTGGGATTAGTAGACCCAAAGTCTACTAGAATGATTCTACAGCTTGCTGACTGATTTGTGAAAATCCCAAAGGGATCATTGAGGATGTCTTGCCAAAAGTAGGAAACTTCGTATACCTTGTTAATTTTGTGATTCTAGGCATAGATGAGGATGGGGATATGCCCTTAATCTTCGGAAGACCATTCCTTACCATTGCCAGAGTAGTAATTGATGTGGAGAATGACAAGCTTACCCTAAGAATAGGAAATGAAGAGTTGGTAATTAAGATGGTTACCGCCATGAAACATTCCATGTGTGTTGATGATTCATGCTATTTTGTCAATGTTCTCGATTCCTCAATAGACGAGCATATTGAAGAGATCTTATGTAAGGATGAGTTAGAATTAAGCTTGACACGAGGAGAGGAGAAAGACATGGATAACCTAGAGGTTGAGGTATTCACTAAGCAACTTAATGTTATAGAAGAAGTTGGTGAAAATGAGCTACAAAATCCTAACATCATTAGTCGAAGGAAAGGGTCAAGTGGTTGGGAAAATGTGTTGGTATTGGTCACAACTCTTGCTTTTGTAATGCAACAATAACTAGGCTAACAACTTGGCAAAGACAACTTCAATGACAAAGGGAGAATGCGGTATATGCTGCTACTTAGACTAGCCTTTTTTTACTTACAATTAAGATAATATAACTGTCATGCAATTATTTCTTTATTCATTGTCTTTGTAAGTCAATTGGGGGTTATCAAGTAGAGGAGGCAAGACAGGCAGAGGTGATAAGATAAGTGCATGAGGTATAAGTAGGGGTGGCATGTGTTATACTGCAAATAAAGCATCAGCTTCAACATCTCAATCTCTATGCCCTCCTCATAGGTTGTTAGTGTGTATTTTATGTAATATATTATGAACTACTTAGGAATAATGTGCAAATTTTTAAAGTAAATGTGTATTGTGTGATCTAGAGTCATATTTAACCTACAATAGCACCATGTTTTCCCAATTGACTTATTACATCTCAATTGGAGAGACTTCTAGAAGAGGAAGGAGTAGTAGAAGTGGTGAATTAAGTGTAGCGTGGCATGATACACTTGGTGTGCATGGAAGTTGTATTTGTGGCCATTTCATGTATTGTGGGATGAGCAACTCAACGGACTGAGGTAAAAGCATTTGAAGATGTTGTTATACTATTGGTTAGAGTTTGTATAGTTGCACTAATGTAGTTAGGTTGTTCAACTTGTGCCGTTTGGTACTCATGCTCATTATTTAGTCTTCGTGTTATGTTTCACTTTATGTAGTTGGGACACGTAAATATGGGTGATGTTGTCAAGCGCTTGGCATTTTTGAATGTTAGTTTAATTAGGCTATGAGTATGAAGCCTCTTGGTTTTGTTTGGAGGCTCATGAGTTCATCTCTAGGTAACATATGTAAAGTTAATGTATCTTAGCTACTAAGTAAACTTTTCAAGCTTCAAAGTAAATGAATGCATCTTTGCAAGTATTGGCTTCAATGTTTAATTTCCTTTTATCTTGTTCATCCATGAGTTAACCACATTCCTATTGGTGTTGGCTATTATATATATATATATATATATATATTAATTCATCCTTTGCAAATCTTAGCAGAGAACACCATCATTTTTCTATAAAAAATTGGCAAATTTCAAGTTTCCTTTAAGGGGTTCTGCTATGGGATTAAGACAATTCAATGGTAATAACCACTATGATGAACATGGGGATGTTTTAGCTAGCTTTCTTTTTTTGCAACATCGAAAGGTTAGAGGATGGCTATGGATTAATCTGTTTCAAGTAGCATAAGAAATTCCAAATTTGAAGAAATGCAACATGCATAATCGTGGCAGCAATGCTTCCCACAAGGAAGAATGGTAAATGGTATCTTCTTTACAAAACATAAGTTAATACAAGGGAAGTTTGATTCCTAAATGGATAGTTTTAGTTTACGTGCCATGTTGTACTCTAAATTTGGCCTTCTCTTGTTTCACAAACTTCAAGTATCCATACATATCAACATTATAGACATACAATTGGCTTCAAAACCAATATAAAAAAGAGGAAAAATTTTTCCTCCAAAACTAGTGTAATGAAAAACCTAATATATGTAATATAGCAATTATCAAACAATACAATGATCCCATTGTAATCTTAGTACATATTCCAACTTTCCTCCATTATGCATTTAGACCTCCCCTATCATTGCTAAGTAAAATAAAAAGTATAATCACAACTGAAAAAAAATAGCCAAGTTAGATAAGGATCCTCCTCAACTTTATTAACTTAGAACCCGCACGTTTCAACTTAGCATTAAGCTTATCGACAGATTCCTTTTCCATTTACTTTGTTGTCTCCAATTTGTGCTCAAGCCTACCAATGTGTTCTAACAATTTATTTTCACACCCTGAGCCATAGCTACATGTGGGAAGATCTATCCACTTGAAATAATTGCAACCCTTACCATCCTATTCAATTAATATATTCTTTTGCATAAATACATAGGAAATAAGTCATTGGTGTTGGAATAAAGAAACAAACACATGTCCAATATTTAAGACATCCTCAAAATCGTCTCCAAAACTTCTTCACTCTAAGACGTTAAAATTATGGATCGTTTCCCACAATTACAAGTTGTATTGCTTCCCTTCAAATAGGTGGAATTGTTTGACATCGAGCTGCTTCTCATCTTCCCTACTCTTTTCTGTACATGGGGCACATAATAAGTTATGCTATAACATCTCTAATTGTTTCCAACTACAAATACATGTGTTATAATTTGATCTAAAATTTACACTAAAAAAAGTCACATCTTTGTTTCCTCATCATGTAGACATAACAACTAACAATATCATCCGAAGGATTTTCACATCACCTTATAGGCATATCCTAATTTGGATTATTCATAAAGAAACAAAGAATCACCTTTGGATAATGACAATTCAGATGGCTTTAGTTCTTAAGGTTGGGGAATTGCAGTTTCTCTCTAAGTAAAGCGTTTACTTTAATAAGCTTCTTAAGTTGTACTAACATTATTGCTCTTGTAGACTTTGTGTCTCCACACTTACATATTTGCTCATTCTCTCTACAACATAGAACAATACAAGATAGGTGCAATTGTTATCATAACATGTATCACATTTGCAATGCAGTAAATTTTGAACATGTGTGACTAAAAATTTATATACCTAAAGTCCTCTAATGTTAGTAGTTCAATAATTTACTTGAAAAGCTCTTCCTTCAACAATGGGCCTCTTAGCCCCTAAACTTGGAAAATATGCAACTCAATATGTATAATGCTGAGCTTTCATAAACCAAGCTTTTTTGCTTTTATCATCTTCTCTTTAAATATTTGACTTAGAGATCATTTGTCATGTTATGCTATGCTATGAATGAACAAGAAGTTAGCACTCCATTGAAAGCTAGTCCTATAACTATACTCATAGCACGACACATAGTTAAACTCAATTAAACTAAGCTCAGCTAGCATAAGTGAAGCAAATAACCAACATCCCACTGAATTACAAAAGTTCACTTCAGTTAACTATGTAATCAAATAGCACAACACAAAACTAAGTATAAAATCAAACACATAAATAAATCTACTCATAGGTATAAGTATCGTATTATATCACAAACATCAACTATGGCTAAATGTTACATCACTCTTAAGTTAGAAGAGCACACCAAAATGAATTTTGTAGTGTACTTAAAGTAAGAGAACTCTAAGGACATACACATTATTCACTAAATTAAGATCTAACGAGTAATTACACAAAATACATGTTTCTTGAGTGTAAAATTGAAAGAAGAATTATTAATGACCAAAAGGTATTAATAATGAAAAGAAAAACATAATAAACACAAGGGAAAAATACAAAATGCTACTTGTGCCTATTGAGAACAAAAGCATATTTAACATAAGCATATTCGCCCCATTGAAAAAAAAAAATCTAAAATAAAGACATGTAAAGTGGAGATAAAATTCTACTCATACTTATCCATAGCCTTAAGATACTTTGCTTCTTAATCTAGAAAAAAGATTATTGCAGTTACAAATATGAGAAAATAGAGATAGAGGGAGGGAAGGAGGAAAGAGAGGAGAGAGTATGTAGATGGGAGGTTTTAGTAGGAGTAATCACGTGAATATCATGCGGGTACCGCACTACACTTAAATTTAGAGAAGTGATGTAGAGATGGCATGTGATTGGATGACTAAGGAGAGAGTGGCAGGGAGAGAAGAACAGACAATTTCAAGAGTCTCGAATTCACAAGTAACAAACAAGGGAGTTAATAGGACCTTATGTATCAACCTTGTACTTTTTGACCAATGAAGATTGTTTTTCACCTAAACTCTTATTTGATTCTTGAGAGTAGAAAATTCTCAATGGAACACTATTTCTCTCATCTCCTGAATCTCCCTAATGAAGAGGAATGACTGAGTATTTATAAATTCTTGGGTTTGATGACATCTATCAAATCACATTAGTGATTAATGAATGAGAGGGAGTCTGCTCATCCAATGGTTATCCTAATGAGCTTGTTATAGACCTAAGGTCAATAGCCTCCCTCATAAGTCCATGAGCTTACCTAAGATAGGTTGGATGTAGATGATTGTTATAGGCCTAAGGTTAATAGCCTCCCTCATAAGTGTATGAGTTTACCTAAGATAGTTTGGATGCGGATGACCAGTCCAATGATCCTTATTCCGAGCCCACCAAACCATTTATCCCTTAGTCATTTCAATAATTGGACCAGACTTACTAGGTTTTATTACTAGCCCAATGAGTCAAGTAAATAATTAATAAGCTTAGTCTAATATATTTATATAATAATTTTAGTTCTCTACATTTTACCCTATGACTAAAATTTTTGGATGGAATCAAAGTATTTTGAGCATTAATTGCATATTAAGAATATTAAGGTCGCAGTTCAATGCATGCACACTATATAGTAGCAGCACTAGTGCCAAGCGCTCATCGCTTATGAATTTGTTTTATGAATGGATAATAGTATATAAGTCTAGCGCTAGCGCTACAAATTTATTTATTATATACATCTTAGTGTGTGAATTTGTAACACTGTTTAATTGCGCATGTTACTTTAAACTTACGAGAGCGATATTGCTATAAGAACAACATTTTTTAAAGTAAAATTTCTTTTACACTTACCAATTGTCATCAAAAGCGCAGCGCCATCATTTGTTCAAATATGTAGACCATAGATGGTTAGGCTAAATCTATATCTTTACTCATGCCTTCATGATACATGTCATCAATTTGAATATATCTTTCTCATTCTCTATTCCATTCTTTGCTAGCAAAGAAGGATATTAAGTTCCTAAATGAATCTTTTCAAATTTGTGCCAACTCCATAGACGAGCAACTTTTCATGGTACCTTAGATAGTATACATAAAGCAATGATCTTTCTTTATTCAACATAAGATTTGACACAGTGATCAACAGTTAGATATGATGAAAGGGTATGGTTTCCCTTATCTAACATAATATTTAACCATGTCACTTCTCTTATTATCATAGCAGATGCACATTTGTCTTGCTTGAGAAACGATTCACATTCAATTCATTATGATGATTTTTCCTAATTCGTATATAATATTCCTTTTCCCTAACACGTGAAACATGTTTGGACTTTATCCCCCCACAATATTTTACTTCAGCATGGAAAAATTGAGATGAACATCTTGGAGTTGCATTCTCGTTGTACCTAATTTTCTTTCCTCTTTGTTTTAGGTGTTCATCGTATCTTATATATTTCTTCTAAAAGTGAATTCTTTGATTTGATACGAACCACGCCCACGTGTGACAAAACCCAATACCAATACGTTCGGAATTGCTACCTAAGATGCCAAAACAATCAAGTGAAACCGTGACCCGTTGCCTATAAAGTGAGGCAAGAACCTTGGTATATTATGATGACGCCACAATCGGGATGAATGACCAATTGATAAGTCGGGATAAACGCCACGGAAGAAAATCCGATAAGTTCAAGAAAAGTTCTTTAAAGAACCAAGAGAGGAATTCTCTCAAGTGTGTTATTCAACTTTTGTATGTCTATTCCTGTTCTCAACCCTAGGAGTTTTATAGTAGGGTTTACAAATCGTAATAATAAAAGCCCAAAATGACATAACATCATAAAGTTGTGGAAAAAAAATAACAAAACAGAGAATTAAAGGCTGGCGGCGTAAGAGCCGGCGTAGAGGGTATACACGGCCGTGCCTTCTGGACGTGGGAATAAAGGTCGGCGGCGTAGGAGCCAGCGTAGACGTTATACACGGCCGTGCCTTTCTAGCCGTGTATGTTTCTGTAGATAATCTTGACACCATACACGGCCGTACCTTTGAACCGTGTATACTGCCGTGTATGCTTCTGTGGAACCTCCAGACTTACTACACGGCCGTGCCTTGTAAAGACACGTCCCCTTCAACCCTTATCCATTATGACTTGTATAAGAGCAAGGGCATTCTCATGGTTGCTCCAATCCTTTCCAGCTTCGTCGACATACTTTATCAACCCGTTAAGTGCTTCTTTGAATCGTTTCGCTCGAGTTCTTGTGATCGGTCCAGGTGGCACTTCAAGAGGATCCACATTCCATCTTCGGGCTTGGCTCCCATCATGGCTCTCATCATGATGCTTTTAAAAAATATCATATGTGAGTTAAGCTTCTATCTTACAAATCACGTTCTGACCAAAAAGAGATACAACCAGAATCTCTCCAAAATATTTTCTTCCCCTTTTTAAACCTTCTCCTTATCAATCATATCTCATTCTATTTCCTCATCAAATCAACTTAAATCATTTTTATCCTTGAAGTCTCATATTTAGATCTCCAATCTTCAAACTTACCTTATTGACTTCAATCAAGTATGCTATATATATACACGTAGATTCATCGATTCTTCTCATTTAGTGCATAGTTCACTTGAATCAAATCCTTGTAGCAACAATAAACTAGTGCAAGTGAATGAACAAATTCATTAAGCAAATCAAGAGGCTCATAATGCTACACTCCATACAGAGACAAGCGTCAAGGAATTTCGACACAAGACGTTACGACAAAGCCCTAAGGATCAACCAACCAACACCATAGGCAAATATTCACTGCTCTCATTAGACAGACAGGCTAACAAATAATGCCAAGTTGATGAAGAATGTGCCATCAAAAGTAATAGTGGCACAATGGTAGAATCAAGTTTCACCATCCTTCCACTCTTGGATTCATCAACGGGAACTTGCGTTTGCACTTTCTTAACTCATATATTTTTCCATGGAAAAGTGCTTACCATATGTAATATAATTTAATTGATGTAGCTCATAACGCTAGATAAGAATAACAGAGATGATGACGGTTATACTTGACCATTATACTTCAGTGGAATTGCATCTGAAAGTTTATGAACAACCCTTTTCTACAGAACATTTTTTTTTCTTAGGAATAAAGTGGAAAAAGAGATTCGAGTAGACCACTCATATTTGGTTTGAATTCCATCAGAGGTACGAACTCTTGGAGCGATGGAGAATTAGGTTCTATGTAATATAACAAAAAAAAAATAAAAAATTGGTTGATCTTCTTTTTTTTTTTTTATGACTAATTTTCTCAAACTTTCTTCTTGTTTCCTTTATAAGTGAAAGAAGCCTAGCTTGTCAATCTCATAGAGTAAAAATCCACAACTAGATTTCCCTTTACAACAACATAGAAATCCCTATTTCTAGAAATTTTGACTATAGCACTTTAAGCAACGATAACAATACACTCTGACAAGTGCTTCACATTTAGCTTTTTCTTTTTCTTTTTTCTTTTTTATTTTTTATGTTGCAACTATAACAACTAATAGAAGCACTAGCAACAACTGCAATAACCACCATTAGGCCAACAATGATTGTGGGTAGACACATTTATCTACTCCTTTCCATGTCATTAAATAGGGTTGCAATTAATACCAAGAGCTTTTCGAGTTCTCATCTTCTTCTATTCCATTCATGGCTTCATGCTTGTTATCTATTTAATTCGATTCAATCTCCTTCAATGAATATTCTTGATCAGGATGATATTTTTCCCTCGCAATTTTAGGTGATATAAGAGCTTGATTTGTTAACAACTCGACATAAGAATGAAGCGCGTCCGAGTTTAATGACAATGGACATTCTGATTGCAACCTTAACCATAAGTTTTCTTGGAGAGCAAATAGGAACTTCATTCCTCCAAGTTTGCTCCAACTATAATTAGCAACTTTACTAAGTTTGACAAACGATAGGGACTCCGTCCTTCTTCTTCCTTTGATCATAAGTGTGATAGGAACTTCATTCCATTTCTTGGTAGAGAGTTCTCAATAGGAGCATTCTTATCACAATTAAACTAGAGCAAATTTGCTTTTTCTCAAGAAGCTATTGCCATTAGGATGGAGTTCTTGGGTGGAGTACACCACCATAAGGTTAGAACACATTGCTCTCTTAAATAAGCCTAGATCCTTCATGACATTACCACTTCCACTTGATAGTGATTCTCGCATAAAAGCGGGATGGAAGTGTAGCTATAGCTTAGGATCTTTCATGCCATCACTACATTCACTCAATTGTGGTTCCTACATGTAAGCGCGATAGAACTGTGGTTCCCATGATTCTTTGAGGATTTGAGGGGAGATATCCCTAAGTTCTTAGGTCCATGCCATAGATAGGAGTATCTATTCTCATTTTGTGTACTTACATATTTATATGAATAAATTTTATATTGACGACTCATGTATTTTCTTCCATTGTTGTAGGTGATAGAAGTTGGTTTGTTAATTCGATTGGAGTATGAATGTCACATGGTCGAGTATAGTAGGCCTCTAACAGAGTAAGCCTTGCACACAGTGAACCCTAGTAGGTCTCGGGTATAATAATAGGAGAAATGATCCATGTTCAATTTATTGGGTCTAGACTCACATACCCTTCCCACCACTATACCACCCCCACACCCCCCAACCGTTTTTTTTTTCATGCTTTCAACAAATAAAATCAACAATTTAAAAATCAATGATGATTTTTCCCAACTTGTATCTAATATTCCTTTTTCCCAACACGTGAAACATGTTTGGACTTTATGCCTCCACAATATTTTGCTTCAGCTTGGAAAAATCAAGATGCACATCTGGGAGTTGCGGTCTCCTTGTACTTGATTTTCTTTGCTCTTTGGTTCTGGTGTACATCGTAGGTTATATATTTCTTCTAAATTTGAATTCTCTCATGCCTAAAAAAAAAAAAGATCATATGTGACTTAAGCGTGTATTTTACAGACCATGTTTTGACCAAAAAGAGATACAACCAAAATCTGTTCAAAATATTTTCTTCCCTTCTTCAAACTTTCTCCATTTCAATCATATCTCATACTATTTCCTCGTCAAATCAACTTAAATTATTTTTATCCTTGAAGTCTCATATTTACATCTTCAATCTTCAAACTTACCCTATTGACTTCAATTTTGTATGCTATATATATACTCATAGATTCATTGATTCTTCTCGTTCTACATTTAGTTCACTCAACTTCGATCCTTGTAGCAACAATAAATGAGTGTAAGTGAATAAACAAATCCATCAGGCAAATCAAGCGGCTCATAATGCTACACTCCATATGGAGACCAGTGTAAATGAATTTTGACACAAGATGTTACACTCCAATCACTTAAAAGCGATAATGGACACAAACGTCAATAGTGATTGAAGCCTTAAGGATCAACCAACCAACACCATAGGCAAATATTCACTACTCTCATTAGATAAATAGGGTAAGAAACATTGCCAAGTCGATGAAGAACGTGCCATCAAAGGTAACATTGGCACAATGGCATAATCAAGTTTCACGATCCTTCCACTTTTGGATTCATCAATGGGCTCTTGCATTTGTACTTTCTTTGCTCGTATATTTTTCCATGGAAAAACAATTACCATATGTAATATAATTTAATTGATGCAATTCATAAAGTTGGAGAAGAATAATAGAGATGATGACGGTTGTACTTGACCATTGTACTCTAGGGGAATTGCAAATGAAGGTTTTTGAACAACCCTTTTCCACAACATTTGTTTTTTCTTAGGAATCCAATGGAAAAAGAGAATTGAGTAGACTACTCCTATTCAGTTTGAATTCGATCAGGGGTACCATCTCTTGGAGCGATGGAGAATCGGGTTCTATGTAACATCATAAAAAATCTTGGTTGATCTTCTTTTTTTTAATGACTAGTTTCCTCATACGTTCTTCTTGTTTCCTTTATAAGTGAAAGAAGCCCAGCTTGCCACTATCGTAGAGTAAGAATCCATAACTAGATTTCCCTTTACAACAACACGGAAATCCTTGCTTTTAGAAATTTTGATCATAGCACCTTGACCAATGATAACAATACACTCTAACAAGGGCTTCGCTTGTAGCTTTTCTTTTATGTTGCAACTATAACAATTAATAGAAGCACCAGCGACGACTGCAATATCCACCATTAGGCAAACAATGATCGTTGGTAGACGCTTTTATCTATTCTTTTCCATGTCATCAAACTAGGTGATAATCAATACCAAGAGCATATTGAGTTCTCATCTTCTCCTTAGCCATTTTATTGCTCTGTTCCATTTATGGCTCTATTTGCAACTTAAAAATTCGATTTAATCTCCATCAATGAACATGCTTGATCAGGATGATATTTTTCCTTTGCAATTTCAGGTGATATATGAGCATGATTTATCGACAACTTGACATAAGAATGAAGCGTGTCCAAGTTTAATGGCAGTGGGCATTCTCATTGCAACCTTAATCACAAGTTTTCTTGGAAAGCAAATAAGAACTTCATTCCTCCATGACGCAGCGAGGAAAGCGTTACGAAACGAATCCGGATATGGATTGGTTTCACACAACAAAGATTAGCTCTTTGATGCAAATTCTGGTTGCGCATAACCGATAAACGGAGATAATCCTCTCTCGAAGTGTATTTAAAAAATATGAATAAAACGTAACCCTAACATGTCTGATCAAAGAGTATATATACTTCCCCGTAAAATATCTAAAAGGGGAAAATCTAAGCGTACATGTGGAAATAAATAATGATATACACGTCTGTAACCTATCGCATACACGACCGTATATGTTTATGGGCATGTGATGAGCGCAGTATACGGTCGCATACAGGGCTGTGCCTCTAGGTCGTGTATGTTTCTGTGAGAATCCTGATAGAACACACGGTCGCATACACGGCCATATCTCTAGGCCGTGTATGTTTCTGTGAGAATCCTGATAGAACACACGGTCGCATACACGGCCGTGCCTCTAGGCCGTGTATGTTTCTGTGAGGATCCTGCTAAAACACACGGCCGTGTCTCTGGCCGTGCCTGTACCCGTGTGTCAACCTGTGTCCTCCACGATGTCCGCATCATTCTCTTCCACCAAGGAAGAACTCGACCCCGAGTTCGCTTCTGGATAAAGGGGTTTGTCATCCTCGTAGAATGGGGACAAATCCGCCATGTTGAAGGTCTTGGAGATTCTCATGCTTTCCAGGAGTCCAACCACATAAGCGTTGTCATTGATCTTGGCCACTATATTGTAGGGCCCATACTTCTTCGGTTGCCACTTGCTATATGTGCCCACGGGGAAGCGTTCTTTCCTTAAGAACACCATCACTAAGTCTCCCACCTCGAACAGCTTCTTCTTCCTATGTCTGTCGGCTGCTTTCTTATATCATTCATTCACTTTCTCAATTTGTTCTTTGATTTCCGACGCCGGGTGTTTTGCTGCTACGTTGGTCTCCACACCTTTGGGTAAGGAAACTAGGTCCAGAGCATGAGAAGGTGCCTTGGTATAGACCACTGAAAAAGGTGATCTGCCGGTAGTTCTATGGATCGAGTTGTTGTAGGCGAACTCTGCTTGAGACAATGCAAGGTCCCATTGCTTTGGTTTCTTTCCACAGATGCCTCTTATCAGATGTTTAAGGGTCCTGTTCGTCACTTCGGTTTGCCCATCGGTTTGTGGGTGGGCTGTGCTGCTGAAGTTAAGGGACGAGTTGAACATGTACCAAAGCGTCCTCCAGAAATGGCTAAGGAATCGGGTGTCCCTATCAGAAGTGATGGACTTGGGAACCCCATGTAATCTAACCACCTCCTTAAAGAATAGTTTGGCCACGTTCTGGGCATCCGCCGTCTTCCTACATGGAATGAAGTGAGCCATCTTGGAAAACCTGTCCACAACTACAAAAACAGTGTCAGCACCTCGTTGGGTACGAGGCAAACCTAATACAAAATCCATGGATAGGTCTTCCCAGATATTCTCAAGTACGGGTCACGGAGTGTATAGCCCCATATTCTGAGAGTGGCCCTTTGATGTCCGACAGATGTAGCATCGTTGCACTATCCGACTTACATCCTTGCGCAAATGAGGCCAATAGTATCTTGCGGCCACTATTGCCAGTGTTTTGTCTCGTCCCAAATGGTCGGCTAATCCCCCTCCATGGAGGTCTCTGATCACCTTCTCTCTCAAGGAGGATGCAGGGATGCATAATTGGTTTTCCCTCATCAAATAACCCTTCAGAATGTAATAACTGTCATTGGGTTCTTTGTTGGTGCATTTTCTCCAGGTAGCCCCGAAATCTTCATCCGCCTCATACAGCTCCTTCAACTGTTCAAACCCAACCACCTCAGCTCTCATAGTCACTAGCAGATCCGCTCTTCGGCTTAGTGCGTCAGCCACCTTGTTCTGAACCCCAGATTTATGCATTAAGCGAAACGGAAACTTCTGCAAGAACTATATCCATCTGGCGTGCTTGTCTTTGCATATGCGAGTCTGATTACTCAGGTGATTCAAGGCGACACAATCGGAATATAATACAAATTCTTTGCCAACCAAATAATGCTCCCACACTCTCAAGGCTCTAACCACGGAATAAAACTCTTTGTTGTACGTGGACCATTTTCTCCTAGCCTCGCAGAGTTTCTCACTATAGAAAGCTACAGGTCTCTTCTCCTGAGAGAGTACTGCACCAATACCTACACCACTGGCATCACAGTCAACTTTGAATAGTTTGTCGAAGTCCGGTAAGGCTAGCACCGGCGCACTACATAGTCGCTCTTTAAGCATTGCGAATCTCGACTCAGCTTCCTCGTCCCAGTGAAACTATCCTTTCTTTAAGCACTCAGTTAAGGGGGCCGCCACCGTGCTAAAGTGCCGTATAAAATGCTTGTAGAATCCCGTTAACCCCAGGAAACTCCTCAGCTCGGTGATGGTCTTGGGTGTAGGCCAATCCCTAATGGCTCGCACCTTATCCACATCCACCGTGATTCCTTCTCCACTCACTATGAATCCTAAGAACAACAACCTCGGTGATAGGAACACACACTTCTTGAGATTAGCATAAAGTTTGTTCTCTTTTAGTACCATCAAAACATCCCTCAAATGCACTAGATGTTCCTCCCGAGTCTTGCTATATACTAGGATGTCATCAAAATATACAACAACGAACCGACCTATAAATTATTTAAGTACTTGATTCATCACACGCATGAAGGTACTCGGTGCATTGCTGAGTCCGAATGGCATAACCATCCATTCGTATAACCCCTCTTTCGTCTTGAAGGTGGTCTTCCACTTATCCCTAGGTCTGACTGAATTTGATGATACCCGCTTCTAAGATCTATCTTGGAGAATACCACTGCCCCACTCAGTCGATCCAACATGTCCTCAATGCGAGGTATCGGGAATTTATACCCAATTGTGATTTTGTTGATTGCTCGGCTGTCCATGCACATCCTCCAACTCCCATCCTTCTTAGGCGTTAGTAGTGCTGGTACGGCACATGGACTCAAGCTATCTCGAATGAATCCTTTGTTGAGTAAATCCTGGACTTTCTCCTGTAAGACCTCCGTTTCTTTGGGACTCATCCGGTAGTGAGGGAGGTTAGGAAGACTAGCTCCAGGCACTAAGTCGATGTGATATTGGATGTCTCGCAATGGAGGTAGTCCCTCTGGTAAGTCTTCCGAAACTACTTCTCTGAATTCCTCTAGTAATCCTTTCACTTCCTCTGGAATCTCTACGTTACTCCTGTCCTCTCCCACATTTTTCACTACTAGAGCATGCATCATGCGGGACTCCTTAATGTCCTCAGTCATCTCCCTTTCCGATTGAGTGATTGTAAGAAAAGACTTCCCTTCCACCTTCTGAACTTTGGGTCGCTTATCCGATAATGGCAATAGTGTATACTTCACCCCCTCCTTCTCCAACCTATACTTGTTCTCCTTCGCGGTATGTTGGGCATCTACATCAAATTGCCAAGGTTGCCCGAACAACAAATGACAACTGTCCATATCGATGATGTCGCAATATACCTCATCTCGATATTTGCCAATCGAGAAAGGAACTCTACACCTCTCTTTCATCTCTATCCGCTCCGCCGCTTTAATCCATCCGATGGTGTATGGATTCGGATGTTTCTCTATAGGTAATTGGAGCTTCTTCACAACCTCCTTCCCAATGATGTTCTCACAGCTCCCATTATCGATAATCAAGTCAAACACTCTCCCACCAATCGTGCACCTAGTGCGAAACAACTGGTGTCGTTGTGAACTATCCTCTTGCTTCGGTGCTAACATCATCCTCCTAATTACGTAATTAGGCTCCACCACTTCGTCAACCTCTTCATAGTACTCTTCATCACCGTCGGGTTCACAACACACTTCTTCTTCCTCTTCCCTCTCGACAATGTTTACAGTGCGTCGATTTGGGCACTCATTTGATCGATGTCCCGGTTGATTACATCTATAGCATTTCCCCAATATTAGCTTGGCATATGGATTGTTTTGCTTTGGGGTTTCTTTACTCTCTACGAGTCTCTTTCCTTCTGCCTTGTCTTCTTTCCTGTCCATACTCCTCGTTGGTTTCTCAACCACTCCTCTAGGTCTCTCACCAATCACCCTACTACTGTTACCAGGATTATCGTAAGTGTAAGTCCTTTTACTTCCTCCAAACCGTACGCTCTGCTCTTGTATCATCATTTCTACCTGGAGGGCCAAGTTCTTGGCTTCATTCACGGTTCTGAACACCGTCACTCCTATCTTATCTCTAATCTGAGGCTTCAACCTGTCTACAAACCGTGCCACCTGTTGACCCTCAATCTCCCTCAAATCATTCCTCTCCACTAACCTCATGAATTCCACGATGTACTCATGCATCGTCCTCTGCCCTTGTCGGCACCGTTGGTACTGTTGGAAAAGGATTTGCTTGTAGTCGGGTGGTAAGAAATCTCTCTGCAACAGATTCCTCATGCGGTACCATGATCTAATAGGTTGCTGCCCTTCCCTTTGCCTACGGTGTTGCAACCGATCCCACCATGCAGACACCCCGCCTTTCAATCTACAAGCAACCATTCTCACCCTTC
Organism: Laguncularia racemosa; assembly: GCA_037954665.1. Lineage (NCBI taxonomy): Eukaryota > Viridiplantae > Streptophyta > Magnoliopsida > Myrtales > Combretaceae > Laguncularia > Laguncularia racemosa. The sequence continues at coordinate 2,282,890 of JBBMOL010000037.1, forward strand.
TATCCTCAGGAACTTCCATATAATCAAAGAACCTATCGACCTCCGCCAACCAATCTAAAAATTCCTCTATATTCAATTGCCATTAAAAGAAGGGATATCTACCTTAAGACGAAAGTCTTCGCCTTCAGCATGGTTGAACCCCTAGTGATTGCGTCGATATCCACCACCATATGCTTGTTCATTTCGGTCATCCACTCCACGATACCTACCGCCACCAGCAACACCACCCCTTCTCGGTGGTTGTTCCCTCCTCTGCATAATTCCTTCCTCTTCCTTAGAAGAGCTTTCTTCAATTCTCCGGTCTTATTGGTTTCCGGCAACAAAGTCATTAATAGGGCTGCCGCGAGTAATTGCTACCCCCGGTCGATTCCCAACAACGCCCCTGTGACCGTTGTGGTCCATCACCATGGCGTCGAACCGCGCCACCAAATCCTCCAGGCGTTGTTCTACACGCTTAAGCCTCTGCTCTATGGTTTCAACCACTGCCCTCGGAGCCCATTGATTGACTCCTTGGACTTCCGCATCCCGATCAAGGTCGAGAACGCGACCGCCATCAATACCATCGTTAGCCGACATCTCCGCAGGAAATTGCCTTGCTTTGATACCAACTGACGTAGCGAGGAAAGTGTTACGAAACGAATCCGGATATGGATTGGTTTCACACAACAAAGATTAGCTCTTTGATGCAAATTCTGGTTGTGCACAACCAATAAACGGAGATAATCCTCTCTTGAAGTGTATTTAAAAAATATGAATAAAACGTAACCCTAACATGTCTGACCAAAGAGTATATATACTTCCCCGTAAAATATCTAAAAGGGGAAAATCTAAGCGTACATGTGGAAATAAATAATGATATACACGTCTATAACCTATCGCATACACGGCCGTGCCTCTAGGCCGTATATTTTTCTGTGAGAATCCTGATAGAACACACGGTCGCATACACGGCCATGCCTCTAGGCCGTGTATGTTTCTGTGAGAATCCTGATAGAACACACGGTCGCATACACGGTCGTGCCTTTAGGCCGTGTATGTTTCTGTGAGGATCCTGCTAAAACACACGGCCGTGTCTCTGGCCGTGCCTGTACCCGTGTGTCAACCTATGTCCTCCACGATGTCCGCATCACTCCAAGTTTGCTCCAATCGTAATCAGCAACTTTACTAAGTTTGACAAGAAATAAGGATTTCATCCCTCTTCTTCCTTTGATCATGAGTGTAACAAGAACTTTGTTCCTTTTCATGATAGAAAGTTCTTAATAGAAGCATTCTTATCATAATTAAACTAGAGCAAATTTGCTTTTCTTAAGAAGCCGTTGCCATTTAGGTGGAGTACATTGCCACAAGGTTAGATAATATTGCTCTCTTGAAGAAGACCGATATCTTTCTTGTCATTACCACTTTCACACGATTGTGGTTCCTGCATAAGTGTGAAATGGTAGTGTAGTTATTATGGCTTAGGGTCCTTTGTGCCATTACCACATTCACTTAACTGTGGTTCCCACATGCGAGCATGATGGAAGTGTGATTCTCATGTTTCTTTGAGGATCTAAGGGGAGATATCCCCAAGTTCTAAGTCCAAGCCATAGACAGAAGTAATTATTCTCATTTTGTGTACTTACATGTTTATATGAATAAATCTTAAATTGACAGCTTATGTATTTCCTTTTATCATTGCAAGTGATAGAAGTTGGTTTGTCAATCCTATTGGAGCAAGCATGTCACAAGATCAAGTATAATAAGCCTCCAATAGAGTCAGCCTTACACGTAATTGAACCTAATAGGTCTTGAGCATAGCGAGCCCCAATCATGGCATATGTTATGCATAGAAAGACTTGAGCATAGTAGGCTTGGTGTGTGATAGGCTTTAGTAGATCTCGAGCTCAGCTAGCCTTAAGTGGATGAAGCCTTGAGCATTGCGAGCCTCAAGTGGATTGGAGGGTCACCATTAAAGGTGATTCAGTGTTGCGCTTTAGGATTGAAAGAAGAGAGTTACCTCTGTTTATAACCTAAACTACACTCTTAAGTAGCCACCCTTTAGGTGGAAGTCTTGGGTAGAGCATGTCAGCTTGAAATCAAAGTACATGGCTTTTTTGAAGAAGGTTGGGACAGTTATTCCTTACTTCTATGTATCGATTAGGGATTGCATCCCTTGATTGGTTGTTATGTTGGTCAAGCATCCTAGAAGCTTTTTAGGTCAATAATGGTGATAGCATTGAAGATTTGAATGATCCAATGAAGCTACTTTGATATCGAGGTAGGAGTGAGATTGGTGCTTATTCTAATATGCTGCTTCTTTATATGCTACACCTAGAATATCTCTCCTCCCCCAGTTGTTGATATGTCTCATTGAGATAGGGTAACAAGTTTAGAAGCTATTACTGTATTGAGTAAAACTTTTCCTCTCACAATCTTATTATGCCATCCCATCTAATAGTGCCATCAAAGGGCTTCTTGGTAGCCTACATTATTTATATATGTGTAAGTCATCGTGTGCTTAGGAGGTAATGCCTTCACTTAACAATACTAATGTAAAGAAACTATAATTGAAGTTGGCATGGCTATTTATAGGGCATTAAACTTATAGCATTGTAAGGTTATTTAGACTCTTGTGATCTAAAGACCCACTTGGAGGGGCATCGTGAATAGTAGACTACTTAAACTCTTAAGATCTAAGAAGTCCCTAGAGTCATCTTGTGCATTAGAGCAAAGTTCTCTCTTGCCAACGATGATGTATAAGAAATCTATTTTGAGAAAATATTCAATTGCAATTAAACAACGATAATGGCATTCATTGCTTGAAGTTATGGATTCTCTTTTACTAGTCAAGGGGGGTATTTCCTACTACTCTACTATTTAGGGTGAATTACTAGGAGGTTAAAAATATTCCATGATAGGAGCTATAGAAGAATTTTATGATTGAACATAATTAGATTGCTTTTCTTACTAAGCTGTAATGGCTTATGATGATTTGGGAGACAACACTCTTACTAGTTTGCATTGTACATGCCTAACTTTCCATTGTATGCTTGGGATTCAAAGCTCTTACCAGTTAGCATCTATGTGTACATTACCCCTTATATACTTTGTTTTAGTGAATCATGAATCTTGTGTAGATTCTAAATGAACATGATGATTCATTGGGGTATAGAAGTAAATTGACTAAGTGCTGCTTAAGTTGAGAAATGGCTTCTTAACTAGCTTTAAGAGAATGATCAAGTTTCGCTCATAATTGGAAGCATTAGCATGAGACCTAAATGCCAGGGTGTCGCTTGGGCTTAGGGTATGAGAGCCGTGATGCTAGGGTATTGCTTAGGCTTAAGGCATGGGAGCTGTGATGCCAAGGTGTTGCTTAAGCTTAGGGCATGGGATTTAAATTACGAAGGCATTGCTTAGGCTTGAGGTGTAGAAACCAAGATGTCAAGGTGTTACTCGGGCTTGAGGCATTGTAGTTGTGATGTCAGGGCATTGCCTTGGCTAAAGGCATAGGAGTTAAGTTGCTAGAGCTTTGCCTGGGCTTAAGATATTGAAGCCAAGACATCAGGGTATTATTTGGACTTAAAGCGCGAGTATATAAGACTATATTGCAAATATTAAAAAAAACAATGAAATTTTTATTATTTGTGGCGAAATTTGCTCTTTATTTACAAAAGAAATATTAAGTTTTGACTTTGACTTTAGTGCTTAATAAATCATTAATCACTATCAAATGAGTTTTGCTTTAACATATAGGTATCGCGGGATGGGAGTGGTTTGCTCTAAACATTGTTGTCTTTAATGACAAGCTCTCCATTTCAAAGTCTCTCATGGAATATCTTTCTTAAGCCTCGACAATCCTTAGTAGGATGGTCTACTATTTTGTGATATTAACAATACTTTGGATCTTTTCTTTCCTTCACAGTAGGTTGGCATTTAACTCTCGACAACTTGATGTTCTTGTCTTTCAGCCAACAATCAAGTATAACATGTACCTTACTCACTGGGCATGGGATGCCTCTATGAAGCTCTTTGCTCGATCATTCTTAGGCTTCTTATTGTCTCTGGAAGTTTTAACTTAAGCCAAGTTAGTAAATGTTGCTCGTTTATCAAATCTTCCAATTTCTCCTCATTGCCTTACAACAAAGTTATTAGTTCTTTTGCGGTCTCAATGAGTGCAGAGAAGGACTTAAGTTGAGATTTTCCAAGTAGATCACATACGCAATGAGCATCTCTTAGATACAGATCTTCACTAACTCTCTCTCATCACATACATCTTGGATGTCCAAGGTGCACTATCTAATGCGCTCTATATAATACATCAAGTCTTCTTTCGGGTTCTATCGTATTCTTCCCATATTTGTTATCATGACTTATTCCTAGGTGGTGAAGAATTTCTCTAGGACTAGCTTGCACATAAACCCCTCATGAATCGATGGACCCTAAGAGAGATTGACATACTAAGTACATGCCTTTTCGGTTAGTGACTTGGAGAGTTCTTTAAGCTTCAAGTCGTCATCAAGCCTATATACTTCCAAGGTCTTGACAAATTTATGTAAATGTTCTTTAGCACTTCCTTCTTACCATTGAACAAGATGAAATTAAGACTAACGTAGTCCTTAGGATAGGGTTTTTCAGCGATGCGTTGATAATAAGGAAGTTTTAACTCTAGTGTTCTCATGGTTGACTTTATTTATATTTCTTTTAAGTATATGTCAAATTTTTCCTTTGTTACAAAGGAAGTCCTTGGAGTAGATATTATAGAAGTAGGTGTAAGGGTAGGTTGAGTAGATTTGCTAAGAGTATTGGGAAGGGAAACGCGTAAGGATGAAGGTCTACCAAGCCGGACTCTCATATTCCCTCATTTAAATATCGAGAGTTGTTTAGCTACAATGTTTGGTAGAGGGGTTTGTTCTTGAGGAATGCTCTCCTCATCAATGGGAGGATTAGCTAGAGGACTTACATGTGATGGAGTTGCATGGACGGCACCTTGTTGCACAACAGTTTTGGTGTTTGGTAGAGCCACACTTGTTGTAAGGCAATGTTAGCAGCTAACCTTATCATAAGCAGGGCAAGCATGGTCATGAGTTGATTCAAAACTCTTGTGTTTTCTTACATAATCTACATCATTTGTGCATGATATATTGGAGCCTCAAGTTGTGAATAACCTTGATTGGTATGCAGTGGTAGTTGAGGCAAGTTCCACTCTATTAGTTTAGTGTTAATATTTTGTTCTTAAGAAGTATTATCGGATGATCCTCTCTTCTTAAGGAGTGCCATTATTCTTTTATCACTTAGCTTTGATTCCCAATAAAGTCACTAAAATGTAGATGGGGGTTTTAGTACAAGTAGTCACGTGAGTATTAATTGGGTAGTATATTACACTTGACTTCAGAGAAGTAATGTGGAGATGGCATGTGATGAGATGATTAGGGGGAGAGTGGTAGAGAGGAAGAACATACAATCTCAAGAATCTCGAATACACAAGTAACAGATAAAGGAATTAAGAGGACTTCAGACATCAATCTTGCAGTTCTTGAGTAATGGAGACTGTTTTTCGCTTGAACTCTTATTTGGTCCTTAAGAATAGAGAATTTTTAGTGGAATACTGTTTCTCTCATCTCTTGAATCTCTCTAATGAGTAGGAATATCTGAGTATCTATAAGCTTTTGAGCTTGATGACTTCCGTCAAATCACTTTAGTGATTAATGGATGAGATAGAATTTGTTCATTGTAAGGTTATCCTAACTAGCTTGCAATAGACTTAAGGCTAATAGCTTTTCTCATAAATGTATGAGCTTATATGAGAAATGTCATATGCGGATGACTAATCTAATGATCCTCATTTTGAATTCACTAAGTTAATTCTTCCTTAATCATTTCAATAATTATATCAGATTCACTAAATCCTGTCATTAAATTTAATGAGTTAAGCCAAATAAGTAATGAGTTTAGTTTAATATATTTATATAATAATTTTAGCCTTCTATAGGTTTTCCCCTACATATGTTCGGCCATTGAATTAGGATGACGAGTCTCGTTTCCTTGTTTTAGGGCTTCACCGAATTGGGGGGTAAATGGCTGGGTTTTCAGCTTCAATTGTATAGAGATAAAGAAAGAGAGCGAGGATGGTTTTCCACCATACTAAGCTTCTTCCGGCGTTTTTGTGCTGGGGCTAAACGGCCTACAGCTGAAGACGGTCTTTGCTGGTCACGTGTTGCTGTTGAGTGAAGATTTTAGCTAAATCACGTGTTGGCCAAACGCTCCTTATCGGTCGTTTTGCGTGGAGATAGATGGCGGACTTTGGATGCTGACAGAGGTCTTCCTTTGGCTTGGTCGGCTTTTTGATTGTGTTCATGTGCCACGCACGCCGTTGAAATGAACGGAACAACAACACTGGGGCTATCTCGGGTCAGTTATTTAATTAAAGAAGAAGAAAATAATCTCTTTATAAAATCCCAAAAATACAGGCCCTTTTAAATAAATGGATCTACATACATTCCTTATCATTTTTGGCGTCAAAATGACTAAATAGCCCCAGGATGGTATTAGAGTAACTTGATTGTTAATATCTTTAAAAAAAACAAAAAAAGTCCAATTTAAACTATTACATCCTCCGCATGAAGTTCCTCAAATTCTAATAATTATCCCCAAATTTCACAAAACCACTAAAATAGTTGGCACATAACACCCTTTTCTAGTGGCCCCGGACTCCCGAGTCCAAAATCAACGAGTCACTGAGTTTTGCCCTGCATCCATCTTCAACCTTCCTTTTCATTCTGAAACGAGTGGCTCATGTAAACTCGCGCAACAACTGAGTTCATTTCCTCGAGGTAATCATCATTTCGCAGTGTCCGTTCATCATATTATCCCATCATCGTCATCGTCATCATCATCATCCATGACGGCTACTGCTACCACTGTGTTATTGTCTCTAAAAATCCTCCCCCCTTCCACAATCGTCCCTAGTACCGCCACCAAATCAGCATTACCGGTACGTCGTATCCTATTCAATCCTGTCTTATCTCGAGTTCGAAATCTGCAATTGTAATGCCTATATACAAGGAACAAGTGCAATTTCAGTCTATTTACAAACCAAATATTGAATATTTAATTATATATGAAAGCTCATTTTAGGATGCTTTTTTAGTTTTGACATTTAGCACGGCGCTTATGCAAAATGTACTGAATTACAAGCTTCACGTCTCAATTATTGACAAAATGGATTAGACTTAAGTTTTACAGTTTACCAATGTTAATTGATTATTTTTTCACTCAGGCATTTTACAATTATCAGCGAAGAGGTGGTCTAGGGCTCGGATGTTGTGCTACGCGTGCAGTGGTTTCGAGTAATGGTCAAAGTGAGTTGATGTGAGGTTATTTTGTTGCTTTAAATAGTTTATGATTCTTTTGGATGTGCAATTTTGTGTAATGTAGAGGTGGTTTGATTGGCTTTACAGGCTATAATTATGATCCAGAGTTGCGAATGGTGCTTGAATTGGCTACGGATTCTGAACTGTATGAACTTGAAGGAATCCTCTTCGGTCCAAGGTGATTCAGCTTTGATCTCGAGTTCTAAGGTCTCATTTGGTTTCATCGAGTTTGAATTTAAGTTGAATTATAATGCCTTGGAATTAAAATGTGTAATTTTATTGTCTTGTCTTTAATATTTGTCTAATTCTCGGTTTGTTATAAAGAAGTATGGATTGGATTTTAGCATATTTAAGTTTCTGGTTTCACAAAGTGAAGGTGCAAGTTCTATTTTGAGGCTTCTGGAATCTGAGCATGGTTTTTGTTCTTACTTTTACTATCAAGGGTGCTTTTTGAAGCTGACTAAGGATGCTTGCATAATTATGAATATATTTCATTTACCTTTTTTGATGTATTCTTTAGGAGCTTGTCTAGAAATATGATTACCCATCAGGTGAAGCAATCAACATGCTTCTGCCTAGGAGTAATATTGCCCCGCTGGCATTTTGGATGCACAAAAAAGTACTGCTGTTACATAACATTATTGCTCTAGAAAATTATATTTTGTGCTAAATGATGCAACATTGGAAGGGAGACTTGAAAACAATTCCTTTTTCTATATAATGTAACGTATGGCCTGATCGAAATTGTGCTGGGAGGTTCAAACTTTGTTGAACCACTTTTTCTTAATCTTTCTTGGAGCCAAATAAAAGACAGGGCGAACTAGAGTCCTCTAGTTATCTTCATGGTTACAACTTTTATCCATTTGCTAATCCCTTCTACTTGTTTTGCTTTGTATTCAGCTATTTCAGTCCATTGTTAAAGTCAATTACAAAAAGAGCTGATGTGGACTATGCCATGATTGGCCATGACCTTGAGGAGAGGGAAGAATTTTTGGAAGCTCTAGAGTCAAGATTTTTATATTTGGCAGCTGATGCTCGTTCAGTTTTAAGGTTGGCTGATTATCTGGTTAGTTATTTTCATGGTTAACATTTTCTGAAATTAGGCAGATAAATCTGCTCTGGATATCATAATGCGTAAGAACATGTTTAAATTGGTTTTGGATCTAGAGCTTCTTGCTGTTTGCTGCTGTTGCATTAAATTTAGAATGTCTATATTTGCCAAGACAGACTATCAGTCTGTTGTTAGTCAGTATATGCATAATTGCTAAATTGCTTGCAAGATGGAACCTGTCAGTGCATTTTTCCTTTCCACTGAAGAAAATAATATGAAAGTCCTCTTTTACCAAGCCTTTGTCTTCAGTGAAAGATGATTGTAAGTGTACAAACTCATAGTACACTAGCTTGGACCAAACTTGGGGGTTCAATTCTACATTACTTTTTCTTGTCATGAGAGAAATAAAGTTGAACTCAAGGTAAAGAACTAAGACAAAAGAGAGAGAGAAAAAAGAGTTAGTTTCCTTTTGCTAATACCTGATTCAGTTATCTGATGTATCATAGAGGCTGGAGACCGTCATATAGGAGCGTCTTGCTTGCTGTAAGGAAAAAGCTGAGCATTCCTTGTTCAAACAAATTGATGACTGAGGACCTGGAATTAGAGATATTTCTGCATCTACTACAGGAATACTCAAGGTATTTTTCATTTTATGGTCATCTTTTTTCTAAAACCTATTTAAAGAGTTGAATCATTTAAAAGGAAGGTGCCGAGCTTTTGTATAACTTGCAAAAGATGTGGGCTGTAGGCAGATCCATCTTTGGTGGAAAAAAATGATGTTTTATCATCCCCTGGGGTTGTACTTTGGGTTAGAAACTCCTGAGATTTATGTACTGAAAAGAATTATCATTTATGTCAGGCCAAGCTCATATTTCCTGATGTTTCTCTAATTTGTATATAAAATTCTGGATACTTCAAGGAACATTACTGCATACTGGAATGACAAATCATGTTGGTTTCCTATGGTTAGCATTTCTGTTTGTTCACTCTATAGGGTTCAGTAGCATTATATTGGGGTCACTCAGTGAATTGTTATGTTCTAAGACAAGCAGAATCTTTTTAATATAACGACTTTTCCTTGCCATGTTAAGTTCTGGATTTTTATGAAATTACCGTAGCAATGAGGAATGCACTATTTGTACCTGTATATTTTTGTTTGAGGGAGTGTGGGCAAAAATAACTAAGTTATGCGTATTTTAGTATTTTACTAAGAACATAAATGGATTGAAATGGGTCTTCGATTTTTTATATTAAACTGCATCTTCTAGTTTGCTTGTAATAATTCTACAGTGATTTATATACAGTTGAATAATTGAGAATTGAAATTCTAAATCTTTATGGTGTTGTTGATGCACGCCTTTCAACCATGTGCAATCACACTGTTCTAGTTCCTTCATTCCTCTTAAAGTTCTCTCTGGTAGTATAAACTCTATTATGTGTCATGGATTGCAAAATTAATCATGGACGTTTCCTTGGAAATTAATTAAGTCATTTACACTAAAGGAGAATATATATATATATATAAACTTCCTCAAACGGATACTGAACTACTGCAAATATTTCAGGTAAGTTTGACAAATTTTGCTTTCTGCAGCTGGCAAAATTTTTAACCTTGCTGTTTTCATGCAGCAAGGAACTTAAAACTTCTCTTGGCATATTGGATTCCTCGATGCATTCTAGTACACAAGATAGCATAGAACTAGGTTTTGATGAACAAAAGGTTCAGGCCTTTGCTGCTGTAAAAGTGGGGGCAAGAGAGCTCCGTTCTCTGGTTTTTAAGGTACTCTTACCTTTGGCTTCCTTTTCTAATGTTCTAGTTTTCTTTTCTTCATTGAATTGACTATCAATGACTTTCAATTCTATTTAATAACTGAAATTATTTTCTTTGTGTCAATATTCTAGGGTGGTGGTATATTTACTTTGGCAAAGATATATCAGCTGGTAAGTGAATGATCCACCAAATTATCTTACTCTTATCATTGGTTTCAGGACTGTTCAACATGTTTACTTCTTTACAATAGGTTGCAAAAAAATTGTCTGGGAAGGTTTTCATGGAAGCTGCCAACTATCAGATAAAGAAAGAAGTTATAAAAAAGGTAAGTACTTTGTTATTGTCAGTGGTGCAGTACCAAAAGTTTCACATTAAAAACAAAAAGGACCAATGCATCATGTCTAATCCATTTTTACAAGCAGCTTTGGTCACTAAACCTAATATAGTAATACATCATTAGCATAATGACCTCTTCAAAGATCTCATGCCCTCTATGAAGGCTGCTTTACATTCTCACCTGTGGGTCCAATGAAAATGATATCATTATCTACCCATGTGAATTACTTGTAATGACCAATCAAAAGGATGACATGCAGCATCAAGCTATTTCTATACTGAACATGAACCATTGAAGGTATGTTGAACAATGTCAAAGGCATCTAATCTACTTTTACCATTCTTGGTTTGCAGGGTGGACAATTAGCAGCTATTAATCTTGAGTCAAAAGTTGCCTTGCTTGCTGCTAGGCAGGTGATCATGTTCTCACATATCTACTGATGCCCAATTTTCTTTGTAATTTTGAATAAATAAGTTCAATGAGAATAGGATAAAGTAGAAATTTCTACCACAAGATTTGCTGCCCAGTTGCTCAGTTTTCTTCTTATCCTTACATAAAAAATTGTAAAGTGACTCCTTGTTTGACATCTTAAGACCTCAAATACACATAAATCATGTGGATCATACGAAGAATGTCCATTTATTATAGCCTAGTAGGCATCAAGGTGATGAGAAAATTCTAATAAACTTCGACTAGGCATTTGTGAATCAAAGGAAAGGACCATATTTCCTTAGGAAAGTTTTTTTCTTCATTTTTTTTAATTTTTTTCTTCCTGGTGGTAAACTGCTTTCGGTAGGATCTTACCATTAACATTCTCATCAAGCAGGGCAATGTGAACGTCAAATGATACTACCTCCCCATTGAGACCTAGGTTCCACTTAAAAGGGGTTTCTACTTCGTGTGAAGGACCTTAAATTTGCTTTTATCATTAGCTGCTTAATTTTACTACTAAAATCTCATGTCTAGACAAAAACTTTAGGCTATCAAAGCCTTCTTCAATAGGTTTATGATTCAAATGAAATATAGAATTAGTGCTTATATTTGATAAGCTTTTGTTTTCCAATATAGTTTTTTGTGGGAAGTATTTGTTTGGGGTAAGGGGACATGAAGAAGAAAAATTTCTCTGGAGGTTTAAAAATTGCTAACTTTGAGAGCTGGTAGAAGGAATATGAAGGGATTTAACTATACCTTTGGGCCCACTTTTTGCTGTAGTTTTTCCTTGTTTTGTTTATGATTCTTGTCAAATCCAAACATGAGAACAATTTGATCTCTTTATTACTCCTTTCTTTCCTTATCTAGTCATGTCCTCTTACAGGCTGATTCCTTCTTGAAAACCTAGTGGGACTGATACTTTGGTATAATATTCTTCCCGAGATGCCAATTTCCTAAGTATGATACACCTTGTTACTTTATTTGCATTATTATGAGTTAACCTGATTTAGCTAATGGCTCGTTAGAGGAAGGTTGTTATATCTTTCTTTAGAAAATAAGCAAATGCACCTACTTTGATGTTTCAAGTTTGACTGAAGAACCTTGCCAATGTTGCTCCAATTCCTGAATTTTCCAATAAGTAAATGTTCCGATTTTACTGTTCTCTACCTGTAGTATCTGCTTCTGACTTTCTTGTTTTCTAATGACAAATAGTATGTAAAGTGAAGTGAGAAGGCACTGAGTAATTTATCTATCTAAAAACCTTAGAAGAATGTACTTCTATGTTGCAGTATGTGGATGGAGGTATTAGTGGCTAAGAATCTTAATTAAAGATTTACCTCAAATGCAAACCAGCTTTCATAAATTTGGCCCTCCCAAACTAAAAGACAAAGATGCTCTTTTGTCCTGCAGAATGCTAATTATCTTTCTTAGGTGATATACTTTATGGTGCCTTCTAAATGAAACTTGCTTGATGGTCCCAACTATGAAACTTTGGAAGAGAGTCTGTGTCTTTCATGTCTTAAAAAGTGAAAACGAGGACATGCATGGGTTTTCTAGTCAGTTTCCTACTTAAAAGAACAATAAAAAAGACCACTTATGCGGTGATTAATTTGTGTGCCAACTATAAGATCAACTACAAAGCTGAGAGCTGTCATACAACATTTTGCTTTCCTGAATTCTACGTGTAATAGCTACTGCTTTACATTTTCCATGATCCAAGAATTGCCATATGGAAGATTTCCTTTGCACTTCACATAAGAAATGATGGATCAACCAATTATGCATTTTACATGTTAAAATGATGGTCTTGTAAGAAAGGGTAAAGTACACTTTTAGTTCTCAATGTTTACTAACTAATCTATTTAAGTCTTTTAACCTTTTTTTTTTCTTTTTCTTTTATTTGAGTTTTTAACGTTTTATAAAACCTTATAAAAATATGGATTTTTATTAAGTATGTTAATTCTTTATCTATCTTGAGCATGTATTAACTTTTCATTGATTTGGGTTAGTTGGCCAAGGTGGTTAGGGTATACACAATTTTTTTCAATCCCTTTTTTTACTTTTGATTTTTTTTTTTGTATTTTTTATTATATTATATAAATAAATATATTTAATATTATCATTTTATTGAATTAATCATTGAGAACCAATTTGAAGTTAACACGTGTTACAAATGGATAGGAAGCTTAATAGATTTGACGGAAGTTCTATTTTTGTAAGAGTTTGAAAACATTGAGTACTTAAATAAAAGAAAAAAAAAGGTTTGAGGATTGAATTAAAAAGTAGGTAAATGTTAAGGATTAAAAGTAAATTTTTTCAATGTAAGAAACAAATGATGTGGGCTTGCAATTTTATTTGTTTTGGCAATATCTGTCATGCATATTGTCAATGACACTTTTTTTCCAGGGTTTTGCAGGTGCTGCATCCAGATATGTGGGTTTTAGGAGCATGATGTCTCTCCTTGGACCATTGTATGCTTCCTTTTCATATTGTGTATCAAAAAGCAGCTTAAAAGATTAATTCATTTCTATGGCTGCATACTTCTATTTTTCACATCTTGATCAAAAGAAGACTTGCTGGATTAATTCTGGTGATTGGTTATGAATATTAGTCAGTCAAGGCCATCTAAATACTAAAGAATGCTTTGGTCAAAACTGTTTCACCAGAAGATAACTGGGCAATATAGCAGAGAATGCATTTAAGCCTCAAAGTTCTGATTTCAGAAAATTTCAGCAATTATCTAAGTTTTCTTTTTAAGTGTGGGTATATCATCTTTAGTTCCTCAACCTTGTTACAGAAATTATTAATTATTTCATACCTTTTTTAGGCAACAAGTGGCTTCATGCTTCTGAAATTTGATTAAGAAGGTGAGGGATATTCGTCGTGCAGATTAGTTAGGAAGCTAATTGCATGGCAAAAGAGCAGCAATTCAAGCTATTATCCCTTGTTTCATTGGCATTTCTTCCCTGAGTTGGAGAAACTATCTAATTTTTTCAAATGCTGTATTTGATTTTCCGAGTTGGTTGGACTTGTTTGGGGGAATACTTTCAACTAATTTTCCAAATTGTGTGAAAAGCAAACTAATTTTTCAAATTGTGTGAAGTACTTGGTTGTCGTTTTGTGGTTGAGACTATTTATAGGTAATAATTTACTTTTTTTTTTTCCCTCAAAGCAAGCTTTTTCCATGTTTTCGGCTTTATGGATTTTATTAGTTTGTCATTCTCCATCAAATATTTACGCAATACTAGTATTGTCATGCAGGCTGTGGGGAACTTTTCTCGCTGATATGGTAATTCAAATGTTGGGAACTGATTATGCCAGAATTTTGCAGGCAATTTTTGCTTTTGCACAGGTATTGTTAAGCATGATCACTTGCTATAGTAAGGTATATCGTGTTGGACTTTGCACCTTTTGAAGCATCATCATGTTAATGTGATGATATATGAACATTTGGTTGGGTTTAAGTGGGAGCCCATAGCAAGTGGAGTAACAAGTCTTGTGGAATTTTCTAATTCACAAGGAATTAATAAAATGAAAATTTGGAGGAAGAATTTGAAATTATTACTAAATATGAAAAGAATCTGGAAAAAAAGTAAATTGGTCTAATGGGAAATGTTTTGAGTAACAGGAAATTGACAGAGCACATATTATTATTTTGTTGCCCTAGAATGGGGTTTGGCAATAATGCAACAGTTTGGGCATGCTAAATCATGGCCTCATTACTGGAGCAAGAGCTCAACTGAGGTGTTATCTTTTTCGGCCAAGCTCAACTGATTTTAAGCGAGGTTTAAAATTGGTCTGACGATTGTTTTTGTATATCATTCTAGTGTTCTCGTAATATTCAAAAAAATAAAAGCTGCATTTGTTGTCTTCATAAATTTTAGGGATAATTAAATTATCACCCAAAGCTGTTGATCAAGAGTAGATACAACTCCAGCTCCAAATGTGGTTTTATGCCTGTAGAGTTATGTAGAGACAAGATTGTGTTAGTCTGAGAGGTGTATTTACATGTATTTAGTAATTCTGTCGTCAGATTGCAATACCAGAATAAAAATTTACGCACTTGGTCTCATGTTACGTCTGTTTTACATTTAAGACCATTGTGGTCTAGGATATAGAAATATGTGCTAGAAAGCTTGCAGTGCATATTATGTCTCCATTCCTAACAGCTTAAACTAATCAGGAAAGAGGTCAACAAACTATCAACCTAGCATTAGAATATTGCTTGACCCTATGTCAATATTGACAGTGTGCATGGTCTTTCCCTTCTTGACCTACTTGCATTGCAGCAACATGAAGTTGTAGATTATAGATTTTTTCTTACATTCACCTTTGTTTCTCATGTTTTGCCATTTCCTACCATCAGATACGTGTGATGCGCACCTATAAAGCACCGGTTGATGGCGAGTAGTGACTTTGGAGTACTTTTTGCATGCTTGTTCGATCTGCTGGACAGTGCTATCGGACTATTCATCTGATTTTCTCACTTTTAAGTGCTGGTAATTGGAAGGGTGTTTAACATGGCTAGATAGATGATCTTTTCAATGGGTTCCTTTATAGGTCTTTTTTGTGTTTCTCGAATGTAGAAAGTTAGCCATTTTAGCTCCTTGGATGAATTTTGAGGCTGGAACTGTACATACACTTTCCTCGTCTCTACGGTAGATCAATTAAATGCAAGGATGTGAATTTTGTCGCAGAAATTATTGAGAGTAAAACCTATTGTGCTTGGTAAAATGATCAACGAATACAACATAATACCTGCATCCACCAATGAAAGACATGTAAGCAATGCTCCACACATCATCGTATATCGGAGAAAATAAATCTAATAGGATGAATGCATGTTCGATGTAAACAGGAAAAAAAAGAACAAAAAAAAAAAAGGCATTTTATGTCTCTTGTGATATTGCCAGGAATGACACAGAAATATTTGAAGCTCAAGCTTCTCTTAAGGGAATGTAATTATATGAAACAAGATGATGAATGAATTCTGGACGATGGGCGCCAAGGAGTCCGACCCTGTAGGTTCGACTATTAACAACTATTAGCTTGGGACCTTATAACATTATATATTGACAGCGTAAAGGCCGGGTTCCCCTTTCTGGACCTAACTTGCATCTTTATAGGCTAAAACAACATTCTGTTTGGGTTTTACTTCCAATGACCCTGCGCGTCATGGTTTGATAACCCTTGCCGTCAGGTACATGTTGCTACTAAGAAAAGACATTTGTTCTTGTGTTTCACTATAGTGCTCGCATTTGAATAGGTGACTAAGTCCAATAGAGTAGTATATTAAATTACGTCCAAAAGAATAATGGTTAAGTGTTTTATTGTCAATGAGGATACTTAAAAAAAGTAACGTTCTTAAAACTATCACTAGTTGGAAGTGCTTGGTGACATCGACATTACGTGGTGACATGCCTCGAATTGATGCTGACAAACATGTCAATAACATACACTTACGTCGAAATCAAGGGTGAGTAAGGCTAATCAATAAGTGGAGTCACAGTGTATTAAATAAGTATGCCCAAATTTGGCACTAATATCACCACAACTTTGTTCTAATGTTGAATATTTGCACGGTATAAATTTTGACCCGTTGGTTCACATCGAATCGCCATCGTACTTGTGGTTCAAGTAAGTAGGTCAAGGTTTTGTGTTTACATTATCTGCTTGTTGGCTTAAATGTATAGCTATTCTATTTTTCATTTATTTCATATAATTTATTGTTATGATATTTATTTACATTTTAAACATTATATTACCAATTCTTTATGAATTATTATTACATATTATTAAATGAATATTTTACTTATTGGACAATGCATATTGTAAGAAAATACAATCCTATTGGAACTTCACATACTCTTTAAAATGTAATAACACATATTAATAGGCCACACAACCCTTTTGCCACCAATCGATCATGCTGTCAATTCTTATAAAACATTTTCGTTTTCATAGAATAATATATTGATTGTGTCTAGAGTTGGGAAACCGACATTGACTTGTGGGTTGAAGTTGGTCAATTCATGATGGTCCACACATGAGGCGGGCCAAAGAAATCGGCCTGTCCTATCCTATAGGCTAATGTGGTTGGCTTGCTTCACACACAAAGATTTTTTTTTTTTTTTTATATTACAAAATTAGAGTCATTTTCATCAACTCTTTTTTTGTTTGTCACATTTTGTTTTCTTTTTTGCAATCATTTAATTTGTTTGACTCTAAGGTAATGTCAACTCTTTTTTTTCCTATTCCTCAATCCTCTATTATTAGTTAAGGTTTCATCCATCTAATATGGAATTAGGCTAGCTTATTTTGAAGTTAGTTTGAAATATATTTTATTTAATGTAAAGCACTAGAAACAAAGTATTCTATCTTTAAAAAACAAAATAAAAGTATTATTTGGATAATTTCATGGCCTTAATCTAAGTCCAATTAAAGTAGTAATTATTGATTCAATTTGAACTTGGAAGATTAGTCGTTTATTCAATCAAAATTGATACTCTATATGGATATAATTAATTACTTTAATGTTTTGTCCAATTTCAAAATTTGAAAATAAAGCCAAGGTTAAAGTATATTTAGGGTTTCACAGTTGACACTTCACACTCTTTCAATTTGTATATATTTGCTCTTAAATTTCATATGATAGAAAAAAAAAAACAACCTTAAATGATAATTAAGCAAATGTAGTAATTATCACAAAGTCTTTTTCACTAATTATACAATAAAACAAAGTCAATAATAAAGGAAATAAAATTATGCATATAGATAAATCATCAACAACCAAACTGAAGTCTCCCTTTGATGAAGTAGTCCTACTCCCACTCGCATTGTCTTTTTCTTCATCTACAATTTACCACATTACACATATAATTAGATATTTAAAGCTTGAAATAATACGTTAAAAGAAAATATTACCAACAGAATAAAAAGAAATCACCTTCACAAGCAAATCTTTGTAACTAATTATGTGCAAAAATTAAAGCTTCCACATTTGATGGGAGCATAGAATTGCGATACTTATTAAGTTCACGAGCATCGATATTGAAACTTAACTCAGACATTACAGTGGTAATTGGAATGCTAAGCACATCTGAGGCTATGATGGACAAATTAAGATATTTGTGGCTTTGACTCTTCTAATGTTGTTGTAATATATCTAATTATGAGTAGAAGTTTATATCTATTATTGGCTTATCTAGAGAAATATCCAAAGAAGATTTACCAAAATTTCGTACTTTTACTTGATGGTACTCTTACATTATTAAGGAAAAAACTAATTTAATATTGATATGTAGTACGACAAAAAATATCATTAAAAAAAAATGATTCTTGCTTGCAATCATTTGTAGATGCATTATCCAATGTAAAGGAGAATATCTTTCTATCTATGTCATAATTTTTCAAAAATCCAAAAACTTTATTAGATAACTCAAACCTTGAGTGAGGAGGCGGCATTTTACAAAAAGCAAGAATTTTATTATTGAGTTTCTATTTGTCATCCACATAATGATCAGTTAAACAAATATATCCTTCACTAGTGTAGATAGTCTATATATCGGAAGTCAAACATATTCTCCTTAGAATATTCCGCAATATATATTTTTTGAATTTATCCTTTTGAGTTAAATATAAATCCAAACATTTGATGCAGTAGTTTTCCTAGAATTTAGCTTATAATTAGCATTATATAACCTTATAAACTATGTAATCCTCCTATACTCAACAAATGAAAATGGTAGATCATGTTCAATAATAGCTATTGACATTATCTCATGAGCAACTTTAGGATATGATTTTCTTGATATTAATTTATTGGCTTGATTAATTATCATATCACCAACATCATTATATCTAGGAATTTGATTTAAATGACACTTTCTTATATGTCGATGTAAGGATGATGTTCCATGGCTATGTCCCCCAATAACATATTCCTTCTCACACGCTTTACATTTGGCTTTACTTTTACCATCTTTCCCAACACCTATTTTTGCAAATATATCCCAAATCTTAGAAGAAGAACTATTTGCTTGAGCCTTTTTACTTGCAGGTTCTTGAGATTAGGAAGATCCTAGTTGTAGATTATCATTACGCTCATTGACTTTAGACACACTGTCTACATTAATAGGTTGTATTTTATTTGTAGTCTCATTGCATATAGGATCCATTTTGAAAATATATCAAAAAAAGAAAATATCAAAATATAAAATTGCAAATATACCAAATAAACCAAGGCAAATAGCAAATAAAATACAACCCAAGCAATTTAGTGCAAGTTGCAATCTTCATGTTATGCTTAGAAGTTTAGGAATGGTATCTACATTAAGGTTTTAAGCATAGTACATTTATATTTTCATGTTGCTACTTATGTGTCTATTTGCATTAATTTTCTATTAATATCACTAACATTATCTACAATTAGTCATACATCAAATGGATTCTCCTTGTTCTTAATTTATTGACAATTGAATTTACGATAAGATGTCTTGAACCCCAAACCCTAAATCGCAACTCCGATTCTCTAAATACATAACCTAAAGCTCTATTTATGCATACCCTCTAATTGCAAATAGTAACTCTAAGTCCAAACCCCAAACCCTCCAATTCTCCAAATACATAACCATAAGCTCTATTTATGCATATCCCCTTACCTTAAACCACAACTCTAAACCTAAACCCCAAATTGTAACTCCAATTCTCCAAATACATAACCAATTAACCATAAACTTTATTTATGCATACCCCCTAACCCTAAACTGTAACTCCAAACCCAAACCCCAAACCTTAAACCGCAACTCCGATTCTCTAAATACATAACCAATTAACTATAAGCTTTATTTGTGCCAACCCCAAACCCCTAAACTACAACTCTAAACCCATAGATCAAACATCAGTAGTTGGCTATCTAAAAAAAAAAAAAATGGAATAGGTATAACACGAATAAAGGTCGAGGAGAGGAGTCACCACACTTGACGACAGTGATGATGATGACAAGGAGGTGTAACAATGATACAGTGGATTGGCGACTAAGATAACAACGAGGTGGTAACTATGGCCGACTAGTATATGAGGATCATATTGTGAAGACTAAGGATTGAGGTGAGCTATGAGTTGTGAGCGACTACCAAGACTGAGATTAAGATGAGAACAAGAAGATACTAGTGACTAGATGTATAGTATAGTAAGATGAGAGTATGGGAGAGAATGTGAGAGTGAGATGAGCTAAGAGCTTGTTAGTGAGAGGAGAGATTGAGAATGAGACGAGGGTCGAGGATGGGATAGGAGCTGGGCAGTTGACGTATAGTATAGTGAGATGAGCTAAGAGCTTATGAGTGAGAGGAGAGATTAAGAGTGAGATGAGGTTTAAGGATGGGATGGGAGAGTTCAATTTTTTTTTTTTTTCATATTTTCTTTGTGTGTTCTTTTTAGATATTGTGCAAGCTATGTAAGTTAACTCATGTTTGCATTAATGTGGCTTGCCTTGACCCACGAGCTATGCGGAGCTAGCCAAAATAGCTTCGCCCATCTTACAGGCCAAATTTTCTTAGCCCACCCTGCAAAAATTTACATGTTGGGTGAGCCGGCCCATGTGGCCTACCACGTATTCCTAGCTTTAATTGTGCCATTATTAGAGGAATATTGGCTGAATACTTGCTACATATACTACTCATTCAGTTCCACCACCTTTAAAGTGTACAATCATTTGTCATATTTGTCATCAATCAATTATATTTTAAAGGTTGATAAGATTTTTTTTCCCTTTAGAAGCATTGCCAAACATTTGCACTTGATTGATTATCCTCATTTGATAATATTACTTGCTAGCTTATGTTTGAAATATTACTTGCAATGTGAACTTTGACAACTTAATGCACATCAAACACCATTACTTATTACCTGTGATCTTATATTTGAAATTGAATGGTTAAAGTCCCAATGTGTTAAAAAAACTATTATGTTTTACTATTTTCTCTTTTGAACAAAAAATTATAAAAATAGTAAATACGCTTATTAAATTATTTTTAAGAGGAAAAGTGCTTATATAGGAGACCAAAAAGAACTTTTTTAAAGATTTATGGATCTAAATGCTCTATCTCAAATATACGAGTGGTAAATGTATATACAGAAAATATAAGGAGTTATATTTACAAATAACTTATTTTTTAAAAAGAACTTCATTCTACCTCCTATCCTCACAATATAAATATATTATTTAGTTAGCCGCAAATTCTAAGACAATGGGTAACATATAATTCAAGGAGCCACTTCGATATGTTATACACATAGCCTATTTATTTATCTTGATTAAGGTTGAAAATTTATTCAATTTAATGAATGGATTTTTTTAGCCTAACCCAATAACTCATGGGTTAAAGTAGAAGGACTCAATACTGGTTGGTCAACCATTTTACCCATTAAAGACTTTATTCAAACGCTATCATAGAGTCCCTCGATTCCAAGTAAAATAAGATTCAATCAATCTTATATTTGAAATGTTACATGCAATGTGTACTTTGACAACTCAATGCATATAAAACAACAATAAATTAAAAAAACTACTTTAATGGACATGATATGTTATTTTAAAGTTACACTTACAAATATATCTCCTTATATTTAGTTTAAGTGTGCTTAGATCCTTTATCTTTGAAATTGAATACTTAAACTCCTAAATTATTAAAAAAAGTTTTTGTTTTATTATTTTACCATTAGATAAGATAATTATTAAATTATATTTTAAAGGGCTGAATGCTCATGTAAGGGACTAAAAAGAATTTATTTTGAAGATTTTATGGTCTAAATATCTTATTTCAAATACAAGGGTGCAAATGCACATAAAGAAAATGTAAAGGTACTAAACACATTCCTTGTGTATTGATTTAGTTTAATCTATAATATAAGCAAAACCACACACAATGTACACGCCTTCAATTTTGAATAAAATGCATCTTTACTTAAAACTCCTATAATAAAAAAATTCATCAGTACAATTGTATCAAAAAAATCAAAACCAAAATATATAACACATTCATACAACATTGCTCAGCCTGTCACATATATTGTCATGAACTTTATTAATGAAAATGAAACCACATCCATGAAAATGAATAGAAACTTAAACTTGATCTCTAAACTCTAGCAAATACAATCAACAAAAGGCTACATAAACCTCAAATTCAAACTTGAACTTCCAACACCAACTAACTACAAAATACAAGACTTCAATACAGATAGAGTAAATGCAATAATTAGGTTTCTAGCACTCCATGGAAAAGTTTAAATATAATAATTTCCGCAAAGATGTGTTTCAATACAAATGTTGATGAATATATACATAAAAATAAATCTATATATATCTATTTCCTCTTACTCTTACCTCTTGTAAAGAAACATGTGAACTGTTTTATGTTTTCTTTTAAAAGTATTTTGATGATAACAATAAGTACTAAATATTTTTAATGAAGTTCATTTAGTGTCTAGGAATAATTATATTTGCAATTTGACTTAGAGTTAGAAGATCAAAGAATAAAAAGAGGAAAGCTACGTTGTTTTTAATTACTCAAAAGATAAGTCAAAAGGTGTTCATTATAAAGAATATCAAGAACTCAAAAGATAAGTTAGAAGATATTACTATTACAGGTTCTTATAAATAGAAAAACTTTATGTATCAACATAAGTTGGTTAACTATCTATTTTGAAGACCAACTCTACTCTTTGAATATATTTAGGTAACATATTCAATTTGTTTCACTAAAGAAGGAAAAATATCCATGAAAATCTAAGTGATTAATTTTGGAATTAAGAGATTTAGTTAAATCATAATAAATTCATGATTGATCTCATTTGTTTGGTTATGCTATAAGAAGATTAGTATTAAAAGGATTATGTTAGAGATCACATACCTTTGTGAATTCAAGGATGAGAGAAAGAGTTCTTGGATGTTTCTCAAAATCAGTGGGCGATTGATTTCATCAATAGATTTTATGTAGATGATATATATCATGATGTAAGGATGTATTTGGACTATTTTCAATGACAAATTAGATAGATTTTTCTTAACATAATAAGAAGATATCGGATTTAAGTTTTAAAATTCAACAGATATCTACAAATCTCTTGAGATATTTTCAAACATTCAAAGTAAGATCAAGGCAACAAACTTTCTAGTTAAAGATAGATCAACGATTTAGCCATTACACTTTTGTGAATAAATAGAGGTGAAATCAAAAGATTCAATAGACATGAAAGACAATATAGAACAATATCAGAACTTAGAGTCTAACTTAGAAGCTACTTTGTCTTTTACATATTTTCATATTACACTCAAATTAATTTTTGGAGGATACAAATTCTCATTTCCTCATCTACTTTTGATAATTCTTGAAAGTTAGATACGTGTATTAGTGAGAGATTACTTGTAACTCTATAGATTTGTGAATAGTCTTAGAGATAGGCTAGATAAGTTGAGTAGGGTGTTTTTGAAGCCAAGGTGTTGATAAAACGATTGTAATATCTTAAATTTATTTTGGATTAGTGGAATGATATTGGTATGAAAGATCGAATCCCTAGCAGTAGAGTTGGAAGGGAGGACTAATGCTTAAGGTGAAAGCTTTATAAATAGCTTGCCCAATTCTCTTATCTCTATCTTTTAATTTCTATTTTATAATAGCTTGTAATTGTTTATAAATACTTGTTTTCATGCCATAGTTAAATTGATTAGTCAAAGGGATTGTTTTTAACTAACAATTTTTTTTTTTAAAAAAATTGAGCCAGTAATCCATTCACCCTCCCCTCATGATTACTTAATTCGGACTGACATTTGATATCAGAGCATGGACTCTAATAATACCTCGAGTTCAAGATCTTATGGTTGAAAACAATATTTCTATTTCTACTAATCGTGCTCCTTACTTTGATGGTACTAAGTTTTGTTATTGGAAATTTAGGATGGAAACTTACATCAAGGCAATAGACTTTAACTCATAGGAAGTCATACAATTTGGAGATGAAATTGTCGAAGAGGACGAAGATTATACTTTGATAGAAGCTAAAAAGAGAATGCTTGAAAAGAATCATCAAGCTAAAAACTTGTTACTTGTTACAATAGCTCATTTTGAATATTGCTTGATCTCTTCTTGCAGGATTGCAAAAGAAATCAGAGACACACTTTGTGAAACTCATGAAGGAACATAAAAAATCAAAGATACTAGGATGAACTCATTAATGCAAGAATATGAGATGTTTCAGTTTAAGTTCAAAGAAAATATTAAGGAATCTTTTAATTGTTTTATAGCACTTACAAATCAATTATCTTTCCTTAACCATAAACTGAAAGATGCTGACCTTGTACGAAAAATCTTAAGAATTTTGCCTAAATTGTGAGATGCTAAAAAGACTGCGATTGAGGAAGCTTAAGATCTGAACAAATTGACATTAAGTTAGCTAAGAGAAAAACTAATGGCATATGGGTCTCACATTAAGCATACTTTTAATCAAAACAATAGTAAAAGGAACATAGCATTTAATGTTAGGGAAGTGGAGAACGATTTTGATATAGAAGCAAAAAGTGATGAGGATGAAGGCATAAATTTGCTAGCTAAACATCTAAATCAATTTCTAAAAAGAAAAGCTAAGAAAATGTCATTTAATAAAAGGTCAAGTTCTAACCATGGAAAATTTGATATAGGAAAAGGTTATAAAGAAAAGGAAGAAAAGAAAGAGAAAAAGAAGGAATTGATATGTTATAAATGCAAGAACTTAGGTCAGATAAAATGTGAATGTCCAATGCTTATTAAGAAACTTGAAAAGTATGAAAAGAAATGCAAAGCACTGTTATCAACCTGAAGTGACTTAGAGGACTCAAAAATTGATGTAGAGAATTTTGAAGATGAAGATGAAGATGAGGAAGCAAATGTGTGTCTCATGGTAATGCCCAAGGTACATTTTGATTCTGAATTAGAAGAGGATTTACCTAACAATGTTTATGCTGAGATTAAAAAATTGTTAAATGCATTAACTACGGCAGATAAAGTTACGACATATAATAAAAATGATAGAAGGCTATAGGAAAAAGAATATTTATTCAATTAAACTTGCTAAAGTAGATGTTGAGAGTTGTTTTTTGTCTATCAATGATAGTATTTATCTTTAGCATAAAAAGTTAGGACATGTTAATTTTACACAATTAGAGAATTTACCAAAAAATAACTTAATTAATGGTTTACTAAAGTTGAATATTAGAGAAGATATTCGTTGTATTACATGTTTGAAAAATAAAATGGTATCTGTTTCTCATAAGAGTAAGAATGTTATCTCAATCAAAAGGCCATTAGAACTATTGCATCATGAACCTTAAGTTTAGGTGGAAACAAATATGGATTTGTAATAATTAATGATTATTCTAGATTTACTTGGGCTTTCTTTTTACGACATAAAAGTGGTGCCTACAAATCTTTTGAAAATTTTCAAAACAAGTTCAAAATAAAAAAGGATATTCCATTATCAGTCTAAGAATTGATCATGGGAAAGAATTTGAAAGTAACAATTTTATCAAATTTTGTGAAGAAAATGGCATTACATGTAATTTTTTTACCCTTTATACTCCATAACAAAATGGTGCAGTTGAGCATAAAAATAGAATAATCCAAGAAATGACATGCATCTGACTAAATGAAAGTGGTATAGAACAATATTTTTGAGTTGAGGTGGTTTCAACTGCGTGCTACATCATTAATCATGTCTATGTGAGGCCTTTAACTAGGAAAACATTGTATGAAATTTTTAGAGGAAGGAAACCTAAAGTTTCTGATTTTCATGTTTTTGGAAGTAAGTGTTTTATGAAGAAAACAGGTATAGCTTTAGGAAAATTTAATGAAAGAGCCGACGAAGCCATATTCTTAGGATATTCAATCAATAGTAAAGCTTATCGTGTATTTAACAAGTCTTCTAGAATAGTTGAAGAATTTATAAATGTAGGATTTGTTGAAGAAGGAATAATAAATGATGTTAATGATGAAAGCTTGATCATATTTAAAAGAGATGTTGATAATATTTCCTTTGTATCAAGTGCAAAAATGAAAGAAAATCAGAATATAGAGTCAAATTTACTAGGAACATCTAGAACAAAAATGAACTCAGAAGCTAACTTAGAAGATGACTTATAAGGTAGTTTAGAAGATCAATTAGAACATACCCAGGTATCTATTTATCTATCCGAGTCTACATGAATTCAATCCAATCATCCCATAGAACAGGTAATAGGTGATGTCCAAACTGGAATTAGGACCAGAGCTAGTTATAATGATATAGAAAATCATTTTGCATTACTATCTAAAGCTGAACCATCTTCAATAGAAGAAGCTCTAGTTGATAACAGTTAGATAGATGCTATGCAGGAAGAGCTAAACCAATTTCAAAGAAACTAAGTATGGTAATTAATACCAAGACCTAAAGATAAATCCATAATAGGAACTAAATGGGTGTTAAAAAACAAATTGGATGAATATGAAAAAGTTGTTAGAAATAAACCTAAGTTAGCTGCAAAAGGATACTCTTAGGAAGAAGGCATGGATTATGATGAGACCTAAGCACCTATACCAAGAGTAGAGGCAATTAGGTTATCATTATCTTATGCATGTCTAAAGAATTTTAAATTATTTCAAATGGATGCTAAGAGCGCTTTCCAAAATGGTTATATTAAAGAAGAAGTTTATGTAGAACAACCACGGGGATTAGCAGATCTGTTTAAGACAGATTATGTTTACAAAATTTAAAAGTTCTTATATGGATTAAAATAGGCTCTTAAAGCATGGTATGAGCAACTTAGTCAATTTTTAATTAAGAATGGATTTAAAAGAGGAAAAGTGGATACTACATTATTCTTAAAACATTATCAAAATGATATTCTAGTAGTACAAATATATGTAGATGATATTGTGTTTGGATCTATTAATGAAGAATATTGCAAGGTGTTTTCTAAGATGATGCAGACAGAGTTTGAAATGTCGCTAATGGGAGTACTCAACTTCTTTCTTAGACTCCAAATAAAGCAAATAGAGGATGGTATATTTGTACATCAAGAAAAGTACTCCAATCAAATATTAAAAAAAAAATTAATTTTGGAAATGTGAAAGGTGTAGCAACTCCTATATCCACCTTAACTAGGTTAGGTGTTGACTCAGAAGGCAAAAAGGCAAGTAATAAGCTCTATAAAAGTTTAATTGATTCCTTATTGTACTTAACTGCTTCTCGTCCTGACATATTATTTAATGTTTGTTTGTGTGCTCATTTTTAAAGTAATTCTATTGAAGCATAATTTTTAAAGTAAAAATCATAATTTTTAGTAGTAGCAAAAAGAATTTTTAAATACATTTTACATACTACTAAGTTGGGTATCTAGCATCCAAAAAATCAAAATTATGATTTAATTGGATATTTAGATGTAGATTATGCATGGTACAAAATTGACAAAAAAAGTAAATATGGTACTTGTCAATTTCTAGGAGACAAGTTGATACGAACCACGCTCACCTGAGACAAAACCCTATACCAATACGTTTGGAATTACAACCCAAGATGCCAAGTGATCGAAGTGGAACCGCGACCTGTTGCCTATAGATGAGGCAAGAACCTTGGTATATTCTATTGACGCCACAATCAGGATGAAAGACTGATTGATAAGTCTGATGTGAACGCCACAGAAGAGATTCGATAAGTTCAAGAGAAGTTCTTTGGAGAACCAAGAGAGGAATACTCTCAAATTATGTTTATCAATGTTGTATGTAAGTTCTATCTTTCTTAAGTTCTGTTTTTCCAACCTTAGCAGCTATTAATAGAGTTTACAACTCGTAAGACAAAAGCCCAAAACGACATAACATAATAAAGTTATGGAAAAATAACAAACAGGCAATGTACGTTGGCGACGTAGTAGGCGGTGTAGTAGCCGACGTAGGATGTACGTCGGGCATATACGTTGACAGCGTAGTGAGCGGCATAGTCCCTTTATCGCGCTCTAATTGCAACGCCGGCTCAAAGTCGATAGTGTTTAAGCCAGCGTTGTCAAGGCCGGTAACTTTAATCTCCTATGCTTTGATCTCCTTGAATGACTTATACAAATGCAAGTTCATTCTCATGGTTGCTCCAATCTTTTCTAGCTTCTTGAATATCCTTTATTAACCTGTTAAGTGCTTCCTTGAATCGTTTTGCTTGAGTTCTTGTGATTGGTCCAGGTGGCACTTCAAGAGGATCCACATTCCACCTTCTAGCTTGGCTCCCATAATGGCTTTCATCATTCTCCTCCTCTTGAAAAGGATTTGTCCTCAAATCATCGCCTACATCAAAAGGACTCAAATCAGTAATGTTAAAAGTAGCACCTACTTGATACTCACATGGCAAATCTAACTTATAGGCATTATCGTTGATGCGCTCAAGAATTTGAAATGGTCCATTGCCTTTAGGTAATAATTTAGATCGACGTTGCACAGGAAACCACTCTTTGCGCATGTGAACCCAAACCCAGTCTCCAGGTTCAAAGACAGCTTGTCGACGACCCTTGTTGGCTTATTTCACATACTATTCTGTCCTCTGCTCAATGTTGAGCCTTGCCTTCTCATGGAGCTGTTTAACAAATTCTGCTTTCTTCTTACCATCTAGATTAACATACTCAGAAATAGGAAGGGGTGATAAATCCAAAGGAGTTAGTGGATTAAAACCATACACAATTTCAAAAGGAGTAAACTTAGTAGTAGAATGCATTGTGCGATTATAAGCAAATTCAACATGCGGCAAACAATCCTCCCAACTTTTAATGTTCTTTTTAATGACAACCCTCAACAAAGTAGATAAAGTTTGATTTACTACCTCAGTTTGACCATCAGTCTGTGGATGACAAGTAATAGAGAACAATAACTTAGTTCCTAACTTAGCCCACAAGGTCTTCCAGAAGTAGCTCAAGAACTTAGCATCTCGATCCGACACGATTGTTCTAGGCATACCATCCAATCTCACAACTTCCCTAAAGAACAAATTAGCAATATGGCAAGCATCATCTGTTTTGTGGCAAGGAATGAAATGTGCCATCTTGGAAAACCTATCAACGACTACAAAAATAGAGTCTCTACCATACTTAGACCTGGGTAATCCTAGCACAAAATCCATGGAAATGTCTACCCAAGGCTCATGAGTAATTGGAAGTGTGGTATAAAGTCCATGAGGTTGGACCCTAGATTTCGCTTGCTTACAAGTGACACATCGCTCACAAATCCTCTCAACATCTCATTTCATGTGAGGCCAATAGAAGTGTTCCTGCAAAACCCCTAAAGTTTTCGCTACTCCAAAATGCCCCATTAATCCTCCTCCATGAGACTCCCTCACTAATAACTCTCTTAAAGAACAATTGGGAATGCAAAATTTATTCTCCCTAAACAAGAATCCCTCATGCTTATAAAACTTACCATGAGCACTCTTCTCACAGCAAACATACTCTTCACAAAAATCTGGTCAGCAGCATGCAATTCTTTAACATGCTCAAAACCAAGCAGTCTAGAACTAAGAGTAGAGATAAGAGCATACCTTTTAGAAAGTGCATCAGCAACAACATTTTCTTTACCTTGCTTGCAGTGGATGACATAGGGAAATGTTTCGATAAACTCCACCCAACGAGCATGCATTTTGTTTAGCTTATGTTGTCCCTTCAAGTACTTCAAGGATTTATGATCAGTGTGGATCACAAACTCTTTTGGCCAAAGATAGTGTTGCCAAGTCTCCAAAGCTCGAACTAATGCATATAACTCCTTGTCATAAATAGGATAGTTCAAGGTTGCCCCACTTAGCTTCTCACTAAAGAATGCAATTGGTCTCCTCTCTTGCATGAGAATTGCTCTAATACCTATTCTTGAGGCATTACACTCAATCTCAAAAGTTTTTGAGAAATCAGGTAAAGCAAGTAGTGGTGCATGAGTCAGCTTATTTTTAAGCATCTGAAAGGCCTTCTCTTGTTGCTCTCCCTAACTGAACCCCACATTCTTCTTGATTACTTCAGTAAGTGGTGCTGCAATGGTGCTGAAATCCTTCACAAACCTCCTATAAAAGCTCGCTAGTCCATGGAAACTCTGAACATTACTGACATTAGTTGGACTAAGCCATTCTTGGATTGCACGAATCTTCTCTTCATCAACCTGTATTCCCTATACACTAACAATAAAACCAAGAAATACAAGTCTGTTTGTGTAAAAAGTGCACTTTTTGAGGTTAGCATATAATTGCTCCTTTCGAAGCACTTCCAAAATAGCCCTCAAGTGAGATATATGGTCTTCCAAATCCTTGCTGTAAATGAGGATATCATCAAAATAGACGACCACAAATTTGCCAATAAAAGTCCTCAAAATATGGTTCATAAGTCTCATGAAAGTATTAGGTGCGTTAGTTAAACCGAAAGGCATTACTAACCACTCATATAGTCCATATTTTGTCTTAAATGCGGTTTTCCATTCATCACCTTCTTTCATTCTAATTTGGTGATATCCGCTTTTCAAATCAATTTTGGAAAAGACACTAGACCCATGTAACTCATCTAACATGTCATCTAAGCGAGGAATGGGATGACGATACTTTACCGTGATGTTGTTGATAGCTCGACAATCAACACACATTCTCCATGACCCATCCTTCTTAGGCACCAAAATCATAGGCACTGCACATAGGCTCATGCTTTCTGATAGGAATAAAAATCCGACAAGACCTATCATTAGGGCAAGAACTGAAGGATTTCAAATCTTGGCGTTGAGGGCCCATTTTGAGCAGATCGACCCCGGAATTATTTATATATTAACCTCTTTTCTATTATTCTTGTATTGTGTTTTCCAACAGGCACACTTATCATATTCTATAGGGAAATGGACAAACTCCCTCAGACTCAGCTTGTAGGTTATCTATGGACCGACCTAACCGGCGATGAGCTGAGCTAATGGATCCTATAGAAGACCGGCATCATGAAGACCATTTATTTTATATATTTCTTCCTTTATGAACTATTTTAGTTGTATTTTGGTTTTGGGACACTTTTATTTCCTTGTAATTTTCATTTAGGGATAGCCACCTTAAAAGTGGCAAACTTGTAATTTTGAGCACTTTTAACCCTAGGAGTAGCAAGTATAAATACTTGCTTAAGAGAGGGTTTGAGGAGGCTTATTTTTGCAGAACAAACACTTCACATTTCGTGAGAGGGCTTAGGGTTTTCCTAATTCCAAATTCTCTTATCAATTTCAATCCCAAGAAGTTGAAATTGTGGCGAGTGCAACATCTTGAAATTGTGAGTTATATCAATTTCATTTTGTTGTGATTTCTTTTCTTCTCTAGTGTGTCATATCTAGGGTTGAATTGAGATATTTCTTGGTCATATATCCTTGTTTTTATTCATGAATTCTTGTGATTATTTGAAGGAATTATCATATTGATCCAAATCATCTTTAAGGATTTCCTTGATAACGTGATTTTCACCATTGGAAAGGGATTGTTTTGTTACAATTTTTCTTTGTCAAATTGAGGCTTCATTTGCATGGATTACATGAAATTATAGTGTTTTTAGAAGGCATTTTCATTGAATTATTCTGATTATATCATTGGTTGTTTGAATTTCATCCTCTCATCATTAGGGTTCATTTGAAAAGTGCCATTTTTGGATCCGATTTTGCCTTGACTTGAGATAGTTTTTCTTAAGTTCTTTGGATGTGCTTTTAAGTGTGTTTAGGCACATCACTTTCTCTCACATACCCCTTCTCCATCAAGTCATTAACCTGCCTTTGGAGTTCCTTTGTCTCCTCTGGATTGCTCCTATAAGCTGGCTTGTTTGGAATAGATGCTCCAAGTACAAAGTCAATCTGGTGCTCAATACCACGAATAGGTGGTAACCCCTTTGGAATCTCCTTAGGGAAGACATCTTCAAAGTCCTGCATAATAGACACAACCACACTAGGCAAAGAGTTAAGAAGTTCACTAATATTCAAACAAGTTTCTTTAAAAACTAGCAACAACATGGGTTGCTTCATTACTCGCGCTCTCCTCACTACACTCGCTCTTGCCACACGACTCTCCTTTTGCAAGGCTGCACTCTCCTTTTCACTCACCACCAAAGTTGATCCCCCCTCAGCTTGGCCTCTCACACTCTTTCCAACCTTCCTCTCTTTTTCCTTTTGATATTGACTTTTGTGTTCCTTTTCCTTTTCTATGTCTTTTGCTCTCTCAATCTCCCTCTATTTTTCACTCACCTTATATTTTGCAAAAGATTGTTGTAGCTGCAACTAATCCTCATACACTTGTTTAGGTGTTAAGGGTTTAAGATTATAGTTTTTGCCATGGTGAACAAGTGTATACTTGTTAGAAAAGCCATCATGAACAACCTTCCTGTCAAACTGCCATGGCCTCCCCAACAACACATGACAAGCCTGCATCGGCACTACATCGCATAATACCTCATCCTCATACTTACCGATGCGAAAAGCAATTAAGGCTTGCTTACTCACCTTTGTCTCACCACTATCATTCAGCTACTGCAATTTATATGGGCTAGGGTGTTTAGTGGTCTTGAGCCCCAACCTCCTAATAATGAAAGTATTCACTACATTAGTGCAACTCCCCCCATTAATGATCAAACTACAAATATGGTCACCTAGATAACATCTAGTATGAAAGATATTCTCTCGTTGCACCTCCTCTTCTTCCTTCACTTGCACATTCAAAGCTTGCTTCACTATTGCCACTAACTTCCCTGCTGCAGGCTCCTTGTCATCACTAGCATCCTCCAATGGAGGCATATCATTATCTTCACTATCCCCCTCAGTCTCATACTCACCATCATCGCGCAAAATCATAACGCGTCTATTCAGACATTGACTAGCAATATGACCTTTGCCTCGGCATTTAAAACATTTAATGTCACGATTTCTAGGAGTAGAAGAATCAGGTTTATCTTGATTACCAGGAGTAGAACCCCCCAGCTTTTGCTTTCCTTTTGGCTTGGTGGGTAAAGACTTTTCTTCCTTCCTCCAATGGTTAGTCTTCCAAGTAGATGAATCAACACCTTGTTGAAACCGTGCAGTACTACTACCTTTCCTCCTGTGTTGGTTCTCAACCTTTATAGCCATGTGGACCATATCTTCTAGTTCCACATAATGCTGTAATTCTACCACATTTTGAATCTCTCTATTTAACCCAACAAGAAACCTCACCATGGTAGCCTCTCTATCCTCCTCAACATTTGCTCGAATCATAGTAACCGCCATCTCCTTGAAATACTCATCCACACTTCGGCTTCCTTGCTTAAGAGTTAACAATTTGTTGTGCAATTCGCGATAGTAGTAAGTAGGAACAAACCGCTTCTTCATCACCCTCTTCATCTCTTCCTAAGACTCAATAGGTGGTTCGTCATTCCTTCTTCTATTCAACATCAGTTGATCCCACCACACTATGGCATAATCTGAAAACTCAATGGCAGCAAGCTTCACTTTCTTTCTCCCACTATAATTGTGACAATCAAACACCATCTCTACCTTCTTCTCCCATTCTAAGTATGCCTCGGATCATTCTTCCCTTGGAAAGGAGGAATCTTCATCTTTATACTACTCAATTGATTATCCCCTCTATTCCTATCTCCTCTATCTTCCCAATCCCTAGTTCCTCTATTCCTACCACCATAATCTCTATAACTCCCGATAGAAGGTTCATCAAACTCATCATCAGAATTTTCATCTCCACCCCTTTGTCCTCTTTTAGAACAACTCTCCCTCTTACGCCCTTGAAAGACGTTTTTAGATTGCTCTAGTTTTTGCTCCACCGTTTCATGAATTTGTTCAATTCCCTCCTAAAACATTCTCTTCATCTCACTCCTCAATGCCTCAATTACTAACCTAGCATCTAACCTTCCCCTCTCACCTTCAGGAGAATTTTTCCTTGACATAGCTCCTGTAATAAAAGGTTAGTACTAACACAAATATATATAGAATTAAACCTCACGATTCGCTCCCTCACGTGTTTCACTCAAGAAGGATATCCTACAATCACTCGTGTATTCTCACAAACAGATATGATATCAACTCACCAATCCCTCTTCTCAATTCTCTTGGAACTAATCCAAACTACACCAAATTCTTTCGTAGAATTCAAGAACAAACTCTCCGGGCTTGAATTTTCCTTTTTCTTTCTTTTTTTTTTGTTTTTGTTTTCGTTCTTCTCTCTCTCTCTTTTTTTTTTTTTTTTTTTTGTAACGAGATTGATAGAATGAACTACATTACTCAAGAAACAATTAACACTATGGACTTGAGTATGAAGCAATGGTAATACGAAACTTGATATGAACGACTGATATAAACGATTGGAGTTAGGGTTTTGATGTTACCTTTCTCAAACCGAACTGATGTTTAACAAACCTAGAATCTGATAACAAACTGATACGAACCGCACCTACCTGAGACGAAACCCTATACCAATATGTTTGGAATTACAACCCAAGATGCCAAGTGATCGAAGTGGAACCGCGACCCGTTGCCTATAGATGAGGCAAGAACCTTGGTATATTTTGTTGACGCCACAATCGGGATGAAAGACCGATTGATAAGTTTGATGTGAATGCTACGGAAGAGATCTGATAAGTTCAAGAGAAGTTCTTTAGAGAACTAAGAGATGAATACTCTCAAATTATGTTTATCAATGTTGTATGTAAGTTCGATCTTTCTTAAGTTCTGTTTTTCCAACCCTAGTAGCTATTAATAGGGTTTACAACTCGTAAGACAAAAGCCTAAAACGACATAACATAATAAAGTTGCGAAAAATAACAAATAGGCAATGTATGCCGGTGGCATAGTAGGCGGCGTAGGATGTACGCCGGGTATATACGTTGGCGGCGTAGTGTGCGGCATAGTACCTCTGTCGTGCTCTAATTGCAACGCTGGCTCAAAGCCGGCAGCGTTTAAGCCAGCGTTGTTAAGGCCGATAACTTTAATCTCCTATGCTTTGATCTCCTTGAATGACTTGTACAAATGCAAGTTCATTCTCATGGTTGCTCCAATCTTTTCCAGCTTCTTGGATATCCTTTATCAACCCGTTAAGTGCTTCCTTAAATCGTTTCACTCGAGTTCTTGTGATCGGTCCAGGTGGCACTTCAAGAGGATCCACATTCTACCTTTTAGCTTGGCTCCCATCATGGCTTTCATCACAAGTTAGTTTCTTAGTCTTCTAAGAAACAAAACTCAGTTACTCTTTCTACTATTAAAGCTGAATACATTTCTATAGGAAATTGCTGTACACTGATATTATGGATAAAACGACAATTGATGGATTATGGTTTAGTATTTAAGAATATACCAATAATATGCGACAATACTAGCACACTTAATTTAATAAAAAATCCAGTGCATTACTCTAGATCTAAGCATATAGAAGTTATACATCACTTTATTAGGGATCATATAAATAATGGAAAAAGAAGTATTGAATATATTTCAACTGAAAATCAATTGGCTAACATCTTCACTAAATTATTAGATAAAATAAAATTTGAGTACATTAGAAATAAAATTGTTATTTGTTGTCCTTTTTAGTTATATATGATTAAAAAAAACTGAATTTTTATTTTTGCTAGTTCTTTTAAAATTTCAATTTAAGTCATTCTCTCTTTCCTCCTCCTCCTCCCCCCCCCACACACACACACACACACAATTACACTTTTCTCTCATTCTCGAGTTTATCAATAGTCATTTTTTTTCACCGTCATCTTCATCTCTCTTTAACCAAAATCACCATGGCACCTAGAAGATCAAGTAGAATATAAAATTGAACCTTTAAGACCAAAACCTCCTTTAAAACCATTGCCATTGTCAATGAATCCACTGATTTAGAAAAGATAGTGAGTTAAAACCAAAACTTCAAGTAAAAAAAATAGGTGTAGAGAATTAGAAGTTGAACGTCGATAAAAGGAATGAAAAGGTTGATGAAAATGAAACTTAGAAAGTTTCTCAAAAGGTTAGTCCACATAAGAATGGAGGAATTGAAAAATCAAAATCGAAAGGTAAGACTTCGATACATGAAGATGGAGAACCTTCTTTACAAAAGAAGAAAGTAAAACCTAGAAAAGAAATGTGTGATTCTTTTTATGTAAGTGAATCTTGGGCATCGTAAAAAGAAACATGGGGCTTCCAAGAAAGAGCATTCCATAAAGGTAGATATTACTGAATCTTCTTATTTAGATTTCAATTACTTTAAAAAGAATGGTTTCTATTGGAATGGATTTCTAGATTATATAGGATATAGTATGCTATGCGATTTAAGAGTAAATTTAGATGAGTCTCAAAGGGATATGTAGAGTTCAAAAGTACTAGGAAAGAAAATTTAGATTTCAAAGAAGGATATTGTGGATTGTTTTGGCCTAGCTAATGCAAATGATGATCCTGAAGTAGGGAAGATGAATAAGGATGATCTTTTTGTAGAATTGAATGATGGAGTTGAAGTATCAAAAGGAAAGGATGTATTTATTCTTGATTTTAATTGATAGTTAGAATCTTACATAAGGCAGTGATTAGTTGTATCTTACTAAAGAAGGGAAGTGTAACTATGATGACTAGAGAAGATGCTTTAATCATTTTGGAAATGAAAAAGAAAAGAACAATAGATATTGGTGCTTAAATGATTAAGCATCTATGGAGAAATAAGAGGAACATGCCTTATGAAAGTGTGCTCATGAAACCTTTTTAGTTTAAAAAGATTAGATTATCAAATGTTTCTAGAGCACTTCAACAAATTAAGAAAATTGGAGAAATGGTGTTTAAGCATATAAGTATTTTAGTTAGAAGCAAATTGTGGTATAACAATGATAATGCTCATTATGTGCATTCTAAATACAAAAGAAGAAAGTTTGTCATGGAGGAATTGAATGCACAAACAAAAGGAGGGGGGGAGAGAGATGAAACTGAGAGTCAACAAGATAAGAAAAGAAGGAAAGGGAAGGAACCAATTACATATGTCAAGAAAAAGAAGAGCATTAATTTGGAGTCGATGGTAGGAGGAAAATTCCTAATCAAGGAAGGAGAAAATGCAGAGGATGATTCTGACTTTAACTTAGACGGTGAATTAGAACCCATTGTTCTTAAAGAGAAGGAAACCTAAGGAGCCTCAATAAGCTATGATTTTAAGACATTCATGGTTAATCTAAAATTGGAACTTGAGAAGATGATTGATGAAAAATTGAAAAGCTTTACAAAAAATCAAAATTTAATTTTGATAGATAACTTAAAAGATATATCACTTATTGTGTCAAATAAACTTGATAGGTTCCTTAGTCTATTAGAGAAAGCATTCTAACCTCAATCTTTAACCAAAACCTGATCCTTAGACACCTCATTTTGAACATGAGGCAACAAAAAGAGTAAATCATTCTCAGTTTTCAAAGAGTCCTAAAAC
This sequence comes from Laguncularia racemosa, assembly GCA_037954665.1. Lineage (NCBI taxonomy): Eukaryota > Viridiplantae > Streptophyta > Magnoliopsida > Myrtales > Combretaceae > Laguncularia > Laguncularia racemosa. The sequence goes on from JBBMOL010000037.1 coordinate 2,320,284, forward strand.
AAATCAAGTTCAAGATCAATTTGTTAAACTCCCAGAATAAAGAACTCAAGCTCAACCTGAACTAAGTGAAGGATAGATCATTCTCTTTCAATTTGCTCCACATGATTCAAAGGCTAAAACTTTTAGGCCTTACAAAAGGTTTAAAAGAAGTGTAATAAAGAAGAAGTAAAATCATTTAGGAACTTATTCTCATCTAGCTTAAGGTTAAAGACTTGTTTTTAGTTTCATTGATAAATGTGTTCACATTTTATATGTTTTCTACTCTTTCAAGATTCGGATATATATGATATCTTATGTTGATTATCTACTATAATATGTTGAGGGGGAGTTTTATCATTTGATGATATTAAAAAGGGGGAGAATTAAAATATAGAATTGTGATATATGAATTAGAACTGTTATACATGAATGGCGATGGGAGTATTAAATAATGATTGCTGTGAAGTATATAAAACTGACTAATCTACAACTAATATATATATATATATATATATATATATATATATATATATATACTTTGTGTTTGTTTTATGAGAAAAGGTTTTGCTATTATTAAAAAGGGGGAGAATGTTATGTTTTCTCTTAAAAGTATTTTGATGATAACAAAAGTACTAAATGTTTTTAATGAAGTTCATTTATTATAGGAATAATTATATTTACAATTTGACTTAGAGTTAGAGGATGAAAAAATAAATGTAGGAAAGTTATGTTGTTTTTAATTACTTAAAAGATAAGTCAGAAGGTGATCATTATGAAGAATAACAGAAAATTAGAAGATAAGTCAGAAGATAATGCTGTTATAGGTTCTTATAAATAGAACAACTTTATATATCAACGTAAGTTTGTTAACTATCAATTTTGAAGATCCAACTCTACTTATTGAATATATTTGGTTAACATATTCAATTCGTTTCACTAAAGTAGGAGAAATATCCATGGAAGTCTAAGTGATTAATTTTGGAATTAAGAGATTTAATTAAATCATGATAAATTCATGATTGATCTCATATATCTAGTTTGCTATAAGAAGATCGGTATTAAAAGGATTATGTCAGAGATCACATATCTTTGTGAATTCGAGGATGAGAGAAAGAGTTCTTGGATGTTCCTCAAAAGCAATGGGTGATTGATTTCATCAACATATTTTGTGCAGATGATATATATCACAATCTAAGGATGTATCTCGACTATTTTCAATGACAAATTCAATAGAATTTCCATATTATATTATGAAGATATTAGATTTAAGTTTCAAAATTTAGTAGATATTTACAAATCTCTTGGGATATTTCTTAAACGTTCAAAGTAAGATTGCAACAACAAACTTTCTAGTTAAAGATAGTTCAATGATGTAGCCATTACACTTTTGTGAACAAATAGAGGCAAAATCAAAAGATTCAATAGACATAGAAGACAATATAGAACGGTATCAGAACTTAGAGACTAACTTAGAAGCTACTTTATCTTTTACATATTTTCATATTACACACGAATTAATTTTTAGAGGATACAAATTCTCATTTTCTTATCTATTTTTGATAATTCTCGAAAGCCAGATATGTGTATTAGTGAAAGATTACTTGTAACTCTATAGAGTTGTGAATAGCCTTAGAGATAGGCTGGATAGGTAAAGCAAGGTATTTTTGAAGCCAAGGTGTTGGCAGAACAGTTGTAATTTTTCAAATTTATTGTGGATCAGTTGAATGATACCAGTGTGGAAGACTGGGTCCCTGGCAGTAGAGCTAGAAGAATAGCTTGCCTGATTCTCTTCTCTCTATCTTTTAATTTCTATTCTATAATAGTTTTTAATTGTTTATAAATACTTATTTTCAGGCCATAGTTAAATTGAGTAGTTAAAGGGGTTGTTTTTAACTAATAAATTTTCTTTTAAAATTTAGCAAGTAATCAATTCACCCCTTCTCTCTTGATTACTTAATTTAGGACCAACAAATTGGGATGAGTTCCACTCATAAGCTCCTCCATCATCGCTAGTAGGAGGAACTTATGTCTCCTGTGTTTCATGATGTTGTGGAGGTAGCTTATTAAAGTCACAGAGGGGCACTAGACTCCATTAAGTAGAAGTTGACATACTCTCCCACATAGTCAACTCTTGGAAGTCACGATGTCTCTTCAGAGGAGTTGATGGAGTGAAGATTAGATAACTATGAGATTTAAGAAGTGGGGTCACAAATGAGCTATAAGTAAGAGTTAAGATGCCTATCATCTTGTTGGTCATTAGTTGTGTGCTATATGGTTCAAATGTGGTAGCATCTGTAAAATCAATGGATGAGCTCGGTTCATAAGATGGCTTTGATGTATTGTCATGATGTTGACCTCGACTAAACATCTACTTAAGGCCTCTCACTTTAGTTCAACCTCTATGCTAAGGTGGTATGATATGCTCGAGATTAGTTAGCATAGCTATATCACCTTGCTGTGATCCTCTAAAAGTTGTATCCCTTAATTAGCCAAAGATATAGTTGTGGTTAAGTTAAGAGCTAAGTGAATCCTTTGAAAGGTGCCAGCTTGCAAAAAGAATTAGATTAGAATGTGTTAATGTAAGTAATTTCATGAAGCTAGTAGTCGGTCTATATGCTTTAATTATTAGGTATCCATGTATAACTTTAGTATGGTTAACATATTGGTGGTTGATGTGCTTTTACCATTGAATGTATCTATGATCAACACAAGGGGAGGCTTTATGTGTACCAAATGAGCTTGCTGCTTGTCCTATAGGCCTATATAGGGGGCATGTTATATAAGTCAGTTTGCATTAGCTCTACTCCATAGGTATATTTAGTATAATTTGGTCTTTGTGTCATGGTTTGGTAAAATCCCCCCAAAACCACCAAACTAGCATACTTCGCGATTTGGGAAATGCCACTCTACTCTATGGACGCATATGATTGGTACTCGAGTCGTCTATATGTGTTTGCAGAATTTGTGAAAAGGATGTGGGGTTATGTTAATAGGTTCATCTAGATAAGGTTGCCACATGACCTAAAATTTAATAGTTAAGAGTTAGTGTTAAAACATATAAAATTGAATGGAGAACTTAAAAATAGATATATAATACATCATCTTGTGTTTGTTTATTGAGTGCATCTTAATAAGCCATCACAACATGGGTTAGATGCTATTTTCGCATCTTGGTTTAGCCTTTCACTATCTATGTATAAACTATAGTAGCTCATAGAGGTAATATGTGGGAATTTATCCTAAGTCTACACTTTAAGGGGGATCATTGTCCTACTATGTCATGCATTGTGAATATTGATACAAGGCATAGTTATTGATACAACTAGGTGATACATGCAAAACCTCGGCTATATTGGCCTAAAGTAGTGAAAATCCTCCAATAGAGGTAAGAACATAAGTTGGATGGGGGAGTTGGATTTGTCAGCAATGACATACCTTACCCTTCCAATCAATTGTAATATTTAGGTGTATGTATATTGCCTAACTTGCTCCTTATTGGCTTACACTAAGAATACTATAAAATTGCTCTATAGCCTTGTTAAATTAACTCAGCCTTTGCTAATAGTCATGACATTAAGGCTATATTTAAGCAAGTAAGCACAAGTGACGACCTAGTTGAGGGAAGTGCTCCTTGCGACTACTTGTTAATCAATGGAAAGACTAAACTATCTCTCTAGATTTTAGAGAGTAATGTTAGCCTTCCTATGAATTATGTGGAAAGTGTGAGCCTCAAGCCTCCATCTCTTCATGAATCATGTGCTAGTCAAGCTAAACGAATGGTTAGTGGTCTATCTTAAAAAAACCCGCTTACTCTTAAGTATGGCTCCATGCATAGATCAGGTGGGATGTCATACTCATCCCACCATAGATATAACTTAAACATGTTATAACAAGCTAAGATTGATCCTAAAAATGCATAGCCCCAAAGGATGAGTAATACTTAGTCAAGTAAGAGAATTCATTTAAATATGGCTATTTCCAATACCTCTATATCTTAGATGCCCTAAACAATGCGTGTTGCTTAGTGACAACGAATTTGTCAATGGATCTTAGCTTCATTTAATTTGCAAAAAGAAATACAAGTAGATAAGTATCATATTAGATATGGTTTGGACAATAGTACAAATAATAGAAAGCTAAATTAAATAATGTTGCATGAAAGAAGAAATAATCATTTGCTTTTTCTTTATTTACCTTGCTTGTTTATCCTCAGATACCTCATTCCATTATGTTCCTCCCTTCTACAAAGATTGCATGTGATTGATCTTGGAGGCTCCTATTATTCTTTTCCATGTAATATGGTTTTGTCTTGGGCTTCCCTTTTGGCATGGAAGTTTTGAATGAGGGTGGAGGAATGGAAAGTTTACTAATGGCCAATTAACCCCATCCTTGATAAGGAGGAAGTGGGCCTAGTATATCTATTGTTACTATGTCCACATAAACTAGTTTATGATAGTTAAAGACATGTCAACCTTAAGAGACGTTGTTACAACATAAGCATGTGAAAAATGGATCCTATATATCTACTATTTGTTGTAATTGCATGTGTTATTCTTGAAGTCGATTATGTGAGTCCTCACTCTTCTCTCTAGCCCATTTGCTTAGTTATGACCTAAAATATTCTTTCTTATTTATACTTTATGATCATCTTATGCACTAACCTATGGACTCCATTTCTTAATCAAGATAGGTGGCATATTTTGTGAAAACTTTATTCAATGCTATGTTCTCCATTGTTTTGCATGCTTCTCCACAAAGTAGTTAACACAGTTATAGAAAAGTTTCTTGGCAAGGGCTATTATGAGTAAGCTCTAGGTATCTTTTAAAATAGAGTTGCGGTTTTTAACAACGTTTAAAGTCATGCAAATGAAATGGTAGCAACCTTTGTAGGTAAGTGTCCATTGATGAAATGAGATGTTGTAAAAACAAATAGGGGCATCTTCCTTTATTCTTCCTACCTGCTTCACAAAATAATCAAGCTTATGTGCTTATGCTTATGACCTAGAGTAGGTTAGCAATTTCTTACACTACATGTTCTTATGGACTTTGTTGAAATTTCTTGCAATGTGATGTGTACATAACTTGTGCACTACAAATGAAGGTTGCCATCCTACAAATGGGTTCTTAACTATAGATTGAATACCGTTGTGTCTATTTGAAATAAGATATATGGTTTCTTGCCATTAATGATCACCAACTATATGTTGCTTTAGTTTTCATAGCAATCATCCACTTTTCTTAGTCGATTCTGAATCCATAAGGGCAAATGCCATTAGGACTATATGATTGTTTCCATTCATGCTACAAGAAATCAATAGCCTGTGACCATTATTTCCCTATAGAAAATTGCCATCCCTATTCACCATAGGCTTGCAGAAGGTGAAGGTCTCCAATCATTGATTGAGTGTCCAAAAACCCACTTTAAATATGACTTTCCTAGCATTCTCGCTTTGCACTACTCCTATTTAACCTGTGTTCCAAGATTAGTAATTTTGATTGTATCTAGGAGCCATGGTAGGTCATTTAAAGATTCGCCCCCATTATCATATACTACTCAATAGCATTCTTTTTATCCTCTCATACATTTCTCCTAGACACTGTATAATAAAAAATATCTTTAATAACAGGACCAAGTGGGGATACCTTCATATTAAAAGTGTCCCTAACAAGATCAAGAAAGTGGTTGACTATCATGTTACAATTTAATTGTAGATAATCCTAATTTATCATTGGATTGATGCATGTGTGGGGTCCCTTAAATTTAATGATAATGATAGAGTCATTTTATACTCACTCTTTATAGTATAAATTGTGTTAAATTATTATTGATTTTATAGAAATCATAAGGAAATGGTACTTTAATTCTATCATCGTGATAAATCAGGTTAAATGGAGTCAAGGATGCTAATTCAAGTATTTTAGAGAAGTCATCTACAACTTGGATCAAGACAAGGAATTACACCACCGGAGGAAGCACGGTTTGAGGCACGACCAAGGTTCAAACCATGTTACACACTGGACAAGAAGGCAAAAATGAGGACTTTGAACAGAGAGAGACACGTCTTAAGGCACGGCCGTGGTGGAACCCGTGGGATAAACCGTGCTTGAAGCCGTGGTGGAAGCCAGGACCAAGGAGAAGACAGTGTAAAACATCAACCAGATGAAGGCACGGCTTGAAATCTAGCCGTGGGTGTAACCGTGGTACACACTGGACACGGATGCAGACTTGAAGATTATGCACAGATGAAGGCATGGCTTGAAATTTGGCCGTGTGTCTAACCGTGGTTCACACTGGGCGCGGATGAACACTTGAAGAATATGCACAGAGGATGGCACGGCTTGATCCACGGCCGTGTGTTGGGGCGTGCCAGGCAGACGAATCTTCACTTCTCGAAATCTACTTGGAAAAGGAAAGATATTTTCGTATCTTGCTAGCAAAAGATCACATGCTATCCCCCTAACAATATAAATAGAACCAACCCTAGAGGGTTAGGACAACTTTTGAATCTTTGGATCTTGAAGAACCTTGGATCATCTTGGAGGCAGAGCAAGCAACCGGGTTCATTATGTTTTTACTTTTTATTTTCGTTTTATTGATGAACATGTGTAGCTAAGCTACTTTTCTAGCCAAAGGGTCATAGATGTTTAATTCTCCACGAATTGTGAGGTCTAATTGACTTGTATTTATTCTATTCTTTGCTTTCGAGTATTCATATATCTTCTAATCGTTTTGTCATTATTATCTTTGTTGGTTGGTATGAATAGAGCTCTTCTACTCAATTAGCAAGTTAATATATTGTCAACTAGCACGTCAAATCCTTAATTGTTTGATTGTTCTAGTCTTAGTGACGCAATAACATGTTTGGTTATAAAAGAGATGATCGAATTCATGTTATGGAGGTGTGTGATCATGTTTAAATAGGTTATCTTATAATCTACTGGCATGGATTGGTGGTCTCTCTAGATCTTAATGCTATTGATAGATTAAATCCTAAGCGCTCGTCTAGGGTTGTTTAATCAATAAGAGAAATAATTCAAAGCGCTTGTCGGAGGTTATCGAGGAAGTAAGGAGAGATAGGTTGTTAGAGCTTGTTAATAACCATAACCAATTTATCTAGAACAAGAATAGAGAACATTTGCATCGATGATCAATTCCTAGAATTAAACCATCTTGATTCCTTTGGCTAGGCTTTTACCAATATATGATTTTCTTACCTTGTTTTACTTTATTTGATTCACAAACAAACCCCCCCCCCCCCCCCCCCCCCCCCCCATTTTCCTTTTCCTTATTGTTCTCTTTGAATAGAAATATCTTTACCAATCCCTGTGGATTCGACCCTACTCACCACTATATGCAAATCATATAATTGTCTAGGAGTAGGTTTTATTTTTGTTGGATTCGACACCCATCAAATTTTGGCGCCGTTGCCGGGGATTGGTGTCAAATTTATTTCTATTCTTGTATGACTCATTCTTCTCAGATAGGTGAACTAACTTATAATCCGGAGATTGAGAAGACTCTAAAGAGGCTGCTACAAGAAGCTAGATCATCCACTAGACCGAACTTAGTATCGGACTTGTCTGATTCTTAAAAAGAGGACGACATGGCAAATCTCGAGAGAACCTTAAGGGAGTTGGCTGCACCGGATGTGAATCAACAACCACTTTGTATTCACTACCCCGAACTAGCCGTGGAATTCGAATTGAAATCTGGGTTGATACATCTGCTACCTACATTTCATGGTCTTGAGAATGAAGATCCTCATAAGCATTTGAAAGAGTTCCATATAGTGTGTTCTAGTATGAGGCCACAAGGAATAACCGACGATCAAATTAAGCTACGCGCTTTTCCATTTTCTTTAAGTACTAAAGCTAAAGATTGGTTGTTTTATTTGCCTCCAGGTTCTATAACCACATGGACTGATATGGTGAGACTTCTTGGACAAATTCTTCCCCGCATCCAGAGCCGCTGGTATAAGAAGAGAAATTTGTGGTATAAAACAGAGGGACACCGAGACTCTTCATGAGTATTGGGAGAGGTTCAAGCAACTGTGTGCAAGCTGCCCACAACATGGGATATCTGAACAACTCCTCATCCAATATCTCTATGAAGGCCTACTTCCGATGGAAAGAAAGATGATGGATGCTGCAAGTGGAGGCGCCATAGTAAACAAAACCCCTAGTCAAGCTAGGGAATTGATCTCCATTATGGTTGCTAATTCACAACAATTTGGGTATAGGCACGATACGTCTTCAAGGAAGGTAAATGAGGTAAGTGTGTCTAACCTTGAACATCAAATTTCTAATCTTACCTCCCTTGTGCAGCAGCTAGCTCTTGGAAATACCGAACAGGTGAAAGCTTGTGGAATTTGTGCTGCCCCTAGTCATCCGACCGACATGTGTCCCACATTGCAAGATGACAACCATGAACACGCCAATGCTGTAGGCGGATTCCCAGGATAACCACAAAGAAAATATGATCCCTATTCAAACACTTACAATCCCGGATGGAGGGATCACCCTAACTTCAGATATGGCAATAAACCACAAAACTTCCAACAATTCCAACCCAAGCCATCAAACCAAGTATCACAGCTCCTTCCACTTCAGGTATGTCCCTTGAGGAAATTGTTAAATCACTTGCTGTTAATACAAAACAATTTCAAGATGAGACAAAGCAGAGCATCCACAACTTGGAAAATCAGGTAAGTCAACTTGCTTCTTCTCTAAATAGGTTAGAAACTCAAGGTAAGTTACCTTCTCAAACCGTCACAAATCCAAAGCAAAGTGCTAATGCAATTACCTTGAGAAGTGGAACGAAATTGCAGGGATCAAATGAGGAGAATCACCGAACTAATCCTGAGGTAGAGACTGAGAAAGAAACTCCAACTCCAAGCCAGCAGAACAATCAGATCAAAGGACCCCTCATTGAACCACCAAAGGTCATGACAACAACACCTCCTTTCCCTTCCAGACTAGCAAAATCCAAGAATGAAGCTGAAGAAAAAGAAATTCTTGACACTTTTCGCAAAGTTGAGGTAAACATTCCCTTGCTGGATGCTATTAAGCAAGTACCTCGTTATGCTAAATTTCTAAAAGAATTGTGCACTAACAAAAGAAAGTTGAAAGGTAATGAAAAGATTAGTGTAGGTGAGAATGTTTCAGCTATTCTTCAAAAGAAGCTTCCTCCTAAATGTAAGGATCCAGGTATGTTTACTATTCCTTGCAAAATAGGTAACCTTGGAATCACTAAAGCTATGTGTGATTTAGGCGCTTCAATCAATGTTATGCCTTTGTATGTTTATCGATGTTTAAATGTTGGCCCCCTAAAGGAAACAGGCGTTATTGTTCAACTTGCTGATAGGTCCAATGTTTATCCTGAGGGAGTTCTAGAAGATGTTTTAGTACAAGTTAATGGTTTGGTTTTCCTGGCAGATTTTTACGTGCTTGACATGGAAAATGATGATTCTCGTAATTCATTGATGATATTATTAGGGAGACCATTTCTTAAGACATCTAGAACAAAAATCGATGTACATGATGGTAACCTCACTATGGAATTTGATGGTGAAGTGATTAAATTTAACATTTATGATGCCATGAAATATCTTAGTGACATCTCACCCGTTTTTGTTGTTGATGTTATTGACCCATTAACACAGACTACATTTGATTTGATAGATGATGATGAGTTGAAAGTTGTACTTAATAAGAGTCTTACGATTCATGCATTGACAACTCTTAAGGAGAAGTTTGTAATATCCTCTGATTTGCAGGACAAGATTTGGGAGTTGGAATCATTAAAACCTATCAGGTATGATGTGTGCTACATTCATTTACCCCCTTCTAACACAAAACTTCTTCCTTCTATTGTGCAGGCACCGAAGCTAGAATTAAAACCCCTACCCGAACATCTAAAATATATTTTCTTAGGAGAAAAGGAGACTCTTGCTGTGATAGTCTCCAACAAGCTAAGTACTTTAGAAGAAGAAAAGTTGATTCGGGTGTTGAGGGAGTACAAAGAAGCCATTGGATGGTCCATAGCTAATATCAAAGGACTAAGCCCCTCCACCTGCATGCACAAGATTTTGATGGAAGATAATTGCAAACCTTCAAGAGAAGTTCAGCGTTGTTTGAATCCACCTATGATGGAGGTAGTTAAGAAAGAGATCTTGAAACTTCTTGATACAGGTATGATCTATCCAATTTTCGACAGCAAATGGGTAAGTCCGATCCAAGTTGTTCCAAAGAAAACAGGCTTAACTGTGATTGAAAACTCCGATGGTGAGTTAATTCCTACTCGGGTTCAGAATGGATGGAGGGTTTATGTTGATTACAGGAAGTTAAACGCATCAACTCGGAAGGACCACTTCCCTCTTCCTTTTCTTGATCAGATGCTTGAACGTTTGGCTGGCCATTCTCACTATTGTTGTCTTGATGGTTATTCAGGTTTTCATCAAATTCCAGTGGCACCGGAAGATCAAGAGAAGACCACTTTCACTTGTCCATTCGGTACTTTTGCGTATCGAAGGATGCATTTTGGGCTCTGCAATGCCCCAGCCACATTCCAAAGATGTATGGTTAGTATATTTTCAGATTATGTGGAGAATATTATAGAAGCTTTCATGGATGACTTTACCGTTTATGGTAATTCTTTTGATTCATGTTTGACTAACCTTACAAAAGTGCTTCAAAGATGTATAGATAAGAATCTAGTGTTGAATTATGAAAAATGTCACTTTATGGTTGAACAGAGTCTCATTTTAGGCCATATAGTATCTTCTAAGGGGCTTGAAGTCGATAAAGCTAAGGTAGAACTGATTAAATCTTTACCTTATCCTGTAAGTGTACGGGGAATTCGGTCTTTTCTTGGGAGTGCAGGATTCTATCGACGCTTCATCAAGGATTTCTCCAAGATTACTCAACCCTTATGTCGATTGCTACAAAAAGAAGTGACATTTGAGTTCGATGAGGCCTGCAAGAACGCTTTTGACACACTGAGGGACAAGTTAACTTCTGCTCCAATCATCCAACCACCCGACTGGACCCTTCCCTTTGAAATCATGTGTGATGCGAGCAACTATGCAGTTGGAGCAGTTCTTGGCCAAAGAGTTGGAAGAGCTTCTCATGCCATTTATTATGCTTCCAGAACTTTGGATAATGCTCAATGCAACTATTCCACAACGGAAAAAGAACTCTTGGCTGTTGTTTTTGCATTAGAAAAATTCAGATCATATTTACTTGGTACTAAGGTAATTGTTTACTCTGATCATGCAGCTCTTAAATACCTGCTCGCGAAGAAGGAGGCGAAACCAAGACTTATTCGATGGATACTCCTCTTACAAGAGTTCGATCTGGAGATACGTGATAGGAAAGGCTCAGAAAACTTAGTTGCCGACTACCTCAGTCGAATTCCTATCAGTGAAAGGTCCACACAAATACAAGATGATTTTCCAGATGAGTATCTCTTTTCTATTCAAAAGACAATTCCGTGGTATGCTGGTATTGTCAATTATTTGGTTACTAAGACACTACCAAGTGATTTTTCTAGGGCTCAAAAAGATAAAATTAAAAGTGATGCTAAGTATTATGTATGGGAAGATCCATATTTGTGGAAACATTGTGCTGATCAAATCATTAGAAGGTGTATTTCTCAAGACGATATTCCTTCTGTCTTACAATTTTGTCACTCATATGCATGTGGTGGACATTTTGGCCCTAAGAGGACAGCTCAAAAGGTATTAGGGTGTGGTTTGTTTTGGCCTACATTGTTTCGTGACTCTTTTATGTTTTGTAAGTCTTGTGAACGATGTCAAAAGATTGGGAACTTAGGACGTAGAGATCAAATGCCACTTACCCCTATTCTTGCTTGTGAAATATTTGATATATGGGGTATTGACTTCATGGGTCCTTTTCCTCCTTCCTTCGGTAATGTTTACATCCTTCTTGCTGTGGATTATGTTTCAAAATGGGTGCAAGCCAAAGCGACTCGAACTAATGATGCTAAAGTTGTTGTGGATTTTGTTAAATCTCATATTTTTGCTAGGTTCGGGACACCTAAGGCTCTTATCAGTGATCGTGGCACACACTTTTGTAATAGGATAGTGGAAACTCTACTAAAAAAACACAGGGTCACTCATCTTAGTTCTACCGCATACCACCCTCAAACCAATGGATTGGCAGAAGTCTCAAATCAAGAAATCAAGTCTATTCTGGAAAAAACCGTCAATCCAAGCAGGAAGGACTGGAGCACAAGACTTGAGGATGCATTATGGGCCTACCGGACAGCTTACAAGACCCCTATAGGTATGTCTCCTTATCGTTTAATATTTGGCAAACCCTGTCATCTCCCTGTGGAGCTGGAACATAAGGCGTATTGGGCTGTAAAACAATGTAACATGCGAATGGATGAGGCGGGTGAACACAGAAAACTTCAATTACAAGAACTTGAGGAGATTCGAAGAGAAGCTTATGAGAGTACTAAAATCTACAAGGAAAAAACAAAGGATTTTCATGATCAAATGATTTCCCGAAAGAATTTTTCTGTAGGTCAAAAAGTATTACTTTACCATTCTCGATTGAAATTGTTTCCTGGCAAACTACAATCACGGTGGATTGGCCCTTTTGTTATCACTAACATATTTTCCCATGGTGCAGTTGAGATCGCAAGCCTTGAAACTGGTAAGACCTTCAAAGTCAATGGTCATCGCTTGAAACCTTTTTATGAAGGATTTCAAGTATGTAATATTGAAGAAACCAGTTTAACTCACCCCGAGTATTGTGATTGATGACAGGAACGTCTAGCTAAAGACGTTAAAGCAAGGCGCTTCATGGGAGGCAACCCATGTAAAAAAATAAAATAAAATTTTGTTTTGCATTAGTTTTGGTTTGTTTTAGTTTTGTTTTGTTTTAGTTTAGTGTGTTTTGATTTTAGTGTAGTTTTAAACTCTTTGGATCGGCTGCAGCAAGGATACATATCATTAGATGACACTTTCCAGAGCTTAAAGGGAGCACTCCAATACCAGGGAAGTACCAATATTTCCTTTCTCTTATTCTCTAATGTCCTTTGTGTTGTTAATTCCTCTTCAATTGTGCTGAATTAGGAACAGTGAGGACATTGTTCAAGCTAAGTGTGGGGGAGAGGATAATAAAATATAGAGAATAGAGAACTAACTTATACTCTAAATGTTTGTCCTTAAGCAATTTTAAGCCAATTTTTTTTCAAAATTATCATGAAATCTAGAGATTGTACTAAATGTTGTAATAAGCATCTACAAAATGTGAAATTGACTTGTTCAAATGTTTTACTCACCCACTGCTGTGATTAGAATACATGGTTAAAATTAAGTAGTGAAATCTTTAAGAAACAAATTTACTTTGTATTTAGCTTTAGAATTGGAAGTCTAAAAGTAAGTCGAGTCACTAAGTGAAAAATAAACAAGTTTACTTCTAGGTTATATTAGCTACTGTATACTCTTTGAAGTTGTTTGTAAAGCAATCATAACACTTAGTGAAAAAAAAAAAAAAAAACACCGCTTAAAATTGGCAACCGCACTCTTCTTTCAGTGTAATCGAATTTCATTTTCGTAGATTGACTGAAGTGAAGGCAGTCAATGAATCCTCTTATTATCATTATCATAGGAAGAAAACCCTCGATTATATAGTTATATAAGCCAATTTCTAGCGATTCTGGAAGAAAAGATCGATCTACTTTCATGCAACTGGTCCGCTGTCAGCCTAAGAGTAGAGTCTCCCGCTTAAAAGCTGTTCAGTAAGCTCTCCTCTCTTTCGCATAGGTTGAAAATTCCCTATTTAAATGGGACCTTCTTTGTAGTTGGACCGCTAACTAACTCTTATAAAGTCTTAGAGAGGAAGACGGGGTTTGATAAACTTTTGAAATACTTGTCGTAAGACAAGTAAGTCAGTGCAGGTAGGCGAGGGCAGTTCCGGTCTACGATTTCTGGGTGTATATACTCTTTCCTTTTGTAGTTGTTGCAATCTTTCTTAGTGCACCCTTAGGCGAGTAAAGAGAGAATGCTTGGTAGCAGGACAGTAGGATTTCAGTAGTCGGGCCAGTAGCACGCATGCCAAGGATAACTGTCCAAGGGTTGAAAGCCAGTAGTAAACCAGTCAGCTAGCTTCAGTTAGAAAGTTCAGAAGTAGCTGCTCTCCTAGCTGCACATTCATCGTATAGAATAGTATGCCACACTGTCCTTTCCTGTTGACGGTGAGTGAAAAAGATGAATCCTATAATAAGCATCTCATGCCATGGTAGTCTAGATTGTTAGACTATATGAAGCAGGACATCCGTCTCCTTGGGGGTGTAATGCTAAAAGCTCAAGAGATATATTGGAAGTTATCCACCTTGTACAGCTTCCAATACATCCCTTTCTTTGGTCAGGCTCGGATAATAGTAGGTTGCAGTCGGTAGGCATGGATACTTTTATTACTCTTTCGAGTACATACAGGTTATAGTTTGAGCAATAGATGAATATGGGCTAGCGATTCAATACACAGATGACATGGCCGGCGGTTGGCAGCATGAAAGAGGATAGCGCTAAGGTGCGAGCTAGGAAACTGTCTTGTCTTATTCGTAGCATAAGGGTTAAGACTTAGCTGCATTGCCAATCAATCCTTTTTGTCTCGTAACCTAGATAATGTGAGAGTATAAGGTGTTCTCTCCCCAAGTTTGTCAGGATCGCATCAGTTCGTGTAATAATAGAGCTTAGACGATCTGAGGTTCCCGTCTCTACGACCTCGAAAGGCACTACTGTAGAGCCCATTGGTCCTTCCGCTTTAGCAAGAGCCAAAAAAGAAAGGGATGTTCTAAAAGAAGAGAAAGGGGAAGAGTGGGCCATCGCCATTGATCCTATTTAGGTCGCCACTCCTAACTCCAAATCCTGATTCGACTCCTCATCTCTGCCCTACTGCTTATCCCTGCCACCGCTCTATCTCTATAGGAAATAAGGGGCTAGTTCATCGCCTTACCGATTATTGGCCGCTACCCTTTATCTTTGTTCGTACTGCTACCCACCGACCACCTAACCGCCTGTCACCGCCTATTAGTGAAAAACCCTCCCTTAGCGGGTCCCACCAATTGGGTCGGTTTATGCGCCCCTCTTCCCTCTACTAATACTTTTTTAGATATGTTCGTGCCCAACACCTGTTGGCTACTTCACTAGCTGAAAAGAGAGTTAATAAGAGAAGAGAAATATCATAAAAGATGATCAGAGCTCCCCGCTTCATTCTCCTTTCAGTCTTCGCTCCCGAGCAAAAGTAAACCTATAGGTATAGTGGGGAACGTACTTTTTGTAAATATGGCTTTTTTTCCATAAATTTCTTTCAATTCAAGCAGTCAGTCTGACCTTTTTTTTATGCTGGGTGGTTCTAAGCGAGTAATAGGCTTTCTCATCATCTTTCTTAAATAGACAGTTTTGTTTTCACTAAGATCGGTGGATAGGGGTAGCACTCCATCTTACTTATTGAGCATAGCGAAATCAAGCTTTCTCACTATTCAGAACAGTAGAATTACTAAATCACTCGATGTCTCATAGAATAATTTTCTTTCTCCTTGATCTCCTCCACCCATCCGCGTAGGGTTAGACGTAGTTCCAAGGGAATAATCATCTAGAAGGGATTTAGAATAAGAAAGGGAGGGAGGGGAGTAGACAGCCTTTGAACTCTCGAGTCAAGAAATTCTTGAAGAAATGGTTACAGACCATATGTGTACCTGAAGTGATAAAATTACACATGAATGTCGTACGTAAGATAGATCACCACAAGGAGCTCATTAGTAACGTCAGGGTTGCGCTTGCCCTGGCTCTCCTTGCACGTATCCCGAGTTCGCGAAGCGCTATAAGGTTGATAACCTTCGGGTGGTTGGTTTCCCAACCTGTTGCTTCTAAAGGCTGCCCTCTCTCGGCTGGATGTTGGTCCAGCCTACTACGAGGATCCCGTATCCAGCAACCCAACCTATACAAAGGGCTTAAAAAGTCCTTCGTTTAGGTTGGAACTATGAAGCTTACCCTCTTATTAGAGAAAGGGGAAAGGCCTTTTTCAGCTGGTGCGCAGGAGCGCACTTCCCTTTTCCCTTTACTAGTAGGGGGTCTTGTGGTTCCTATGCTGCCGCGTTTCTCGGGCCTTTTCTTTTAGTGCTTCGACCCGAAGCGATAGCTTTTAGCTAGTTCAGTGGATAAGATGGCTGCGCTCCAGCTCACTCAAGAATGGGACGGCAGTGGTCCACCGGCAAGCTCGTTCTGATCTTAGACGCAGTACATTGGAATCCTGAAGCACCACCACGAACGCTACCGCGCGCTCGCATGCAGTGCGGTAAGGCACCACCCTGTTGTGCCAGCAGCCAACTCCGGCGTGTCAGCTTAGTTATCCTCATCAAGCCACTTACTTGATGTCTAGCTTCCCAACTGGTAGATGGTTTCTTTTCCCCCAGATCAATGAAGAAGGGGAAGTAAGTTGATTCTTCCGACGAACCGGAAGCGATGCGCTATGCCGGGGCGGGGGGACGGGAAAAGAAACGGTCTCGAAGAAAGAAATTGGGGTTCCCAATGCTTCTCCACGCCCAACGAGATGCGCCAACCTCGGGATGCTTTACTCCTAATCCCACAAGGTTCCGAAACAGAGCTTAACCTGAGTCTCGGTTAAGAACGGCGATGATCTACCTTTCACACAGTGCACGATTCCATGGATAGTTTCATTCGACATCGTGATGGAGGACATAGCTTACGATCATCGGCTTTGATCATGCCACTAGGCATTTGATTAAGACATTGCACAATGATCCGAACACTTTGTCGCATCTCTTCGATACGGATACAGTAACGATCATAGCAATCTCCTCTGGTACCTACTGGTACGTCAGGATCCGATTGGTCATGAACATTGTAAGGTGCTGCTCTTCGCGAATCCCAGCATACCCCTGGTTGGGATGGGTAGGCCCACCACTTCACTTTCACTTAGGCCGGGGCCAAGTCAGTGGGGGGACCCTGTCGGGCTCCTCTCCCCCCCCCCCCCCCAAAAAAAACTGTACGTGAGAGTTTCCCTTCATACAGCTTGAATCATTCTCAGATGCCCCGAGAGGCATCCTTTCTTTGTTTGTTGGGTTGGTTTACACGCGCGCAAACGAGCACCGGCCGCAACAGCAGGAAACTTTGACCAATAGAGTCAGACACGTAGCTACATCTGCACGCAAAAGGAATGTGGTTCGGGTTGAGACTTTCTTTC